>OY725500.1:1594552-1912263 GCA_963281255.1 Aphrocallistes beatrix | reverse complement strand
AAATGAATAGACCCACTTTATGACTAATTATGATGGAAAATAGTAAGGATTTCGATTACTTTTGTCCGGTTAGAGTATATCTATATATATACACATTAATCGAGTTTTAATAGTAAGGATAATGCTGGAATTTTCATAGAATGTGTAGTATATTAGTTTTATGCAGATGTGTTACAAATATCATCAAAAAAGAATACTCAACACTGTTACGACGTCATCATTACCCATCAAAAATTGTTCGATTGATATCGATTATAACAGAAAGATGCACTTATTTTAGTTGTCATCTACCATATAATTGATCACTGTGAGCTTAGGCGCCTCTAGCGGGCACAAAGTGCCCGCAAGCCATTTAGCGCAATCAAGCAACTAATAATACTTAGGCCATTCAATTAGTTTGTAACCCTTGCTTTTACTTATATTGTTTAACCACATTTCTCCCCTATTTGCTTCCAATTATAGTATAGCTTATATGTATATTCTTCTAGTAGGAACAATTTAGTTTGATAGAATCGATTGATTGATTTCCAAGTTACGCTTTCCTAAAGATTGGCTATAGTAACCACAGAAGAATTTATAGCTTCTAATCGAGCGAATTTTACTTGAGCAGAGAACCTACATCAAAATTCGCTCATTACTTAGCAATACTCCAAGGAATATCCACCAAGATTTGGTTACCGTATTTGGGGAAGAGGCCTGTTCGGAATCGATGGTTAAGAAGTGGAGTCCGTTTTCGTGGAGGTTAGGAGTCGATAGAAGATGACCCTCGGATGGGACAACCCGTTACTGCTACTACATCCAACAATATTGCTCTTGTAGCTGAAATGTGTGATTCTGACCCGCATATTACAGTAGAACAGTTAGCTGGTACCCTGGACTTGTCAACGGGAAGTGTTCATACTATTTAGGTTACGATCTAATTGAATGCCCTAAGTAATAGTAATAATTATAATATTCAAAATTATTATTATTATTATTATTATATACAATTATTTTACGCAGATTCCATTTAACAAATTCAAGTGCGCTGTCATAGATGTATGTAATATATCCATGAACGTATGTATTGGTATGTATTCTTGTATTGTAATTTATGCATATGTGTAGAGATTAATTTAAGATTTGTATTTTACGTGTTTAATTAAGTGTTATACTTAAGTAGTGTGTGCGATGCGGATAAGGTTTGTTTTCTGACTTAACCAACAGAGATGCTATCAATTTGAATCTTAAACAAGTGTTGATGAGTCCATATTAAAAGGAGATCACGCTTAGTGCCATTAATAAGAAACTTCTTGGTGAGGGTACCGTCTGCAAAAATGTGCATGCCGGTGATTTGGAACCTAATAAATTCGAAAATAGAACTGGTATAAAGGCTTAATAGAAGCAGACCAAGACAAGAACCCTGAGGAACTCCGTGTTGGACCTGGATTCTTGAAAAATTAGAACTCTTAATGAGACGAATTGAGTCCTAACAGACATAGGCGTAGCCAATGGGCCTGCAGAGCCTGCCCGCAGACCCACTAAATATCCTGCAGGCCCAGAAAATGTTTTCTGCAGGCCCAGTTAAGACGGACCGTAGCCCCTGGCAGGCCCTTGTCGGCGCCACTGGCTACGCCCCTACTAACAGAGGGGTAAGACTCAAACCAAAACAGAGAAGAGTCAAGGTGCCGAAATGAGACGGGACGATTGAAAAGACGGTATGGTCGACGGTGTCGATGGCTGAACTAAGATCAAGAAGAACCAGAAGGGATACGTGTTGGCGATTCATGCTGGGGAGGATGTCAGTTGTGACCTTCAGGAGCACAGTGTCCGTACTATGATGCTTACGATATGCATACTGCGTCCCGGTGGAGAGATCATGTAATGTAAGTTAATTCACGATCTGGATGGAAGCGGCCCTCTCAGTTATCTTAGAAACGAAAGAAGATTGCAAAGAGTATAAATGATTATTAGAATAAGATTGTACAAGAAATATAGTTTCTGCAAACATCAGGTTATGTTTGTTCAAAAGACTATCCTAAATACGTAGCATATATAACGAGCAGTAAGGATATCAGCAGACAATTCTAAACTGATTATATTGAAACCTTATCAATAAGTAATTAGGATTTTATATATAACAAGCGCGCTTGTAATATATTATTCATAACTTCATTTTTCTTGAATTATTTCGAAATGATCATATTCACAAATATTTTATAATACTATTTTATAATATTGTTATTTCTAAATAATTCAAGAATTCCTCCATTTTTGCCATGAATTGACTGACTGAGGTATCGTATATTAGTATTACATTTCAGTGGTTTTTTTATGTATTTGTAAAATGCTTTAACTTTTTCTAATAATTTGCAATTCCTTTTTGTAGACAATGGATATCCTTCAGAAAGCAGCCCTTAATCGTCAAGTAGGAGGAACAAAGATGAATTCAGAATCAAGCAGATCTCATGCGATATTTACTATTCATATTAAGCAAAGTTTTCCTATCAAAGAAGTGAGCCTTATTATATATATTTCATATTTACCAACCGTCCCGTTTTTGTTTACCGTACAAGTGTATTTATAATTTACACTATTTCCCATGCAAATCCTCACTATTAAAACTCGATTAATGTTTTTATATGTGTGTATATATAGTTTCAGTTTTTCGACCATAATTCAGCCATTTTTGGTGATAGAAGGCTGAATTTTAATAGAATGTGTATATTAATATATCTCACATATGATGCACCTCTCATCAAAAATGATGACTAATCACTCTGTTATGACGTCATCATTATGCATCAAAAATTTTTGTTATTTTTGTGCGATATCGATTATAACAGTATGACATACGTAATCAGGGATGTTTTTTCTCCTATATTTAATCAATGTGACCCCAGGCGCCTCTGGCGGACACTTTGTGTCCGCCAGCTGCACAGCACAAGCAAGCGAAGCGGGCTTGTGGTATTAGTATATTGAATTTTTTATGGAAATAGATGTATTCATGCTCTAAGAGATAATAAGAGTCTTATCAACATGTGGGACTAGGTATAATTGATCGTCATCATGTATGGTTATAAATAGCGACATGATGGCGCTAATTGATTATTTAAAAACGTTTGGATAAATAATTGGTTAGAAATTCTCTCCTACTAATTAGTCCAATGCTCATATATATTTTCTATAATCCGATTAGTTGTATCACTTTTATTTTAAGAATTTTGATCTTCATTATTAATAGACTCATTTTAGTATTAAATAAAAGTAAAGTAAAAGTTTATATATTTATATACCCCCCGAATCCGTGCTAATATGTTCTCAGGGGGTTCACAATCTGGGTGAGGTGCTAGACCTACTGATAGTTGCTGAATGTGTGTGTTCATGCGGCATGTCTGTGTGAATATGATAGCATGTTACAGAGAAAAACTCGGCTATCAGAGGCAAGAAAGATAGCACCTAACTTTACCTTTAGCAATATGACATCCTTAGTGCTTTCAGCTCACTAAGGTTCAGCAAGAGTGTAGGCTCAGATAAATTCCCGAAGCAAAATAATTGAGAGCAAAATGCAAATGACTAGGGCGAGGTTAAAACCCATGACCTAAGTCACGGTGTTCAAACGCCCTAACGACTGCACCAGGGCTGTATCAACTCATTTTGAGTTGGCAAAATCTGCTCATTTTTCTGAATGAGTTGACTGCGTTGGTAGTGGTCGAATGAATGAGTTGAATGAGTTAATAGTTCCCTGAAATGAGTTGAAAAGAGTTCAACCATTTGAAATGAGTTGGTTCAAACCAACTCAACTTGAAATGAGTTGGTTTGAACCAACTCATTTCTGACTTTAGGGGTAGAGAGTTAAATCTTATTCATGTTGACTCATTTCATTACATTAGCATATTTTTAATTAATTATTTTGAATGTATTAATTAATTAATAATTATTAATTAATTAATTTAAAAAATTGAGTTGAATGAGTTGGTTACATCCAAATGAATGAGTTGAATGAGTTGGTATTATATAAATGAATGAGTTGCCACAGTGGCACGAAATGGCATTTTGGTGGCATTGGCTATTTTTTTGAACGATAGACTAGTAAAAAGTGTTATTAGCCTATAGGTTATCATACCTAAAAAATCGAATGGAATCAATGAAACTTATGTGGGACTTCAGGTTTTCAAGTTATGTGGTTATTGTCATGATGCTACAATTATAAAGAACACTAAATATTTCATAAAGTCATTCATAATAAGCTCTAATCATCCTCTTGTAAAATAAGTCTGTTTACAAGTATTTCTTGTTCGCCCACACCCTCAACCATCGTGTTTTTCTTTTGAATTGATTTCTTTATTCTTCTATTCAGTAATATCACTGGGTCGCTCTGGCATAACATTCGAGTAAAAACGTCCCTTATGTTATCTTCAAAACAAAACTTAAGGGATAACCGTTCTCTGTACCTGCGGATCAGCTTATTACTCGCCTCAAGCCCTTCTTCAGATAGTTGTTCTAACCCTTTGCCATTGTTGAATGTTATTATGATCTCTGGTGCGTGAGCTAACACCTTGTGCAACGTCGGAGTAATATTTGCCCAAGGAAATGTATTTAGGATAAATAAGTAGAGTTTTCGACATACCACTATTAATTCTTCTGTATCGATTTGTCTTCCACAGTTATACACTCTTAAGACAGCTCCGAGGTATGTATGAATGAAAATATAGCGTCTTTGTGCTCAGTCGGTAGTGTTGACAGCACCCAATATAGGAAATCCTTCTCGTTATCAGTATTTCGGATTAAGCAGCGCCTGACAACATTCCCTGTAGTGGTAGTCCCGCCTTGAGAAGAAGCAAAATCAATCAGGATATTTAATTTTTCTTTCACTAATCCGCACACAAAGAACTTTGCACCTTTGACGTTTGCTGAACTTGGTGACCATTTGGAAACTCCAGCATTCAGATGTCCAACCAATTGCATCAGCCAACCGAAACACCTGAGATAAGCATGCAATGGTGAACTGGGGACTATATCTATGTCAGATAATGGGGCATGCGTGAGGTTATACCGCTGATCAGTAGATAAAGACAAGAAATGCTCCTCTTTGACCTCCTCGAATAGACTTATGGCATCACTAACGTATCTATTAATAGGAAAGCCGTCATTTACAATGTCCACGTCATGAATCTGGCCGAATGTAGCAGTACAGAACTGGCAGACTGCACCTCCTGCACCGCTGAGAATCTGAGCCATTTTACCATCTACCTGTGACCGTAAAACCTATACTGTAGCATGATGACCGTTAATTAAATCTAATCCGTTTGCCACAATTTCACTCGTTTCTATGTTGATGGTTTTTTTCATAAGAAAACTAATATTATCCTCATTTTCGGGGAGGGCGAGTAAGGTAATTGGTCGAATGGTAAAGGGAGAATTTGGTGCTATGTTTTTCCAGAGAGTATTATCATGAATGTCTGTAATTGTTAGCAGTTTGAAGCAAAACAAGATAAAATTTTTAGTTGTGATATCCAGATATGAAGTAGCATGCTGATACACGCGATGGGAACCTGATCCATCCAACCCATCAGAAATACGAACTTTGAGTTGTTGTCCACAATCATCGAGAGGAATATTCAATAGAACTCTGTTAATTGTATGTGTGAGCAGTTTACTGTATGATATACTGATACCAATCGGATAGTCTCTCTCCACTAACTTAACTTCTTCAGCTAAACTAATCTGACTTCGATGAAGAGCAACTCGATTATAACCAGGGAGGATGATGGATTCTATCAATAGTACACGCCTCAGATCAATATATTTCGATTTTCCAATTTCAAGGTAGTCTAACAAGAAAGCGGATGTATCTAAAGACAGCTTGTCACCGAATTGCCCGAACTTTCATGTATTGATTATATGTGTGATAACATTAGCTGTACCTTTATCGTGCTCCTCCAATGAGTATAATTTAACCAGATACATAACTATAGTTTTCGGAACTACTTCAACGTGAGATCTAAGTTTGTTGAGTCGGTTCCGAATTGCCTTATTCTGTAACTGGCTGATGTGTTTTCCACGTATCTGACTGAAATTCTCCTGGATTTCGAAAGTTAGAGGAAACTGTTCCAAGGGAGAATCTTCATTGGAATATTGAGATCACTGTGCGATGGATCTGAAGATGTGCAAAAGAACAACTGGTTCCAAGTCGGTAAATCCTCCCTCCTCAGATAAGTCAATATCTCTTTCTTTATTTCAGAGAATTTCCTTCGCAAATGGTCAACTTGATAATCCTTACAGCCATGTTCTTCAATAAACATACGAGAAATATCACTAAAACTTTTATCCGAGTTGGTAAGATAGAAACTATAAGCTTCTTCGTTATTCATGTTCGATAGTTTGTCAAATTGCTAATCACCCATAAAATAAAAAATGTGTCAATTTTTTGAAAAAATGATGAAATTACAAATCGGTAAATTAGAAAAGTTAATGTAACAAATTTCGGAAAGCTTGGGAATAGCTATAAATTTTATATTATATATAAATCTTATAACTCGCAAGCATAGGCAAAATTAGTTCTATCACTTTAAGCAGCGCGGTTTATTTTTATACGACTTGGAAATCCACTCAGTTTTAAAATTAGAACATCAAATTCCGGATAGTAAATGCAGTAACGAAGTATATCAATTATTATTCAGCAGAAAAAGAGCTATTGATTGATATATAATAATCACAACTTAGGATGAGCCGATGAGGGGAGCCTTTATTATTCTGAATTACATCATAGTCGAAAATCGAAACCTAAATTTATACTTTTGGAATATTGAAGATGACATGCCTGTGAAGAGTAATATGAGGTTAACGGAAATGAAATTCCAAGAATGAAATTTGGTTTCCTAGGTTTACGAGTATGCTGATTTCGAAAATCAACATTAGAAAGAAATTCTGTTATGAATTTCCATCCAAAAGCCACCTGCCGTGCCATTGTGAGTTGGTCCCGTGAAAATGAGCTTTTTTGCCTACTCAAAATGAGTTGATACAGCCCTGCACTGCACCACCCAAGCAGATAAATGTTTCTATTATTCTTGAATAGTACTATCTTCCAATCACTCGCTACTAGTACAATGCATCCCCGCTAATACATACGGCTCTGTATCATTAATTTAAATCAGATTAATGGTTTCACTGCGACTATTTAATGAAATAATATTAATTTCCTGCGGAATTGTATATAATTAATATGTAAAATCTGAACATTAATTTATTATTTCATAAACCTTTTATTGGGAAAAGAACTTCGAACTTGCAAACTTTGCAAACTTTCTTATTCTCCACCTTAAAAAAAACTAACCTCCGGGCTTGTCAAAATTGTCAAACGGAGGAATAAATTGTAAATAGATATTTTGCAAAATTTCCAGCCCCTAATCCTTTGATTAGCTTAATTCAGTGTGAAATACTTTCCTCTGTTTAAATTTGAGAGCTGATGGATCATTTTTAGGCGCCAGTGGATATCCATTAAGTCTTTTTTTAATGAGTCCAATACTACGTTTATTGCACTGTAGCAATTTAATTTTAATATATGATTACGTCATTAATTTGACAAGATACTAATATATATAACCACTTACATAGCATATTAAGGTGCCGCGAAATCAACAAAATGTTCATACATAGTATACCTTAAATCATTATATTTTGTACCAAATGAAAATTTTCCAAGATTTCGTCAAGTTTGTAAGGAGTGTATTATCTATTTTTTTAAACTGCAATTTGAATTAGGAAGTGGTCCCGACGTTAGATAAACTCCAAACCATCCACAACCTTGGTTTACTTGGTCCAAAACAGCAAAATTAGATACATTGCTGATGTCTTTATATTCGTCAATAATGTGATAATTAGTTTCATAGTAAATTGTTTTCTGAAATTCGTAAGTAAAGAAACAGTCGGACTCCATAGTATCTATTATATTTGTTTTTCCTTTTCTATGCGATATCTGTTGAACAATTCATTTCAACAACAAGTATATTAAACATGATAAACATGTTATTGACAAATATAAATATACCCCCAATAGTCAGGTGGCTTAGTACCATTTTTTTATGAAATGGGGACACGCTGGACAAAAGCACCAAATTTTTTTCACGACATCTTTAGATGTAGTACTTTAACTTTTCAATAGGCCCCAAGTTCAAATATCATTTTTTCGTGTCAAAATTTTATTTTTAAAATTTTCACTTTCTGCCTCCTTTCCCAAAATTAGGGTGTTTTTAAAAAATATTTAACTTCATTAAATCAAATCTAATCATTTATTATTGGTGATATTCTTTATCTATAATGAATTTCCTGCAATTTGATAGGTCACACGAATAGATTCTGACCACTTTTGAGAATGGAATGTGGTAACATTCCATTGTTGCTATATCGTTGCTATGGTTAAAAATTTAAAAATGTCTGAATACATTCAGGTGGCTTAGCAAAACAACTCTAATTCATACAGTTACAACTACAGAGTTCAGTACATGACCAGTTAGCCTTTTTACAGCCACATCTGGCACCACAACCATTGTTATTCTTGCACCACACTTTATTAGTTCAGCGCAAGCTTTTTGTTGTGGAATGTTGTTGTGGAGGCGGCGAAGTAGAGTGTTTTTGTGGAGAGGCAGTAAGCCTCATAAAATAGGTAATTTGTGCGTTTTTGCAGCGAGATAAAATTGTAACGTTTGTAGATAGGTAGGTATTTTAATAGAAAGTGAACATAGTACAGAAATTGATTTGTAGAGAAAAGTTACAATAATAGGACTTTCGGCTAATTTATAGCTTTCATCAGTTCTGTAAGGTGTGAGAGGTTGATAGTAAGAATGAAATCCGATGAATTGTATGGGTGCTGTTGTTACGGAATGGTAAGAGTGACGATGCAAGTAATTTAAAGGAATGTAGATACGAACTGTGGATAAGACGAGTATTTTAATAGTGAGTTACGTTGCTAAGGAGCTAATCTAAGGCATTTTTGTATGAAACTGTGGAAACTAAGCTAATTTAAGGCATTTTTGTGAAACTAATCGAATCCAAGGAGTAATTTAAGGCATTTTTAATAGGAAATGGTTGAAACTAGTAGAAACGGTGCTTTTAAGTTGCGAATATGGGAATCAGTGGCGAATCGAGGCATTTTTGATTGGGAATTGGTTGCTAAGGGACGAATTGTGGAATTTTGGCGAGAAATGGAATAAAAGTGGACGAAACGAGAAATTTTATGCAAAATATGGAAGAAACGAATGGAAATGGATCAAATGGAATGGAAATTAATGGAAACTAATGGAAACGGTTGCGAGTAGGGTTTAGGAATGGAATGTAGATAATCCGAGGATTCGATGAGCATTTTAGGCCAGAAATTTAGAATAAGGGACGGTTAAGCGACGCTTTTAGGTAGGAAACGAAACACGGGAAAGGGAGCAGTCCAAGGCATTTTAGGGTCGGTTGATAGCCACGGGAGCGAGTAAGCATGCGTTTTAGAGTGACGCTTCACAGTAATTCTTTACAACAAAACCAGCGGACTGGAAAGCGTTGATGAAGCAAGGATGGAATTATTCTGTCACGGGAACAAAACAATGGAGAAAATCCCACCTACTAAAGCAGCTCTTTTACAGCACTCGAAACGTGCAGTATATCAAGCTGGTGTCTGGACCACTAGTGAACTGACAAAACAGGACAGGCCTAGCCCAGAGGATTGGGGCTGGAGTTGGGACAACGAAATCCTATCTTGGACTCCTGTTTGGACAACTCTACCTCTTGCTAGCAAAGCTTGCGCTGAACTAATAAAGTGTGGGTGCAAGAATAACAATGGTTGTGGTGCCAGATGTGGCTGTAAAAAGGCTAACTGGTCATGTACTGAACTCTGTAGTTGTAACTGTATGAATTAGAGTTGTTTTGCTAAGCCACCTGAATGTATTCAGACATTTTTAAATTTTTAACCATAGCAACGATATAGCAACAATGGAATGTTACCACATTCCATTCTCAAAAGTGGTCAGAATCTATTCGTGTGACCTATCAAATTGCAGGAAATTCATTGTAGATAAAGAATATCACCAATATAAATGATTAGATTTGATTTAATGAAGTTAAATATTTTTTAAAAACACCCTAATTTTGGGAAAGGAGGCAGAAAGTAAAAATTTTAAAAATAAAATTTTGACACGAAAAAATGATATTTGACCTTGGGGCCTAAGAAAAATGTAAAGTACTACATCTAAAGATGTCGTGAAAAAAATTTGGTACTTTTGTCCAGCGTGTCCCCATTATTTCACTAAGCCACCTGACTACAAAGTATCTTTTTGTTTTTAGTGTGCTTCCTATATATTTTAATTGGATCTACTATGATCCAATATAATAATATAGTAGCACAGTACTAAATGAGTGCTGGTGTGCGGCCAGCCGGCCGTCCGTAAGTGGTGCACAGACCAGAGTTAAAAGATATCGCCCTGATGTTATTTGTGAAGCTGCGGACATATATGTAGATGTGCACCTCCTCATACGATTTCAATATGTGCTAAATTATCATAATTACGTAGCATTTTGTGATTTCATTATTTTGTTTATTGTACAAAAACTAGAAGAGCTAGAAACTTGAGATTGGTAATACTGGTGAAATATGAGGCCCTCTAAAACCTATTTCATTCCTAGATCCATCGGACATAGGACCTCTGAGCAATCTGCGGTTAAAAATTTTGTCCCGTCATCATCGCCTAATTTTAATGATAAATGCCTATTAGAGCTCAAATTTTAATAGTTTGAGATAAACAATTTTTCAATACAGTGTTCAATATAGATTCCTCTACAAAATTGTCTTAATTAATTATGCTTACGTCATCATGATGACGCAGCCAAAATTTACATCCACAATTTTCATCCCACAAACTTTAATTGCTGAAGAAAAAAATCGAGGTGTTAGTAATGGCATTGTAATTCTTTATCATCTTCCAAATTAACGTATGCGAGATTTGAAATGTTTGTCCATGGCAATGTTTTTGTCATTTTGTTTATAGCAGCAGAGGGAAAGCATTTTGCTAATTGTATGCTACCCTCCTTAGTATGTTGTCGTCCCACTGACAACGTCTTGGTTAAGTAGATCATTCAAAAAATTGCTAAATTGGCAGAAGCGTTTCGAATCCTAATCGCCGGGATGACAATTCAGTAAGAGTAATGGCCCCATTGTGCTGTTCAGATTGAGAATCGGATCAGTTGATTGGTGATTATTAACCAATGGAATATTCAGTAGAAGCTCTTCACCGATTGTCCTGCCTAATTTATTTTGATAATTTGCCTATGAGTGACATAACCCAGCAAAAGAGTGGCTAACAGAATGAGAGCACTTTGATGATCCAATTACTCTATACTTTATCAAAAGAGTTCGAATTGTATTGACAAAGATAGGAATATCAATAACCAAACTAGAATAAGTCGCAAAATTTCCCTGGTAGAAGTTCCACAATTCGATGTAGAATAAGAAAAGTTGTATACTAACCAGCAATCAAAGGTCATACGGTGTCACAAAATCAAAGTGAGCAATCAGTGGACCAATTGTCCGCAATACGTCGTATTCCGAGTACGTACTATTCAGATCGGCGAAAGCAAGACATTATTAAGTAAGAGAAAAGAAGTTTTCTTGTTTTAATTGCAATGATATTGACATTTCGCAAGGCGGAGGCCCGCAACAGTTTTGTCAGAAATATGTTCGGAAGGGTCATGATCATCACGATTACAATTTACCGCAGAATATTTTCGTGGTCGAAGATACTAAGAGAAAGGAATGTGTTGACGAAGTTGGTATTATAGTTTCAGTTCTGGTAAAAAGGAACAAGGGACTAGCGATGCAGGATTCTGGTGCTCAGTTGTCAGTAATTGATTCCAGTACATAGTATAATATTTTGAGATCCCCTTAATATCCTAGTACGTATGTGCAAGTGAGGTTCATGAATTCTGCCCCAATCCAATTGCAGTATTAGGAACAGCGTAAGTGAAAATTGATTTATTAATGGTCAGATAGTAGGATAGTTAATGGAAGTGATAAATAATCCCAAATCTATGTTAATACTTGGTAGGAATTTCAATGGGATTCCAGGAGAATCAAGTTAAGAAATTATTGGAACCTGACTGAGGATACATTGAGGGGAGTGAAACCATTTTCACAAGCCAATGTACTGAATCTGGTAATGTCGCAGAAGCTCGATTTGGGAAGAAATTCAGTATATATTATTGACAAAAGATAATATGTGTACATAATATCAAGAGGTATTACAAACGCCTTTATTGAAAGACAAGCATGTTTTTACTTTTGATCCAAAGAAACCATATTTATCTAATATGTTAGAACATGTTATTGAGACTGGGGGAGCATCATTGGTCAAATCACCATTTAAAAGTCACGTATTCTTAGTGGAGAAAAGAGACGATACATTGCGATTTGCTGTGGATTATCACCTGCTTAATTATGCAACTGATTTGAGTTCGTATCCAATCCGGTCGAAGACATGTTTGATATACTTGCGGTCGTATATTCTTTTCAATATTGCATGGCGTATCAGAATAATCATTGGTCTGTACCTATTAGGAAACAAGATTGCAAAAAATATCTTTTGTAACTCCAAAGAGTCGATATGAATTCAAAGAAACTATTTCTAAAGTATTTGCCTAATATTTCTCTATGACCCTAGTTATTTGCGATGGATGATCTCAACGTGATCCACGAGGAAAACTTTTGCGGTTGCGTTTAGAATTAGAAAAATCACGTATAATATTTGTTATCTTAAAGGGGTAGATAATGTTGTTGTAGACTATTTGGGCAGGCAACCGGTTAACCTGGATCCTTCTATCAATGGCCAATAAGAATTCTTTGGAAGAGCCTTCATATACACCAACCGGACAAAAGTATTTGAACACTTGATTCTTTCCCACACAAATAATACTGAACGTATTGCCCTTCATGATTTTTTCATGAAGGGCAATACGTTCAAATTCAAAGAGATACTAAAAATATGATTTCAGATTCGAAATCTACACATTCGAATTAGAATTTTATTTTAATCTTAGTTATATTACAAAAGTATCATAAAATGTTTTTATCTTCATATTTTGTTAAGAATGAGCTCTTTCAGCGTTTACACATTTTCTAAGGCACTTCTAAACGAATCAATGCAGTTATTAACAATGGTAGTTGGAAGCTGGTCCTAACTCTGCTAAATCCTTCGCTTCCAGCCTTTTCGAGTTTTTCTGTAGAGTTCAGCCTTGAGAACCCCACTTCCCATGATCAAGAGGACTGAGGTCTGTAAATTTGGAGGCCAGTCTTTCTTGCCCAAGAATTCGATATTTTCAGATTTAAGATAATCCGGGAAAAATTTTGCAATATGGCAGGTGGTTCCATCTTGTTGATATCATAGCTTGTTCCTACGACAAAAGGGGACTACAGTGTATCTTAAATTGTTAATTTGAAGTTGTTTGCGTTTAGAGTTGAGCCTTTTCAATGAATAACAAAGTGGTTTACAAATTTTGTACTATACCTACCAAAATATAATTTGGGAATTCCGGGAATTTCCTCTTTTCTACAATAGTTTTTGAATTCTAGGGCTGGCCCTTTCGAATTTAGACCCTGTCGTTTTCACGGTTTAGAGGTGTTTCTCGTCAATAAAGATCACTCGTCAGTATGCTTCAACTCCGAGTCTACGGTAGAGTATCAATGACCTTGTTCGCCGCTTCTTTTTTGGAGAGATTTAAGAGCTTTGTTTCCAATCCCTTTTACTTCGAGTCAGCTTTATATCTCTTTCCAGAATATTTCTAGCGGCCCTGGTTTCGGGAATATTTATCTCTCTTGTAATTTCCTGATGGGTTCAGCTGGATTTCGTCTAAGATGATCAGCAAACTTTCTTTTGGCTCTAATTTTCTCTGATCTTTCACTTTTTCCGCCAGATCCTTCCTTTCTAGACAAACTTATGGCATACTGAATCCTTTTGACAGCACGATATATTGTTGTACGGGAGATATTTTCATGTTTTAAAAGAGTCAACATTTCTAGTGCACTTTTACCACCTTTGAATTGCGACTCCGCCATTTTGCGTTTCTCTAATTTTTCGTTTTTAACTATTCTAATCTTTCAATCAATAATAATGAATAAGTATTGATATATAAACATAATAAATGGAACTTCCTTTTATCAAATAAAAGCTAATCAACAAAAATGTCTAAATTTTTTGCGACCCTGTATTTCTATAATCGGACTGAAAATTGCTAAATTCGACTTGAGTATATTTTCTTGCGAATATATGATTCAATATATATTTTTTAATAGTATGATAATTAGGTTTAAAGCAATTCCTTAAAAATGACGTTTTTCTAATTATGTGGAATGATAATTTGGATTAGATAACTTTTGCATTTATTAAATATATTAATTTTACCATTCCTACAAATTTTAAAAAAAGCTACTAGTATTTTAAAATTATGTCATTATTCTGAAGTTTCATCCGATTTATTTTTTCCAAAGATTTTGTATTATAAATTTTTGATAGCTGGACTTACACAATATATAGAATAGGATTGAAATATTGAAAGTTAATCTAGAAACTATTTATATGATAATAAATGCTCATACAAATCACACCTTACATATCGGTGGGGATAAAATTTCATTAACTAAGGTAATTCCAAGCATACAAAAGTCATATTTTGTGAGTGTCCCTCCTATTCATCTCTAAAATGCATTATACTGGTTGTTATTCCATGCTATGTGCCCATTTCTTAAATTTCAGTGATTCGAATTAAGTAGGTGTATTATATTTTGTCTGTATTGAACTTGTTAGATCCTTTTGTTTAGGATCTAACATTCGATGCCCATTTTGGATTAGAGGATTATCTTAATTATTTTCCATATCAATGGCATATATCTCTTAATTAATTTGTCATGCTATTTTTGCATGTTCCTATAAAATCTCTTTTTATTTAATATCTCAAACTCAGGAGATTTTATATCTATATTTTCAAAACATTCGTTCCTATCGATGACTACCTCCATATAAATCAAAATTGATAAAGATAACTTGTACTATGAATTAATTATGGAAATATTGGAATATATGTATGAATTATTTTAATCAGGAAAAAATATTAATATCGAACTTGGCACCTTTGAAATCCGAATTTAGCGTGATTAGTATGTATTTTTGTAACTTTTTCTGATGACATCCGCTAGCATTAAAGTTTAGAAAACTTAAAGACATTGAATTACAGGTTGAAACAAACCTATAGTGAATTTTAGACCATGCGTCGAAACGCATCAATACTTTATAATTCCAACCTATCAAACTGCATAATTTAGAGAATTTGAAAATTAATGGCTTAATAACTCGATTTGTATGAGTAAATATACCAAATGTTCTTTAAGAGCACAAAAAATTACCTAAATCATCAAATTAACTCAAATGAATCTAAACAACCAAGGCTTCATGTATCTATTGTAAACAAAAGCGAAAAATGATTGATCATCAGTTTCAAATTTTTAATATTCGGATTCTGCATACTAAAAAACCCTTTCAAACGTTGAAATCTAGTCATTATCCCACTTTTAGGATTTGTCGTTTATCTCATTGTCAGCAAAAACTAAAAATATTTGACATCCTATTTTCAAAAATACGTTATTCAGAATCTACATCATTGAAAAACCCATTTCACCTGTTGAATGCTGATCTCTAGATTCTTTCAGAATTTGATTACTATATGTTTCTATCACGTAAAAACGCTATTCTTCAAAACACGTCATCGGGATTATTTTATTGACGCTAAAAGTCCAGGTTAACCTTCCGAGGATAAACTATGTACATGTAGTCATATTTTTTGTTTGCTATATTATTATTATATCCTTACAATTAAAACTCGAATAATGTTTATATATATGTATACGTATATATATACAGTCGACTCCGCTTAATAGGGCCACTGTTTAATCGGGTCAGCCGCTTAATCGGGCCACTTTTGGCAGGACCGGAATAGCTCTCACACATAGAAGCTAATACAAAATATTTTCGGTTAATAGGGTCCTCCGCTTAATCGGGGCAAAATGTCCTCTGACCGATGTGGCCCTATTAAGCGGAGTCGACTGTATATATATATATCACTGTAACGAGTTGATTGTAGAAACTGCCAGTCACAGAAAGCTGATTTTTGGCATGTGTGAGTTTTTTGGCTATGGCTCCAGTAAGTTCTGAGCTCAGACTAAAATGTCGACTCATCATGGAATTATGACGTCATTTTCACATTTTTAAAAGTTAAGCAATACAGTTATTCGATCATCACTCAGCCATTATCGGAGATAGAAGGATGAAATTTTAATAGATAATGTATATTAATATATCTCACATATGGCACAACTATCATCAAAAAATGATGACTCATCACCCTGTTATGACGTCATCATTACGCATCAAAATTTTCAAAATTGACAAATTTCTTGATTTTTCGTGCGATTTCGATTATAACATTAGTACAGGCGTATTTAGGGATGTTGTCTCCCTTATAATTGATCAATGTGATCCCAGACGCCCAAAGGGCGTCTCCGGCGGACACTTTGTGTCTGCCAGCCGCGCAGCGCAAGCAAGCGAAGCGCGCTTGTACTATAAGATAACATAATGTACACATTTCTTAAATAAGTAAAATTACCACGTCTGATGATATTTCCGGGATTATACCTTTCCAATTGCTTCTTTTAATCAGCCCAGATCATATTTTGAATGTTGAATTCGTTTTCATCACTAAATTTCCAGCGAGTTGACATATATTGACCATTTTCGGTACCCTTTCTGAATTTTTCACGTCCCTGTCAATGGTTAGGTATATGAAAAACTTTAATGAAAATTTCAAATTTTAGAGTAAACCATCTCGAGTCATGGTAACACTGGTATAATGGAATGTATAAAACCTTCTTATATTCCACATATAATATATAAGAGCGTTCTAATTAGCATATTTATACTCGGTGAACAAAGCCAAGAAAAACAAGGGTTCAGTCGAGATTGTAACTCCAAAATTTGGAGATCGAAATGTTTCACATTCCTGGTCGTTGTTTGGAAAAGGCACTCAAAACATTCTCTAAATATTGTCAATATATATATATAAATAATAATATATATATATATCGCTGGAAACCTTGTGTGCTAAACATGAATCAACAATCAAAGTATGGTCTGTCATGATTATAAAGGAAGTTATTGATTGATTACGATCTGCGAATAGTATCAGATGTTGTCATTATATTGTGGTGTCATAAAATGATTTATTTTCATGGAGAGTAATATATAATACTATGATATTTCAACATCGTGTTTTTTTCTTAAAGTTTCTACGGGCAACCAATGGGTTCCAGGATTAGTGATGCAAAAATTAATTAATTTTCAAATGTAAAGACAAAACTAGTCAGGGCAGGGTCGTTTATTGTGAACCACCAGGGGGCCAAAAAATATGTTCATAATAGAGATACTTCATATTAAGCGAACTTGATTCAATGCAAATCCTATCTAAAAAATGAAATTGGAACCGTTTAGTTCATAATAAACTAATTTCCATATTAAGCGGGTTTATAATAAGCGACTCTGACTGTACATTAATATCCAAAATATTGCCATTATTCTGAACACAGAGTTCCAACTGCTCCAACTACTTATCAAAGGCCTTTTGGTATTCTTCTTTGGGCATGGCTTTGGGATCCTGAAAATAGCACTTCCAAGCTGGTGGTAATCTCAAAATCGAGGTAGATGTGATTAGAGGTTTTTAAACAGTTAGAAGTCAAATAGAGGAAGGTCTGGGCTGTAAAGTGGATCCTGTAGCTCCACTACCCCCAAAGACTCCAACGTATGCTTCACAAGCCAATTTTTATGGGGACTAGCATTATCTGGAATACGATTAGCTGTATCCCATACCGTTTAGAAGTAACCCTCATGAATAGGCCCATTGTAGTATTATTTGTATGGGAAAGAGTCAAGTGTTAAAATACTTTTGTCCTGCTGGTGAATGATAGTGCACTTGTATTATAAGGGATTCAAATATTAAACTTGAATCTAAATGTACACTCAAACTAATGATCAAGATAACTTTATTTTGCTTGTTTAGGACATTAAAAGCAAAGAGAGAGAGACACTGGACGCGAAGTTTTGTTTGGTCGACTTAGCTGGATCCGAACGAATTGGAAAGACAGGGGCAGAGGGTAATAGAAAACAAGAAGGAATTGGAATCAATCAGGGGCTGGTAATGTTAGATACTATATCCTTACTATTAAAACTCGATTCATGTATATATATATATATGTGTGTGTGTGTGTTTGTCATATGGGAGTCTTTAGCTATGGCTCAAAATCACAAATTAGTCAGTTTTTCAATTTTTTATGCGTTTTGATGACGTCATAACAGAGTGATGTGTCATCATTTTTTGGTGAGAGTTGTATTATATTTGTGCATAGCCAACTCAATATAAGGCCTGGTATCAAATGTACCATGGATAAAGTAGAGGATGAGAATTTAAATCCTTAAAAATCTATCTGCTTAGCGTAAAAGCTATTTCATGTCCCCAGATATTATCTACTCATAAATCTAACAATGTAATTTAATCAACTTTATACATTTTCAATATCATACCAACAATATTTTGTTTTATTTGTAACAAACTATGTTAAAATAACAGTAAAATAGATGATGTTCGTGATAGCTCGCTCTCATCTCTTTCTATCCTCGTATTCTACAATAACATGAACCATCGAAAAACGCAAAGATAGCTATGTAGTGGTGATGGCTGGAATTATATCTATACTAGAGGTAGGCGGATGAGTTAATCCAAATCTCGAATTAGAGTCGAAATTGAGAAATTCTTCTTGATCCACGTCATTACATATTGTAATCGCATCTTGAATCTGTCGATTAATTGGAAAAACAAGTTCTAAATAGTTCAAGATCTTTGAGTTGAGCATGAGTGACAGTGCATAATTGACACGAAGCACCGCCAGCACCGCTCATTAATACACATTCATTGTTAGCAATAAACTGTATATGTTTCAGTAAGACATTGAGTCTAGACCTTTGGGATTCTAATTTCAATTCACCAATGTCTTTTCGCTTATTACAGATTGGCTCAGCAAAAACACCATTTGTGCAATTTAACCACAAAGTTACGTATTTATAACTACAATCGGAGCATACTTTTCAAGGGGAATATTTTCAATTGAGTCGTCTGTAGAAACAGACTTGCGTTTCTTGTGAAAATTTATAACTTGTGACTCACGTGGCTCAAAAGGTTGGGAATTCCATGTATCCATATTTTGATTCTTCACCTAGGTTGGCCTTGATAATTTTGATTTATTAAATTTAGATTTCAGAGAGTTAAAATAGGATTCTAAATTGAAGATTTCCATGTATTTGCGCGCTGCGTTACAACTGCTGTAGCTTTGACTCAGAAAAGTATATGCGTCTTCGTTGTTCATTTGGAAAATTTTGGTTTGGCGTCTAGTTTATCTTATATATTTAAATGCTAGGTTGTTTTTTTTGTGTTTGTCCGAATTGATTGAAGAATTGGGAAGTCATAGAGTTGTGAAAATTGGCATGTAGGTGTCAAATGATATGACTACGATTAAGTTCTAAGATCTAAGCGAAATTTTCACATCTCTGCAAAGAAAATGGAAAACAATTTTTCACACCTTTTCTATACAAAATAAATGACTACACTATCATAATAGAAATCATTGTACGACACTACATTATATCGTCATTGTTATTAATACTTCAAAGCCACAACTTATGTTTGATATCTTAGATGTTTCATAATGTATAGCAATAAAAAAGATTATGTGCATATTTTCACACCATTTGAAGAAGTTTGAAAAATATGCTAGAGACTAGCTTTCAACGGATGACATGGGATTTTTAGGGGTGTAGATTTCGAATATCATTTCCAGATCTATAGGATAAATTATTTGTTTACTTTTGTTTCCATTAGATACATAAAGTAAACAAATCTCAAAAATATGCTAGAAACTTGCTTTCAACGGTTGACATAGGGTTTTCAAGGGTGTAGATTTTGAATATCATATTTTCGAGTAAATTTGATGATCAATTTGTTTATTTTTGTTTGCAATAGATACATAAAGTAAACAAATCCCAAAAGTATGGTACAAACTTGCTTTCAACGTTTACATGGGGTTTTCAGGAGTTTAGATTTCGAATATCATATTTTCGAGTAAATTTGATAATTAATTTGTTTACTTTTGTTTACAATAGATATATAAAGTAAACAAATTGCAAAAATAGGCTAGAGACTAGCTTCCAACGGTTGAATTAGGGTTTTAGTGTTGTAGATTTCAAATATTATATTTTCGGATCCATTTGAGAAATTATTCGTTAACCTTTGTTTAAAATACATATTTATATAAAGGAAAACAAATTCCCAAAATAGGTTAGATTGAGTCACTCCAGGCGCCCACAGGGCGACTCTGCGGACACACAGTGTCCGCAAGCCGCAGCGCAAGCAGCGCGCTTGTACTTATTATACCTAGATATCTAGTACAATTGCGAAAAATCAAATATAAGTATTCATTAAACTCTACTTGTATTTGAAACTTTTTTCGTTCAAATAATCCGAAAAAAATAGGTAGATTTTATAACTAGATACTTAAAAGAATTTATAAAATAATAATAATACATTGGATGTAAAACTGTTATTTCAGCTAACCAAGGAACCAATAAAAGCGAAACAACGGTTGCATAACTGAAACAAGAAGTCTTCGCTTACACATACAATTTTAATACTAAGTGAGATGCCAATTACTTCCCATCAACTTTAATATGATTACGAGGCGTATCACGAATGCGAGTATAAATAATATTACAATCGCTCGACTCCCCACAATCGCTCGATTTCGCACATTCGCTCGATTCCCCACAATCGCTCGACTTCGCACAATCGCTCGACTCCCCACAATCGCTCGACTTCTCACAATCGCTCTACTCCCCACAATCGCTCAACTTCTCACAATCGCTCGACTCCCCACAATCGCTGGACTCCCCACAATCGCTCGACTTCCCACAATCTCTCGACTTCCCACAATCGCTCTAAGATGGAAATTAGCGGACAACTGAAAATCTTAGCCACAAATTTCGAAAAACTTTTGAAAGAAAGGGATGAAGATAGTAAGCTGCTCAACAACTATCAAGTACAGAGGGAGGAGGACCGCGAAGCCTTAAAGTTGATGAGGGAACAGAGGGAGCAGGACCGCAAAACTATGAGGTTGATATGGAATCAGAGGGAGGAGGACCGCGAAACTTTGAGGCTCATGAGGGAGGAGGACCACGAAGCTTGAGGCTCATGAGGGAACATAGGGAAGAGGACCGCGAAGCTTTGAGGGTTTTATTGAGGGATATACTAGTAGGGGAATTGTTTAGTTTAGTATATGTATTATGTTAGTATTAGTATTATGTTAGTAATTAGCTATTACTTAGTGAGTATTATTATTATTAGATTAAATTCTATAATCAACTCAAATGTAAGTATATTTACAATAATAAGAACGACTGAACGAATTAAGATTATAGTACAAATATAAATACTAACTTTTGAAGTTGAAAATAAATTTTTGCAATATTTGAACAGGTTGATAAACGGGAATTCAACCAACATTTGAAACCGTTCGTGCTCGGGTATTATATAAAGGAAACAAAAATAATTTAAATCAGTATGTATATATAAGGATAATAAGGAAGATTCATATATAAATATATGTCTATGTTAAGTTGTTCGACGATGTGAGCACATTAAGTACACATATAAATCTAATTTATGAATCGGGCTTTTGTCCGAAATTTGAGAATCCTGGGAGTTGTGTGAAAAAAACAGGGCTCGCGGTTTTTCGCGGATCTAAGAACTATTAAAATTTGACGTTCAGCATCTAACACTGGCCAACAAAAAATATTTTTGTCTCTTGGCTCAGATTGTTGGAGCGTTTTTGGGGTATATCGGGGTTGCTGATTCCGAAAATAGTATTAGTTTTGCTGAATTGGCTCTAGTTTTCTAGATATTACACAACCTTAAATTTTGAGATAATATACAAATATATGCGATTTGTAGGTTTATTACAACATTGACATCTAATTGTTCACTCTATTTCCAGCATATTAGAACCTTTCATGGATTCAAAGCGCATTAGACGTTGTTGCCTCAATGATCCTGATGTCTTTTGCTATATTTGTGGTGAATATATGGCAAAGGAGCACCGTTTTAATGTTAGAGATGTCACCAAAAAAGCTTATCAGGCTTACTTTGGTATGAAGTTAGGCGATCAGGATAAGTCATGGAGCCCTCACAAAGTGTGCAAATATTGCACAGAAACCCTTCGCTTATGGACACAAGGAAAAGCCAAATCCATGAAGTTTGGGATACCAATGGTTTGGCGAGAGTCCAAGAACCATCACGATGACTGTTACTTCTGCATGGTTAACATGTCTGGATGGAACCGAAAGAAAAAGAATTCGTGGCAATATCCTGACATAGATTCTGCAAGACGGCCAATTCCACACTGCAGCGAAATTCAGGTGCCTGTTTTACGTCCTTACCTGATCTAGTTCCTGATGCTGCGTTTACTCAGGCTATTGATGAATCGTCGGACAGCACTTACAGCAGCAATAGCTGTATTGAGTCGTTACAGATAAGTAAAGCGGAGCCTTTCACACAGGGGCAGCTCAACGACTTAGTGAGAGACTTAGGCTTGTCAAAAGATGCTTCAGAGATCCTGGCTTCCCGTCTCAGTGAACACCATGTTCTCCACAGTGAAGCTATGATAACTTATTACCGACGCAGAGACGAAGAACTTATCTGCTATTTCAGTAAAGAATGCGATTTCGTGTTTTGTAATAACATCCCAGAACTTCTCTCAGCGATGGGACTGTCCCAATACAATCCGAATGAGTGGCGTTTATTTATTGACAGCTCTAAACGGAGTTTAAAGTGTGTGTTGCTGCATAATGGTAACAAGTTTGCCTGTGTTCCTTCATTCGGTATTCAGTAATCTTGAAAGAGTACTACGCAACTGTAAAGATGGTCCTACAAAAGCTGTGTTATGATGAACATAACTGGATCGCGTGTGTGGACTTGAAAATGGTCAACATTCTGTTAGGACAGCAAAGTGGTTACACTAAATACCCATGCTTTCTTTGTTTGTGGGACAGCAGAGCGGATGAGGTGCACTGGGGAAAGAAGAACTGGCCCGTTCGTCAAGAGCTCGCCGTAGAGGAAAAGAATATCGTTAACGAGCCACTAGTTAGCCGTATCATCCACATGACTGGGGTAGAGGCTGCCGCGTGGTATTCCTTTGTCGATGCTGTAAAGGGATTTCTAGGCAACACCAAAGTAGCTAACTACCAGAATCTGGTCGAAGGCATGCTCAAGAACTTCCACAGTTTGGGAACCAGAATGAGCATAAAACTTCACTACCTCTATAGCCATTTAGAGAGATTCCCTGAAAATCTTGGTGATTTAAGCGAAGAACAGGGCGAGCGATTCCACCAAGACATCAAGACTATGGAGGAACGGTACCAAGGACGATGGGACGCTCACATGTTGTCAGATTACTGCTGGAGCCTTATGCGTGATTGCGCCCAGGAACCTCACAAGCGGAAATCGTATAAGAGAACGTTCGTTCATGATTGATAAGTATTCAGATCATATTATATCTCAAATTATCTGCTTATTACTTATGTTCAATTCTAGTTATAAGGTAATACATACATACTATATACTATCAGTGAACACGATTCACGGATACTGAAAAACACATAATTTTACAATATCACAAAGTAGAGCCAATTGACCAGAACTAGTGCCATTTTCGAACTCAGTGACCCCGATATACCCTAGAAATAGTCTCAAGTTATCATCCAAGAAAATGTTGTTGGCCATTGTAACTATCTGTTTCCAAATGATCGTTATAAGGATCGCGACGGATCTCAAAAGATTTGGTTATTTTATCAACATACCTTGGACAGAAAAAAACAATTTCGGTCTGATTTTCCAATTATCATAAATCTCGATAGATCAATTCAAATATTACAAATAGTATAGTATTGGCTTAGAATATTCACTATCATTTTCAGATTTTATAGGATTTATAAAACAATATAAAGGTAGTACAAATTTGAACAAATTCTAATTATAGCCTTGAAAGGTGAATTCATCAGCAATATGATGTCATATTCTTATCGTTGCCTCCGCGATATGCACTTCAGGCTACAGTTGATATTACAATCTGATTTTTGGAATTTCGAGGTTTTTGAAGGTCTACTATATTCTAAAAATCTTTACTATTAAAACTCGATTAATGTGTATATATATATAACGAATTGATTCAAGAAACTGCCAGGTGCAGAAAGCTGATTTTTGGTCTTTTGGCTATGGCTCCACTAAGTTCTGACCTGAAAATGTCAACTCATCATGGAATTATGACGTCATTGTCACCTTTTTATAATTAGAAATTTCAGTTTTTCGACTATAACTCAGCCATTTTAGGCGATAGAAGGCTGAAATGTTGATAGAATATGTATATTAATATACCACACATATGATACAACTATTATCAAAAATAATAACTCTGCACGCTGTTATGATGTCATCATTGCGCATCAAAATTTAAATATTTACAATTTTGGTGATTTTTCGTGCGATATCGATGATAACAGTAGGACAGACGTATTTAGAGATGTTATCTCCCGTATAATTAATCAATGGTGACCACAGGCCTCCCGCCGACGCAAAGTGTCCGCCAGCCGCACTGCGCAAGCAAGCGATGCGCGCTTGTACAATTTAAAGGTACATCTATTAATATCAATTTTATGACCAAATCGATGTATCCATTGTGGACCACCAGTTACAATATTCGGGAGCTGCGCAGCGCAAGCATGCGAATTGCCCTTTGCATATACCTATATAAATTGGAAAGTCGAATTTTAATGTCATAATAAATCGTCCAGACATATGTAAATTTTGGACGGGCCATTAATTCGCTAGTTCAGCAGGTACATTGATGCATCTAAATATTCTAATTAACATGCAACACCCAATTACACAATTATTTTACATTCTCAATGTACTCTATCCGTGTATTTGTGAGATCAGTATCAATCTTCATTCCAAAAGTTAATATACAGGGTGTATTATAAGTGTTGTCGGGTAGTAGAATTGCCTATGTAGTCATACTATTGTATTATAACCACAAGTAGTCTTCATTTATTAGTTCAGTATTTTTTAGTATCCGGTTGCACTTTGTAGAAAATTACTTAATCTATTTCTAGCTAAACTGAAATTCCAGAATACTAACGCTGTCAACCTGTTATTTCCTGGAAAATGAATGTCCGAGATCATGGTTTAGAGCTCCGTATGCAGGCCATTGGAACGTTGAATGCAGGAATGACTCAGAAGGATGTTGCATTAAAGGTCCGCTCTAGTTTGAGATCAATCGAACGTTGGTGGCACAAGGAGAAACTTGGAGAATCTCAAAAGACCAAATGTCGCCCCGGACGAAGTTCAACTTTTAAAAAGGCCGCCAAAATTATGATTTCGAAATCTCTCGGTAAAGAGGGAAATCTACTAGGAAACTGGCAAGAATAGTGAGTAATAGGGGGATATCCTATATCCCATTCAACTGTTTACCGTTATCTCAGGGATAGCTTAGGAGTGAGATCCTTTAAAAGGTCAAAAATCCCGCGATTGACTGCGAAAATAAAAGAAAACCGTCTCAAATTTGCTGAATCTCGCAAAGAATGGACTTTTGAAGATTGGAAACGCGTTTTGTGGTCCGACGAAGCACCCTCTCAATTGTTCAATATCCCAAATAGACAAAATGATTGTGTTTGGGATCGGAATTCAGCTGAGGTTTATCCTTGTGTTCAAGTCAAATTTCCTGGAAAAATTGCATGATGTCACATCGTGCATTATCTGAGTTGCATATTGTTCCGCAAAGACAGACGATAAATGGTTGTTACTACCGAAAATATATTCTGGAAAAGACCTGTAAGGATGCCATTGAACGTAGGTCGTATCATGGTTCAATAATGGAGAAGTCAATGCTCTCAAACATGTCGAATTTTATTTTAATGCAGGATGGTGCCCCAGCACACATAGCAAATTTGACTCAAGTCTGGTGTGCAAAGCATTTCCCAGGGTTTTGGCGTAAAGGGGAGTGGCCAGGCAACTCATCCGATCTCAATCCTATCGAGAATCTATGATCGATTTTGAAGGATAGTGTCAGTCAAATGGAGAATGTCACTAAAATCGAAGACCTGATTTTTCAAGT
Organism: Aphrocallistes beatrix; assembly: GCA_963281255.1. Lineage (NCBI taxonomy): Eukaryota > Metazoa > Porifera > Hexactinellida > Sceptrulophora > Aphrocallistidae > Aphrocallistes > Aphrocallistes beatrix. Next base: position 1,885,940 of record OY725500.1, on the reverse strand, counting down.
AAAAAAGGCCTGGGCAAGCATTGACCCGAATATCTTGGAAAATCTATTCGGCAGTTTGCCTGATCGTATTAAATCAGTAATAGAGTCGAGATTACATAAATAAATGAAAATATATACATGATATACATTCTGGGTTTTTAAATTCAATTATAGTGCCCACAACACTTTACACCCTGTAGGTCTGTTGATCATCAATTTCACAGCCTCATAATGTTCATGAAAATGTATAGGGATCCTTTGTCACTTTAATTATTCAATGCTCTAAATTTACTCCCCTGAATTTCATTGGTAAATAATCCTCCTGTTCGGTAGAAATTATTGGCTACATAACTGTTCTTAGTATAGCTGCAGCCGCCACAATTTCGACATCGCCATCCCAGGCTGTCTCTAGATATACTAAGTTTTCATTCATTAGATATTCGTATGGAGTGGTGTACTTTTGATGGAAATACCATCCAAGTTTAGTATTTCCTTCGTTAGCAATAATTTTTGCTATCAAAGTGCGAATTTGTAGGTGACTATCTTGATGCATATTTTTTAGCTTGTTTATCTTCGAACTTTCAATTCAGTTGGATAAAATTCAGTTGTCCATTCCAGAATGGTCTTCGTTATGTCAGATTTCTAAGATTTATATAATAGTTAAAGTTTTATGACTCTTTTCAATCTGAGGAAGTGACAAGTAACTTTTTTCTAATAATCTATAATAGTACTTACGATTTCATCTTCACTGGAATCTTTGAGGAGGTTATACAAAAATGTATTGGGTACCAGAGTATTATACAGTCTTCCAGAGATGCACTCCTAATCTAAAATTTCTAAATTTTTATACGCCTAAATCGCTAAATAACATTATTATATTGGCTAAATTGGGTATTTTTCTGAATTTTTATGCTCCTAAACACTTTGCGGCTTAAAGTCATACGCCTAAAGGAGCTTCTCGCGCTCCTAGATAATCCCTTGTTGGGTACGTAGGTGAAATCTGCTTAGGTTTTTATATAAATCTTCCTTTAAAATTGAATGAAAGGTTTTCGATGAAATGCTTTGCTGGAGTAATGCTTAAAGAAAGTTAAATCAAATTTTAGATAGGGTTTTCAGAGTTAGTTGCAATATAATTAATAATTCTATACCTTAAGATCGTAGAGATACTTAAGTATTGTTTCTTTAGAAAACCCGAAGATACATTTTAGAGACTAATTAAATATCGTTTGAGTATAATAATTATCATGGAACTAGTTGTACTGTTGAAAAGGCATTATGCTTTTAGTCCAGGAGTAATCGACGAAAACCCAAAAGAAATTCCGAACAAGACCAAAATATCAGCGAAATTAGTCAAAAGCATCCTTGAAAACATATCAAAAGTCCAAGTTTCGGAAGACAAATTTTTCATCCCCGATGTCCGAAAACCGATTCTTGATACAATTATCTTTGAAATTGTTTAGAATTGGTGATATTGACTAATTAGTGATATTCTATGCCAAGAGAATGTCAAATATGACTCGATAGAAGAAAAGATTTTCCAAATCAGACAATCCATTCAAAAGTTATATCAAATGAGCAGTACGAACATAATTTCCCCACTCAGCGGTCCGTAGAAATGTCATTACTTTAAACTATAACTGTTAGAGCTTAGCTGTTTCCTATACCATGATAATTCTATATTTAGAGCTAAAACCTATTGATTATGAGATAGCCCTTTCCAAAAGCAGAAAATCACCGAAATTAGGGGGATTTTTTTGAAATACGTATCTCAAAAATAATTTTTCAGAATTGATTCATAATAAACATATATGGTTCGAAAATGTCCTGTGGCGTTTTATTATTGATGTTAAAGCTCATTATTATTGATTTTAAAGATTAATATCCATACTTTTTGTTGAATATACGATGTCATTTTCGTTCAATATTAATTGATAATAAGTGCGCTTCGCTTGCTTGCGCTGCGCGACTTTGTGCCCGCAGAGTTTCCCTGCGGGCGCCTGGAGTTACTCAATCTAGCTTATTTTTGTAATTTGTTCACTTTATGTATCTAATGTAAACAAAAGTAAACAAATAATTTATCACATAGATTCGAAAATATGATATTCGAACTCTTCACCCCTGAAAACCCCCTCTAGCTTATTTTTGTGATTTGTTTACTTCATATAAAAATTGTAACCAAAAATAAAAACAAATAATTTATCATATATAGATTCGAAAATATGATATTCGAAATCTAAACTCCTGAAATCCCATGTAATCCGTTTGAAGCTAGTCTCTAGCTTATTTTTGTAATTTATTTACTTTATATATCTAATGTAAACAAAAGTAAGCAAATAATTTATCATATCGATCTGGTAATATGATATTCGAAATCTACACTTCTAAAAACCCCATGTCATCCGTTGGAAGCTAGTCTCTAGCATATTTTTCAAAATTCGTCAAATGGAGCGAAAGTATGTATATAAAGGTGTGAAAATATGCACATAACCTTTTTTAAAGTATCACATAGATTTTGTATAAGATCTAGCGTATCCTTCTTTCCCTTTTTTAAAAATTATGATAAAATAATAACAACAATTAATAAAAAGTGCTAGTGTAGAATTATAATGATAAATACCTGAGTATCCTGTTCGAAATATTTTCTCGTCATATACAAGTGCAATTTTCCGATTTTAGACATTGAATTATTTTCACATCCATAAGCATGAGAGTCTTTCATTTTTGTAATCTCATAGGACCTTTATATTTGAATTGATCTTTTGTACTGGGTATGTTTTTAAATTTTTCGATATTATGTACTAGCATTAGTTCGCCCTTAGTGATTTTAGATCTACAAATATCATTAAAGCACACGTAATTATATATCTAGAAGTATTTATGAATCAGTCAAGTTATTGCAATATACCTGTTATGAATTACTTTTCTATCATATATTCTCTTTTGCCTTAATTGTTCTTTTTTGATTTTCTTTTTGCTAAGTCTAAATCAGATTTCTGTCCTTCAATATTCTCACAGTTCTATTTTTCAGTTTCACATTCGCAGATCTTATCAAATGTAGCAATTTGTTTAGATTGGTTTTGATAGTCATCCCCACTTTTGGTACCCTCAAAAATATTAATATCATCTGAATCGCTTTTGGTCATGTATAGCAAATTTTCTGATTGAGTGTCCTTCTCGAACATAAGCTTGAACGGTGCAAACCAAGTTGTTTTTCTAACTTTAGTGTTTGCGACAAAATCAGCATGCTGTAATTTTGATGGACTTTCTCCTTCAGATTCAGTCCTCATCTTTTCGATCTTGCTATAAAGTTATTATTGGGTTATAATATAATACTATAAGTATTTTGTATTACTAATTTTCTTACTAGACGCACATTTTTGATTATCTTGTTATGGGATTCCACAAGTCCATTGCTTTGTGGATAATAAGCTCGTGTACTGCGATTGTATACATTTTATGCCTCGTGAAAATCCTTGAATTCCTACAACATTTTCGTATATAAGCTTAATTCCGGTGCTGAAAGCTAACATTGAACGCTTTTGATATCATGTTACTTCTGAATGATGTTTTGACATTACTTAATTGATGGTACTGTTGCGTCCCAAATAGTCATTACAACCCGAATAATATATTGTAATAGCAAGTAAAATTAAGGAAGGAAGAAATACTAGTTTAGAAGCTAGATAACAGGTGAATAAAGTATATGCCTAATCAAACATACTTATCCGTCTCAGGCTTCTACTTGGGAGATATTCATTGGAACTACGGTAACTAAGGTAAACTAACTAAATAATGATTAAATAGATCGTTACATCACTTTCCCTTCCATCAGCTATCGTTCAATCATCGTCATCCGTCAGGTCATCCAACTACTGTGCTTCAATAAGCTTTTAGTCGATTTTCTTACTCCGTCTGATCTACGAGCATTTAATTCATTAGGTATACTTTCGCCTGTGAGCTCGTTGGAGGCATCAGTATAGCATGTGTCACCATCAGATGATTCCTCGGATTGACCTAGTTCCAATCCCTGGTTTATACGGTACGGGGCACAGTCATTATAAGTTGCAAAGAATCAGGGACGTAATCTTGCACCTATTCAAATGCAACCACTTCACGACGGTTTTACCTTCCTCTTTCTGTTGTCTGATCATGACGTTGGACTCATCTCGTTTCAGAACAACAAACGGGCTCTTGAAACATTGGTCTAGTCCACTTCTTCTCGAATGATTCCTCACCAGCACCAGATCTCCTGGCAACGCAGTGGATTCACCTTTCCCGGGATCGTAAGCCCTGTTGTATCGTATTTTGAGGCGCTATCGTAGATTGAGGCGCTTGTATTACTGAACCAGGGATGCGCAATATAAACTTAGTCTATCGTATTTTGAGGCACTACTGTAGAATTCTGAGGCGCTCTAAGCTAAGCTTATTTTATTTATTATATTATGTATGCGCATTTCTACTCTCTCATTTTTATTTATATTTATTAATACGCGTAATAGGTCATATTTTTAATGGCTATATACTTAGGGAATTTTGAAATTCATAAAGCGTTAAATGTTGCCATTTCCCTATAAAATTTATGTACAATTTCGTTCAAAATTGGCGTATCGAGATTTGTTACGATCGTAATTACCACTTGGGCAGTTTTCGGTTCTCATAGTATATATATACGTAGTACTTCGCTACTATAATAGCATATTAGGGGGTACAGTAAAAATACATTGTCCAGGCGGAGAATAAAAATTAAGACAGACGGGAACGATAAACAAGTAATTAATTTTACATAGCCTTAGTCCGAAATTGAATGGGTAACTGTTATGAACACAAAATCTTTATGCAGGTAGAGTATAAGCCTAAAATACACAGTAAAATGGTATCCAAAGATTATCAATATTTTTTGGATATTTTTGAGTGAATTTTACTACCGAGAAGCGAGATATTACTACGGAGATGATTCAAGTTGTGAATACTTCTTTTACATTTACTTATTTCAGGTCTTCTTTTCGAAATTGGTCAGACAATTCAATCGGATCTTCAATTCAGTTAACTTTGTAGTTGATGAGCAGCATTCTGTTAATTTAGTAAAATTTCATTGAAATTCATCAATACCTCGTACAGTATATACATTACTAATTATCTCTATTATCGCCCAACTCCAAGTACGTATCTAATAACCCGTTTACTAACAAAAGTGACCATTTGAAATAAGCATAGTTACATTTTATTCAACAGCATTGTTACCAAAGAGACAATATCATCATGATACAAACATTAAGCTTTACATGTTTTAGAATATCAAATTAACATAATTAAATAGCAAACATCATTTACAGCATATGTAACGAATAAACAATAACCTAGAAGAAATCTAAAGGACAGAAGTTGTTAATAGATATACGTTGTATTTAATTAATTAAGTGGCGAAATTTTTAAAAGAATTTCGAAATTAATAAAGTGGTAAAATTAGTCATTACTCTTTAAAATCTATGTGCCATTTCGTTCAAAACGGCTTATCCCGATTTGTAACACAGTGTACAAATCTGGTAGTTTATTATTTAGTATTAATTTGTATATTTAGTTAGTAATAATTCAGACATTGTGATGGTCAGCCTATACCGATTTCGAATGCGTCAGATCAATATACTTCTAGAGTCAGATTGTACCGAGTCGAAATGTGCAAAATAGCAACTGTAGAGTTCTGTGGGTCCGTAACTGATTCGAGCGGATGAACTGAACTCGTGAAACACTGGAGAATCGAGATTGTGTATACCAAGGTCTGAGTAAGAGCAATTTTTAGACGAGTGACACACGTTCACTTAAGAAACTCATTTTGAAAAATAATTAGATGTGAAATTATAAAAAGTGTTAAATGTTGCAATGTAGAAGCGAGATTGGTGTGCTCGCAAGTTCATGCGAATTTCTTATTTGTCCATGTATATATTTACACGAGGTTAATTAATTAAATAGCACCAGGATTGTCAGAGGATTTAGTCAGGAATAGTGTACAATGTACATGTGTATATATTGTATTAGATCGCAATGAGTATTACAAGTAAATGAGTTAACCTAATATATTATAATCTCCACTGTATTTACTGAAAACGAAACAGACATAGACAATTAAGTACGTAGTAGGACGTCAGTTATCCTAACATGATGGAACTTAACTGAAAGGGGTTCGGATAACTGACCTTCTACTGTATTGACATAGTATAGTACTTGTAGAAAATAAATTAGTTAAACTCACTTGATTTCAATCTGTGTTTCGTCCCGGGATTGGACTCATCAGTTACGTTCCCTTTCACGTAATACACAGCAGATGGATGTGTGGGTGGTGATGTGTATGTGTTTCGATACTGAGTACATTCATTCGACTAACAGCGCTTCATCTGGTACAATCCCATAGGTTGGAGTGGGGCTGTTCAACATTGATATGACTGGTTCATAATGATTAACATAGTTGGTTATGTAGAGAGTGGCAGTCGGATTTGGACTAGCTCTATGTAAGCTCCAGCGCACTTCACGAATCAATGAACCTTGACTTCTATATTCGCTGTTAGCTACATATATGTCTGCATCAAGTATAGCTGAAGCAGCCATGATTTCTACGTCACTTGCCCAAGTCCCTTCAATATGAACAAGGTTTTCCGTTAGAAAATATTCACACGGTGTCGTTCGTTTGGATCTAAAACACCATCCAAGTTTAGATGCGCCCTCACTCGCAATAAATCTGGCAATCAAGGAGCGAAGCTGTAGATGGCTGTTTTGACTCCCAGTAATTATTTTAGAGAGGCAACGAAATAAGCAGTTGCCATCTCTTTTAATATCCTCAGTTTCGTAAGGTTCGTAACCACTCAGGGGCCGTCCTACGATATTAGATGGTTGCCTACTAACAGAATCGAATGTTAGTCCCAATATATTGCATTTATTTCTTTGCCACTTCTCGTCAATAACAGCAATTTCAGGGGATTTAGCACGGTTATCTGGAAAATAATACGGAGTTGTGTCTGGAAGAGTGTCCCACAACATCGTATTCAAGTATTGCATAGCCTAAACGGAAATATTTATTAACTATTCCATCCAGCATACAGCATTAGATATTATTGAATACTTACTACTCACCACAAAATACAATACTTTGTGTGTATATCGAGCAGCTTGAATGTCGGTTAAGTCAGGAAAGAAATCTCTCGTCCATCCTAAAACTGTCTCGATTATCTCTCTCTTCTAAAAAGAATAGTTATCAGATATTGTTGTAATACGCTAAATTGCTTACACGAGTAAATCGTAAACTTACAATATTGTCTTCTCTTTCGCCAATCAAAAGCTGAAAAAGTAAAGTATTGGGCACGTAATCATGATTCACCTTGAGCTTGTTATGCAATTCTTCGTGGAGAGGAGTCATGAAAGTCCCCTCTCTCACGTTCTGCTCAAGAATTCCCTTTTGATGATAAAGATAAATAAAGTAACAACTTAAATAACATCATCATTAGAATGATTACAGAAACATTATTCGTAGTTACAATAGCATTATTGAATCAGATCTCAAACATTGACGTCAATCAACAGAATTTTGTGAAATAATTATCATTATACGTATGAAACCAAAGAAAGAAGAAAAGAAACACCCTTACTTTCAGGCTTGCGAGATGGGTATCTATGGATTCTTTGGTAAATCCGAATAGTTGAGCCTAGAAAATTGGAACGCCATGATTTATATCATGTTACATATAATTCCTCAAACAACCTCTGGAATCCATATGATATTGCAAAATATAAATTATTTCCAATTCTCTTACCTGAGAAGAGTCGATTCTTGTTCGCTTTCCATCTGGGCTTGCTTTATCTGTTGATTTCCGCTTCCTCTCTCCTGGTTTGGCAGATCTTTGAAAGTAAGGTCGCACGATATGAATAGGAATTTTCTTATCGCGATTGGTTCCTAATTCCTCCTTTGAGATCGTAACGTTACTATTCGTTACCTCTGAGATTGTATACGGTCCTAAATATTTGGGTTGCTTCTTGGTATTAGGTAACCGCTTGAGTTTAGGCATGTTAATGTATGATATTAGCTCGCCTTTTTTCAGAGAGGAACTAGAGTAATTGAATAATAAAATGTAAACCGAAAAGTGAGCATAGATTGAAATATAGCTAAACTAGGAATGTTGTGGTTACTGAAAGTTAATTGAAAGTGAATGTACACTGAAAATGAAAGTGGGGTCATTTCTGTGTATACTTTTGACCCCAAGTCAAACTCGCAATATATATTATAATTATAATATATATATTATTAATTATCATTGTAATTTCAACTCACCATCCTTGATTGACTTTCTTATTGTACTGCATCGACTGTTTCGTTTGCTCGAAATTGATAGAATCAACAGCCAACTTCTGTGTTGCAGCACGACAATCATCTATCATGAGAACTTCTTCTTGGGGCTGGTCAAGAGGTGGGGAAAATTCATCTTCAATCTGTTCCATTTCATCTTGTGGAAGTAAGACTTTAGTTAGGATGGCCTCCTCCATTTCAAAATCTTCTTCAACAGTAGAAGGCAGATTGTTGATGGCCGATAAAAGATCTCGTGCCTGGATTCTCTTCCCCACATCACCTTGAATGCTATTTGTCCGTGAGATCTTTTTTTCGTCGAATTCATTGCAATTGTCGCGGATTTAAGCAGTTTGGACCAATGCTCTCCGGTCTGAATTTCCATTTTAGTAAGTTTTATAAAATAAACATTTTAATGTTTCAATTTAGTACAATGAAAAGAAACAATTCATTAAAAAATTGATAAAGAAGGAAATAAGAAATTAGATGGCAACTTCAGATTCAATAACATAGGAACTGAATAAATAACTCACGTTTTAAGAATCTTGTTGTGTGCTTCCACTAAGCCATTTGCCATTGGGTGGTAAGCACGAGTGCTACGATTATCGACATGTAGCTTTTGGTGAAATTCCTTGAATATCTAGATACATATTATGATTAACAAGTAGTTATTCAAACACCTGCCGATATATAGTAATAAATGAAAGATATTTACGTACGCTACTCGTGAACTCTTTCCCTTGATCGTGCTGGATGATGTCAGGTAGTCCTATATCAAGATAGATATCCTTCAAGTTCTGGATTAGTTCTTCTGAGGTTTTAGACTTGAGAGGACGTACCACCACATACTTGCTCAAATAGCAAACAGTCACTAAGACATGTTTGTAGCCCTCAGCACTCTCGGGAAGGTCACAAATGAGATCCATTCCTATATGTCTCCATGGAGTTGAAGGAGGTGGGATTGGTTGGAGCTTTTTTTGCGGTTGAGGTGGCAAGGCCGCTGACTTTTGACATGTATTACAAGTCTTCACCTATTTAATGGTATAATCTTGTCATTAGCTAGGTAAGATCTTATCATAAGATCATTGAAAATAAAACTTAGAATTGTTTGCTAGCATTTAATCTAGTCAACTAGGTTAGGATTTCACACATGGTGAAGCAATGTTTTCTAAAATGATCGGATTTCTACAATGATGATTTGCAACCCTTTATTTACTACTAATTCAAGTGCTTATTTAAATCAGACATTAATTAAATGCTAGAATTTAGCAATTCGTTAATCACAATCACTTACATAATATTCAATGTCTTTGTACATCCCTGTCCATGTGTATCTTTGCTGGACTGAATGAACGGTTGCATTCATTCCGGGATGGCCGACTTCATCATGGAATTTTTTGTAGATTTCTTGAACCTGAGAACTAGATGGAACTTCCAAATCAGTTTCTCTACCCTTCACGTTTACTCTCTAGAATAATTAAAATTATATGTTTGGCCTAGATAGCACTTAAGAAAATTGACAGCTCCATGCTATCAATTCGAATATGTATACATTTCTAATGCTTCAGGTGAGCTCACAATTCAATTACTACTAGTTCTAAATCATGATACCATTTTGCAGAACTAGTTCCGTTAGTTCTACATTATTTGACAAATTAGGCTAATCAAAGGTCATTGTCTAGGGATGAACAGTTATGTTTCCATGGATGGTGCGTCAGAACCAAATATAGGGGAAGAACCATATATGACATAACAGTTCCAACCCCGCATACACAAACCCAGGGCCAGATTGCACACGATGTGGCACTCCTGCATAGAATATCAATTATCAAGCATTTCAAACCGTCACACCGACATCTCACACCCTACCTCGCTCAATATACACTGCTTAGAAGCTTATAATTTACATTCAATATGCAAACAATAAAATGCCATATATGGGGGACTGGCTACGCCACGCATTTTTTTCGTCGATTTGGTGGGCCTCACTCAGAATTGAGCCTAAGCCAGTGCAACTTAATTGGCTTGGTGGCTAATACGGCCATTCACACCCAGGCGATACTCCCTTGTACTCCCGAAATAAAAGCAGTAAAATTAGAATATGAAAGCAATCTTACCTTGTAGAGCATATTGGAATCTCTGATGAAAAAGGATGACAATTTCCTTTTGTAATTCCACCTCGTCTTCCGTGAAATCAATGCTTCCTCCGGGTAAGTGCCTTCGGTAAGAAACTTGACGATTTCTTGGAATTTGGCTGAATCCATTGGTATACTATCGCCAATTACAAATTGATGTATGAAACAAAAGCGATATAACGAAATATTGATTCAAAATAGAAAATATTTTGCTTATAATATGGTTGGTAACATATTTATACTATACAGTAGTGCCTCAAAATACGATAGATTAAGTTTATATTGCGCATCCCTGGTTCAGTAATACAAGCGCCTCAATCTACGATAGCGCCTCAAAATACGATACAACAGCCCTCTTCATTTTGTCTCGCGCCGTCCCGAGGTTTTCCTCGACCTCTTCATTCACCATCCCTTCCAATTCCCGAAGCTCCCTTGTCCACTCGAGGAAGGAATAATAATAATTCTCCAAGTCCAAGCCAGCAACGCAAGTGATTTCGATTCCACCCCATACAAATTCGGTAAGGAGTAAAACCGGTGCTGGTGCTTGTTATCGAGTTCAAAATATAACACACTTGTGGAATCAGGGTGGACCAACTATTGATTTCAATTTCTTTCTCCTGCAGCAGACAGCTCATTACTAGCTTTACAGCTTGAATGCCACGCTCACTCTGGGCATCGCCCTCAAGGTGGTAAGAATTCCTCTTCTTAACTATACCGTACTTCCCTAGCGTGCGTCTAACTTCGATCCCATCAACGTTGGGGCCCTCCCTGGAGACTAATCCTATAGTCTGGCGGTCCATGTTGGTAGATCCAACCGTCAACGATGCCCCTTATGATCGTTGACGACTCTTTATCCGGCATGGGATACAACTCAACGTATTTCGAGAAAATATCGACGCGAGTAATAAAAAATATCTGTGGTGTGTCGATGTCCATGGGAGTGTACCCACATTGTACGCGACAACCTCTCGTGGTCTCTTCGGTTCGAGTTTCGGTACTATTTTCTCCCTGGATTGGTTTTAGGCTTGTTCATACTGTATATAAGATAACCTATGCAAAACAGTTCGATATCCATTCGTTTCAGTTAAATCGATTACAGGTCAATTGTGTAGTTTTGTCGACTCGCGGATGCACCTCCCGATGTATAGGGTTTATTCCTTCCTGATTCAAGTTGTGTGGGACGACAATTTTTCTCCCTCTGCACAGCAAGCCGTCAGAAAGAACCATGCAAGGTAAACGTGCCTCTCAAAAAATCGCTCATGTAGTTTATCCCGTAATTTATGCTGCACTCCGCTCTTGAAGGAAGTCAGCACGTGCGCGATCCACTCCCTTAACGTGTTCTACATTGTAGTTGAATCCCTCCAACTCCTGGATCCAACGCGAAAATTTACCCCTATGGTCCTTTTGGCTGCGCAGCCATACGAGTGGGTTGTGATCCGAAAGAAATCGGATACGGGGAGCCGCTTGAAGGTATTTCCGAAATTTCCGACTGACCGCGATTAGAACCCAACACTCAAGCTCGCCTGCGAAATAATTCTTTTGTGCTGCAGTCAACCCCGACGAGAAGAACGCGATGGACCTCAAACCTCCTTTGTCGTCCCGCTGACTTAGCAAGCCACCAACTGCTAGTACTGAAGATGCATCGACTTGCAAAACAAATTCAGAATTCAAGTCTGGAAATGCAAGTATTAGTGGTGTGGTGGTCAAGCGATTCTTCAAAATAGTGAAAGCATTTTCGGCGCCGTCAAGCCATATCCAGTCCACTAATTCATACGTCAAGCGGTATAAAGGCTCAGCCAGCACAGCGAATTTTGGAATATACTCACGATAATAGTTGATTAATCCCAAGAATCTTAATAATCCCTTCTTCGTCTTAGAGTGTCTTTTATCTTCCCTACCAGTCTAGGAACGGGACGGTGCCCGCTGGCTGAAACCGTTTGTCCCACAAATTCACCTCCGTTATACCCAAACAAACACTCACCTGAGCTGAATTTTTGCATTCCTCAAAGCATTGAAGGTTGACTTTTGATCCTCCAAATGGGTCACGAATTCGCCATAGTGTACGCATATATCGTCGACGTACGGATCAGCTCTGTTCACATCTCTCAACGCATCATCCATCAAGCGCTGATAGGTCGACCCACTGTTGATTAAGCTAAATGGCATCCTATTAAATTCGAACAATCCTTTTGGCGTAGCGATGTTTTGTATTTTTGTGTTTTGTATTATGTTTTGTATTTTTCCTCCTCGTCAATATCGATGGCCCAGTAGGCCCGAAGCCCCGTCCAAAAACGAATAATAGGAGTCGCCATGCATGCGGTCTAGAATGTCCATGGGGGGGCATTGGATAGGAATCTCATGCATCGGATAGGAATCTCCGCGTGTGACTCTGTTCAACTCCCTGAAATCGACGCAGAATCGTCTGCTTCCATCACGCTTGGTAACCAGCAGGACTCGACTCGCCCATGGCGAGTTAGAGGATCGACAAATTCCATTGGAGAGCATTTCATTAACTTGACGCATTATTTCCTCTTCGACCGAAGGCGCCACGGGGTACAGCTTTTGTTTCACGGGCTGTGCGTTACCTGTATCGATTACGTGTTTCACTCCAGTTGCCATTACGTGGCGATTCGGGTTATTGGTAAACGCATCCGAATATGTTTGAATTAAAGAGATCAATTATTTCCCCTGTCCAGGAGTGAGCTCTGGGTAAACGTCAAAGCTCGTATTATTTGCTTTCGCACCATCTGAGCGGGAATTGACTACGTCTTTGGATCCGAAATATTCCCGTTCGATTGACATCAACATGCGTGCCCTCGCCAAGGGTTCTCCCCCTCAATGGTAACCTGTGAATTCATCCATACGTCACCGATGCGGATTTGGTGATCCTTCCAATTAAACTCGGTAACTCCGAATTTCAAAAGTAAATCCCGCCTCAATATGCAAGTAGTATGAATGTCCTCCACGACTTCAAATGGATGATCCAGAATCTGTCCATTTCCAATATCTAAGGTCAGGTCTAGTGTGCCGACGACTTTGACTGGTTCTCGGGCTAAACCAAATATCTTGTCAGTCTTACCAATAACTTGAGTTTCCAACCCGAGGTTGCGTAGTAAGGGCCCGTCCCACTGTCAATGAGCGCTGAAACCGATTTTCCATTGATCTTAATTGGGAGTGCCACGGATAAGTCATCGCCAGAGTCCATTTTCGTTGTACTCATCACCTTCCGTGTATCTCCCTCAAAGCGCTTGGATGGGTAGTCTTTGACGACATGACCCTTCTGACTGCAAGCGGGGCACCTCTTGTCCGGGCAGAAATGCCAGGGGTGGCTGCGACCGCAAATAAAACACCCGTCACTCTGTCTGAACTTGAACTTGTTTCGCCCTGTGATTACCGAACGAACCCCTATGTATGCTACCGATTTCAAAGATTCTGGAGTTATCTCATCAGCGGTTTTTCCTGTGTGAACCACAGCCTCTTTTGCGATTGCCTCAAAATCGCGGTTCCCCTTATTCACAGCGTATCCTTTCTCAACCAACTCGTTCTTTACCGAGCGAATAAGTTTGTGAGCATGTTCATGTTCCAGACCGTCGTCTATGTATGTCTGTGACTTCAGCTTTTACCCTCGTTTGGATATCTCTAGGCAACTGGGCTGCGAGGAGTGAAGCACTTTGGGTCCCATCTAGTTCGTAAAATCGATATTGCAGTGTATTAATGTTTTAATTAAGTGACTGAGTCGAGCGATACGGAAAAGATGAGTTTTCAGGACTTTTTTAAGAGAAGAGGTGAAGGACCATTCCTCAGAGAGCTCGGAGAACTGTAAAGACTCTCACCGGAAGTCGACATGGATGTTGAAATCTCAAGTTATTATTCGGGGCTCCTTGCATAAGAGGATGGGTTCAAGGGGAGATGAAAACTGTTCAAGGAAAGTGGAAATAGAAACAGGATGGTTCCTTCAGTATGGAGGCCTATATATTAAGATAACACAAAAGAAGAATTCAGAAGAAGAGAACGTCCAATACGAGAACTCAAAAGATGACACTTCACCAGATGCATTGCACTTCAGCGTGAAGGAATCACGTGCTGACCTAGCACGATCAAGTAGTTGGTAGCCGGTGGAGTGCATTCAACTCTCATGGCCGCATCCCTTGACGTGAACCAGGTCTCAGTGATGGCAACAACGTCAGGATGGTGGTCAAATACATAGTCAAGAAAACGATAGGATTTGACCGTAATTTTCGAGCGTTGAGAAGATGGATGGATATAAAATGAAGTTAACCACGCGAGGAAGATATTGTAGGCTTGATAGTAATAAGATTGAATGGATTTTGATCCGAAGAAATACACATAGTGTTAGCCAAGAGGGAAGGGGAGAATGATGAGAATAAGAATGAGTAGGAAGTGGAGAAGGAAAAACAGAATTACTCAGATTAAGAAAGGAAAAGTGAGCCAGGTGCAGAGCACCTGTCTCCCCCGAGTGAGCTCATCGAGCGAGGGGGAGGAGCGCATCGAGCGAAGGGGAAAGTTATAGGCCTAGAGTGAGTAATGGTTGGTTGTTGTAGCGAAGTAGGGAGAAGAGGAGAGTGGGTTTCAAAAGTCAACTGACTCGATTCTATTTATACTAGGAGAGTGCGAGCTGAGTGAGGTGATTCTTCTGGTCACATTAATGTAGGTGAAGATGTGAATGAAAACTGTGAAAAAACGCTAGAGACCTGTCTCGAAGCATATCCAAAAGGTGCACATCAGGACTAAATTTTTTCATTGTGACTTTTCCTTTTGTATATTTCCGTTAGAAACTTGATGGGTGTCTTATACTACAAATCCTATGTAGGCATTTACTAACCCAGGTCGAGATTTTTTTAAATTAACATTTCCGCTTTTTGTCATCCCTGTCGGAAAATATTTAGTCGATTTCAATTAAATTATAGTCGATTTCAATTAAATTATAACTCTCTACTAAACTACTCAAGTATTGACTTGATCATTTTTGTATTGCATACTTATTTCAAGTTTCTCTGTCTCTCTATATCTCTCTCTCTCTATATATATATATATATCTTACTTTTATTATAGTTCGCTCTTGGTAATGTTATATCCCAACTTGGAAGTCAAAAAAAAGGAACGCTTGTTAATTATCGAGATTCTAAACTAACACAGCTTTTAAAAGATTCTCTAGGGGGCAACAGGTAATTAATTCAGAATTTATACTTTTATATTACTACATTATTAACTTACAGTCTGTCTCATAAAAATCTGGAATTTAGACTTAGATAAAGCTATAGTGTTGATTTATAAGAAGAATGAATACTGGTCGAATCTCGATAGGAATTAGCGTTGCGAATGTAGTTAACATTTTGAAGATCATTTACCTAGTGTTTAGTGTTTTTTTTTAAACTATTATAAACACAGGAGCTTAACTAGAATCTCCAAAGCCAGGAGGCAAGCAAGAGGCATATGTTTCAGCGGCTAGGTCTCTGCCTTGCCTGGAGACCACGTCCAGAAATAGTAAGGAAGCGACTTCCTCCTCTGCTTCAATGGTAGTTACGCCCCTGAAATGAATTCTGCTTACGTCAACATGAATTTTTTTGTAACCTATTTTTATAATACTCGTACATTCACTAATCATTTTCCTATTCCTCGATTACCAAATTTTATTCAGATCGAGAAGAGGAATCATGTCATTACACCTTTGGAAGGTATAAAGCATTGCAGTAAGTGAAATTTCTGATATTGTTGGTGTCTCTTTACTCACCATTAACTGCATTTTATCGCGTTGGGAAAGTGTATCTTCTACGAAAGGATAAAGGAAATTGTAGACCAATTAAGACACCATTGATTGCGAATAGTGTTACACAACAACGCCACATATCTTTACGAGTGTTAGCAAATAAAATTCATTTAAAAACTTCTCAGGATTCAGTTTCAAAATGTCTAAAAAAGCTAAATTACACTAATCCATATCCCACTGCTATTTCTCTGTTGCCAGAGAAGAATCGCCTCTCAGGGCTTGAATGGGTGAGAGAAAATATCCACAATAACTGGGAACATACAGTATTTGCTGACGAAGCATCAATTTGGATATCTCAGGGGAGAATCCGAATCATAACCTAAATGATCCTCCTTTGGTCCACAAAGGAGGATCATTTAGGTTATGCATTTTCTTCATAATTTTTGGAATTCGATGACCAAAAGGTTTCTGCTCATAATTGGTAATTATTCTTACAAAACAAATTTGAAAGTCGGATAGTTTTACTCCATTTATGATACTCATATGGATCCTAGAGATTAAAATTTAATCCTTTGAGTCCAAAATTCCAGATCTTTATGAGACGATTTTATGATTTTTTTGATACACTAACCATCAAAATTATTTGGACACTTCATACCTCCAATACAAATAGTCCTAAATTGGGTCTTTTCATTCATGTTTAAGAGATACATTCGAACCCTAGGATACTAGGAGTATGATTGTTCGGATGAATGAATATTAAAAATATTCTACCCTGACTGATTTGAATGGATAGTATACTATGAACCTGAAATCCGATTAGTTATATCCTTGAATGGTTTGAGGTATTTGCCTTCATGAATCACCATTATTCACCATTATTATGGGCTAATGCTATTTTCCGGTTGGTCCGGATAACTTTGCTAAAGTGACCCCGGTTGTTTTAGTTTACCGAGAAAATTAACTAAAACTGTGGCGCCGGTGCTGTATTTGCATCTGAAGTAGTGAAACGTTAAACTTGTGTCCAGTTAGTGTATAGTATGTCTAATTACTCAATGTATACATCATTCATTCTCATTATTTTTCTTTAGTAAGACGTTAATGATTGCATGCATCAGTCCATCGGCTGGAGAGATTAATGAAACAAAGAGTACGCTTGATTATGCTAATAGAGCAAGAAACATTAAAAACACGGTAATTATACATATATTTACAGCTGATTCAACTTAATTATGACACAGTCATAAATCAAATCCTCCATATAATTCAGCTAACTAACCCAAAACAAATTTTTCTTAGTAAACTGAAGATATAATTTTGAGAAAATGCAGTACATCCTCACTTATCCGAACATCCCTGACAAATAAACAATATTGTCCCCATCCCCAATTTAAAATTTCCCCATTAAATTTTTTCATATAAAAATATATTTATACTACTACCTATATAAGAATATTTTTGGCAGTTATTTTAACCTTTCTTAAGAATATTTTCATCAGATCTAACATATTATTTTACTTTACAATATAACCTCGTTAATGTGAACACCAAAGGACCGTAAATTTGTTCGCCTTATCCGAAGTCCGTTTTAACCGAAGAAATATCAATTGAAAACACATCTTATTCTTATATAGTATAATATACCATATGAGAATGATATTCATATAATATGGTATATTTCCTATGTAAGAATATATTTTACGGTCCAGACAGTATTCTTATATAGTGTACCTACTATATACGGTTATATTATTTCATACCTGTTGCTATACATACACACCATGCAAGATTTTGGAACAAACATTTTCAAACATTTTCAAAATTTTGCTGTGCGCTTTCACAAGAACGTTGCTCTGAAGATAGTATATACTTGTCCTTTGGTTATTAATCCCCAACTGTTGATGCATATCGTTGAACTCCTGTTAATTAATAATCAATCAATCAGTCGAATTTAACAAATCACTTATCTCACTTTTGCCCCACTATTTCTACAAGTAATTAGTTCGGTACAATTTGAATATTATCGAAATTTTAAAAAAAAAATCAATTACATCATGCTTTAAGAATACGGTTTCATATTTATCGTCTTGTTGCATAATCGTTGTGATGAATTCAGGTGTTGAGAAACAATTGACAGAATAACTTATAATGGAAGTAATCATAACAAAATGAGTGATTTTATGACGCGATGAATGCTGGAATTTAGCTGAGAAATCAATAAAGAATTTGTGGATTATTTAAAATTACAAATGCATCTCATAATCTACATAGAAAAGCATGATCATTGTATGATCCCAGTTAAAATCATTTTGAAATGTTGAAATTATATAATGAATATTGACGGGATATGCTCCAGCTGATATGAATTGAAGCAGATTATCATGCTCAGTGGCATTCATCTTTTGGACGAAATTTAAGTAATTCTAAGTGTGGAATTTGGAATCCACATATTAAAATATCCTATAATAGCCGTTGAGAGCTCGCTTTTAGCTCAAAATAAGAATTTTTCAAAAGTTGTGAAAATATGTATATATCAAAATTTAAGAGCTCATACAATATTCTAATTATTGCTTTCAAAGTGCGTAAATCGAAATATACTATTAAAATATAATATATTAGCCGTTGAGAACTCGCTTTAGCTCAAAATAAAAATTTTTCAAAAGGTGTGAAGATATGTATACATATATACGTATGCTAATAACTCACATTATTACTTTTAAAATGTGAGAACCGGATTCCACATATTAAAATACATAGTAAAATACCCTACATTAGTCGTTGAGTTCTTACTTATATCTTAACACAAAGTTTTGCAGTGGTGGTGTTAAAATATGAATTTATACTTATAAAAACAGGAAGTGATGAGAATTTGCGAAATAAATGTTGACAGTGCGCATCTACACCATAATGAGATCCTACATGCGAAATTTGGTAAAACTCCGACTGTTAGATTTCGCAGTAGCGCGCGTACGGACACACATACATACGGATGGACGAGATACTCCGTCCATGTCCTAAAGGCATCTCCCTAATGGAGCTGCACTAAAAACTGAAAATAGAATTGTGAAGCAAGTTACTCTAATATACTAGATAATAATAGCTGATCAACTTACGATAGGTGTAGTATATCCACAATGCGGATCTAGAAGCAATAGATGTAGTAGAAGTGTGTATCAAGTTACGATGAAATATCTATTTTTTGGATTAATATTTGAATTACGTATATATATTCTTATTACCCACTTGAAATATTTTGACTCAAATACTCGTTCAGGGTGAAATTTAATCATCAGGTGAATGACCAGCGCCATGTTTTATGGGCAGTGGGCGTCCTTAGAGAGATTTGTTTGAAATTGCGTGTCCATATAGAGGTTTATATGTATACAATTAGATAAAAGAGGAGGCAGTGGGTGTCCAGACACCCAGAACACCCTCGGTGGCGCCGGCTTTGAGGTGACAGTTTTAAACACTTATGTCTAGTATCACTTCGCACGTCAAGCAAGCACTACTTGATGGTGATGTGCGGCACCTGGAAGTATTGGGTGATAATTTTAGACATGGAATAGAGTAATTGAGTTGAAATCACGAAATGGGTGTCCAAATGAATTGAATTCAATATGATTTAGATATACAGTCAACTACGCTTAATAGGGTCACATCAGTCAGAAGACATTTTGCCCTATTAAGCCGAGAACGTTATAAACCGAAAATATTTTGTACTAGTTCTATTTTGTGTGAGAATTAATCCGGTCCAATCAAAAGTGTCCCAATTAAGCGGTTGACCCGATTAACCAGTGGCCCTATTTAGCGGAGTCAACTGCAGTTATTTCTTACATTTTGGAAAATTTACTTTCAGGAATAAATACATTTAGTACTTATTGAATTGTACAATTAATTACCTTGTATTCAAATACCAATAGAGTATAATGCATTCATAATGACTATAAATTTAATCGACTTTATTTCGAAGGTTTATTAATTGACATTAATTTTTTAAAAATATTATTTATTAAATTGGATTACTTAATATTTTTCATATCCTATAGGTAAAAGTCAATCAAGACGAATCAAGTGGAACTTTGTTGCGGTTTAGAGAGCGTATTAAAGAACTTGAGATGTTATTAGCACGTTGCAATTGTGTATGTTAGTTTTTTAAAATAACAATTAGTGTCTAGATAGTTTTCTATACTGTTCATAATATACGTATTTCGATGGCATAAAATTGAAAACACTACCTACTATAATGAGACTATTTATGATTTATCAATTTCACCATTCACCCACTAGCATTCTCTATAGGCAATCCTGTAGACTGGTGTTTACTTTATTTTGAAAATTAAAACAATAGATAGGTAACTGCCTCTAATAATTATTTGTATTGTTTTGGTGGAGCTTCATTTCAGTTTTGCACTATTACAAAGCAAAATTATACCTCTTCTATTTACTTTTTATTTCACCCAATTAAACTGATTCCAGATTTGTATGACCATTCAATGTAATTAACTAGAATTTATTCGAAATCTTTTGAAGTACTAGTAACATTTGGCAGAATGGACATAATTTGAGATTTAGAAAAGCCTCGTTTTCAGCTTAGAACGAAATATTACTTTTGAGAGACCATAGTCACATAGGTCAACAACTTGGAAGTGAATGTTTTGCAAATTTATAATCATCACAGAATCACTCATAGAGATTTTTTAAGATATTTTGATATTCTTGACACCCCCCAAAATCCTCTCAGCTTTCAGATGACTAGCAGAATCGCGATACGAGTGAGTTTTCGCGAGATATATAATTTAACGTCTAATTCCCCAAAAATTTCTGGAGTTTTTGAACTTTCAAACTTTATAATAACTCACCAAATTTCCTAAATTACCTGGTATCGCAATTCTGTTATCTGAATGCTGAGAAAACTATGAGTCGTTTGGTGTCAATTAAGATATCTTCAAAACTCACTAAGTTATTCCTGCACATATACTTACTATTTGACATTTTCAAGTCACTCCACTTTCAAGTTTTACCCCATGTGACAATTTAATATCAAAATTTAAGGGGGGTTGGTTAACATTAACAAGGTTTAACAAGTTAGACTCTTTAAACGAGGCTTTTATTTTGAATTTTTTTCATTTTAATGAATATTAACTTTAAAATATAATTTAATAGAATGTCCAAAAGGAGGCACGATTAGAACCACCCAATGAGAGTGAGACGAATCGATCTGTTATCGGTGACGTTAAATCGATTGAAGTTGGTGCTGAATATCAGAAAAATGAGATTTTAACACTACCAAAGTCAATAAACGAAAGAATTGAGATATCTCCTAAAGAGAGTTCTAGCGAAATTAAAATCCTTGAGCAAAAGAATGAAGAGTAGGTTGATGATTTTTTATTTATTATCTTCTATATTGAATAAAATTCAGATTCGAATGATATCGATTTTCTTTTTATCTTTCTTTGCACATTTGTGCAAAGCAGCTGGCAAACATTCGATATCCGTTTATAGTTGCCATGCATAGCCTAATCGGAACCCAAGCAATAGGTTGCTTCCTATACCTATTAATTTTCTACATCTTCCAACAAGTGGTGAAAATATGGATCACAAATAAATGGAAATGTCTTTTGCATCAGGTGTTGATTACACGAACTAAAATATGGTATCATCATTACCAAAGGTAGGGGTAAGCTCACATTCTTTTTGAGGGGCACTTTTTTATTTTTAGTGCTTAAAAAATTAATAAATTAAGCCCTGATGAACTAGTGGTGCCACAATCCTTTCTAAAAGTGATTGCTCCCTTTCTGTATCGCTATATTCAGCTTCGTCGATTTATAATCATTTATTATTTATAGCAGTTTAGATATAGAAATAGAAGTAACTTTTCTTCATTTCAAACAACCTCTTCTCAATAGAACCAAGCTTTTATGATACCTTTATCGAAATTTTGAGAAGTGGATACAACATAAAAATCGGGGCGAATTGATACCAACTTTGTATAACAATTCTATGTAACGATATAAATTATTGTTGTATCCACACTACTGTATTAATACTTTTTCAGTATAAGTTATTATGGACAAGGCCTTGCTATGTAAGATCAACTCACATACTAAATTTAGACCCTAGATAAGATGTGCATTTTAAAAATACAATTTCCCTGAAATCTTTAACCTTTCTGCAATTTTTTGACCTATGTGAACATACCGTCGAAGTATATATCGTATTTTCTCGAATAATAGCCATCCTTCGAATATTCGCCTCCTTCGAATCATCATCTCCAATCATGGTGTTAGAATGCTTTTGATACCACTTACAGTCAACTCCCGTTATATCGAAGTCGAAGGGACCCTTATTTCCATTTCGATATAAGCGGAGTTCGATATAAGCGGAATTCGATATAAGCGAAGCTGGATACAAGTTGATACATGATTTCGATATAACCAGAACATTACTTCGATGAATTAAATATTCAATCAATACGTAGTTAGTTTATTATATGATTACAGTAATTACGTAACTAATAATATACTACTGGTATATAACCATTGAATATAATGGGTTGATCCTTATCGTATCAAATTTGTTCTATATACGTATTAAGTGATTTGATGAGCAGTAGTAAACTTAGTGATAGTTGCTTGTTGCATACAATCCTGTTGTGTTTTTCTTATAAATTGTTCTATTAGATTGAGATGTGAGAATAAGTTCGTTGATTCAGTTTGGGATTCGAGGTAGATTCGTAACTGATGACACATATCGATTGCTAACAAATGACTGGGTGGCTTCTCAGGTGGGGGCATAAACTCGCCATCGCTTTCGGTATCCAAATCATCAGGCCTCTGAACTATACTTATTATAGCATCGTCTGTAAGTGGTTCGCTTGTTTCAAGTTCGTCGTCGGCAGATAAGTAATCTGTAAAGTTGACATTATATCGGGTACAAATCTGTTCAATAATTGTGGAATCTGGTATGTCTTCATCTTTATTAGTTTTGTCAGTTGATATTTATGGGGCTATAAACCCACAATGATTAAAGGAACCACTGATAGTTGACGGTTTTACAAGATTCCACGCCTGATGAATCAATCGCATGGCATGTAGTACTGTGACACATAAAACTTCATTTTTTCCATAGTGGTGATAATATTTTGTAGAAGTATAGCGCGATAATGATGCTTCAAGTTTGCAATTATACCTTGGTCTTTTGGTTGTGTTTTACTAGTTGTATTCGGGGGGAGAAATACCTGTGTGACTGATTTCAAACCTGAAACACGAGGATGAGCTGGACAATTGTCGATAACAATTGTTACATTTCGATTTTGCCTAGAGAATTTGCGATCCTGTTCACGCATCCACTCAGTAAATAAGATCGATGTCATCCATTCTTTTTTGTTAGCACGATATGGTGTAGGAAGTGAATTAACACCTTTGAAACATCAAGGTTTCTCAGATTTACCGATGACTAACAAAGGGATTTTCTCTGTTCCGTTCATGTTAGCACAAGATAGAATGGTGAGACGATCCTTAGAACGTTTACCACCATGACACGAATCCCCTTTCAGGACCAGCGACCTTTCGGGGGGAAGTTTAAAAAACAGTCCTGATTCATCGGCATTGAATATGTCATTAGGGTGATAGTCAGCTAATAATTTGGGGAGGGTTGTTGTAGTCTAGAAATCTGTTTGTTCGGGAGTCACTGCATTAGATTCACTGCTGATAATTCTAAAATGTATTCCATGCCACTGTTTAAAACGAGACAACCACCCAGAACTTAATAAAAAGCTTTCTAACCCGAGCATTTTGGCTAAATTATCGGCTTTAGTCTGAAGTATTGGTCCAGATATAGGAATGTTTAAGGACCTAGCATTTTTGAACCACAAAAACAATGCTGAATCTAGATCCGCGTGTTTTGCAGTTCGCGTGCGCTTGCGTGTAGGTTTGAAATCGTCCATAGCAGACATGAGAATATCTTTGTTTTTTAACCATGTTGAGAGTGTACTGCATGGAACCCCGTAAGACTTGGCGATTTCCGACTTAGTTTTCTGTTGTTTTTCGACATCTTCAACGGCAGCTAATCTTGCTTTCGATTGATAAATGGGTCCGCTTGGATATCAGAATTCTAGTCTCCAAATTACGTATGCTAGTATACTAATAATTTCCTTCAGTAGAACCAAAAGGCGCAAATACAATTAATTAAATAAGAGTTATTTTATAGATGAAAATACGAAACAATGCTTAATGCAGTGTAATGTCGGAAGTTCTTCGTGTGTGGTAGTTATCGAATGTTATTTTTTGTAGACTATAGTATATACATACTACTACTAGTGTTATTATATTGTAAGCACTAATGTAAAGCAATAATTCGATATAAGTTTCAATAATTTTGATACAAGCGAAGTTTGATTTCGATATAACCGAATTCTTATAAATTAGATTGAATGAGATTGCTTTGGGGTTGTTAATTAACTTCGATATAAGCGGGTATTTCGATATATACGTGTTCGATATAACGGGAGTTGACTGTAGTAATTTTCAATGTTCTCTAATATATTCTTTCCATTTAACAACTATCCAATATTTCGTGCGGTTATTTTCATTGAAAAGTATTTTATTTCTGAAAAGGTAAATGAGACTTAATTAATAATCGCCGGATTTTTTCAAGGTATAATATATATTTGTTCAAGAAATTATAGTGCCATCAAATGGTTGTACAATGGCTGTTAGTGGTGCACAGACCAGAGTTTAAAAGATGTCTTCCTGAAATATTTTGTGTAGCTGCGTACATATACATATGTAGATGTGCACCTACTCATACGATTTTCAAAATATGCTAAATCATCATCAATACTTAGCATTTTGTGATTTCATTCTTTTGCTTATTGCACAAACACTAGAAGAGCAAGAAACTTGAGATTGGTAACACTGGTGAAATCTAAGACCCTCTAAAATCTATTTCATTCCTAGATCTATCGGACATAGGACCTCTGAGCAATTTGGGTTAAAGATTTTGTCGCGTCATCATCGCGTAATTTTAATGATAAATGCCTATTAGAGCAAAAAATTTGATGGTTTGAGATAAACAATTGTTCAATAAATTGTTCACTATAGATGACTAAACAAAATTATCTTAATTAATCATGCTTACGTTATCATGATGACACAGCCAAAATTTACATCCACAATTTTAATTCTACAAACTTTGATTGATGTTAGAAAAGCCCCTCACAGACGGGCTAGAATTGTGCTTCCAATTTACTTGGATGAGATGTATTTTGTCATCATCCAAGGAATGTGGAAGCACAATTCTGGCCCGTCTGTGAGGGGCTTTTTTTTACTTGGTATAATAGGCTTGAGCTATTCTACTTTATAAAGTTATCAGAAGAACATTTTTTATATGCTAAATTAATATGTTAAACCAAATGTTCTTAACCTGGGGGGCGTCATGATCATTTCAAGGGGCGTGGCATTTGATTTCATATTTAGCATTTTGATTTTTTCAAGTGTATAAATCATTAAATTTTTGACATGGCTAGTACTTACATTTGAAGCTTGGTGCCTCGATTATTATCCATAATGTGAATTTAGAATCTGATTTTAAAAGGGACAAATAACCACCTCGTTATAACCCACTTGGTTATAATGGGACTTCAGTGTGTTTGTATAGTATGTATATCCTATAGACAATTTATACCTCCCTAACCGGTATTTACAACCCTCCACTAATTCAATAATACTTTACCCAATCAATTAATCAGTTACTCAATTATAATGATTTAATGGTTATAAAAGGGGGCGTAAGGACAAAAATATTAAGAACCCCTGTGTTAAACCGTCTTCGGAGAAAATTGTACTCACCCATAATAAGGAGCCACCAATGAACACAAAAATGTCGCTATATATTACTATCACTATTACTGTATTAAATAAATATTCAACCTAGAAATGAAACTACTTTAGAATGAGGTGACTTGGTGAGTTGTGAATTTGTGGTTAACTTTTTTTACGAAAAAGGGAATTAATATAAACAACTTAATCTAAAGTATTAGATTTAATCATTTCTAGCTATAAAACCTAAAGTAGTAAGTGCAACTTATTTATTATTTATTGTAATATTTCAAACAAACTGTTAAAGTTTAATTTATTTTAGGTTGCAAGCAACAGTTGAAGCTCTGAAAATTGTAAATACAAACATGTCTCACGAATTGTCAGATAGGAGAATAAATGAAGAGTTAAATTATTTAAAATTGCAAGGTAAATAGTTTGACATGTATATGAATGGATTCTATTTTAACAAGTATGTATAAACAAAATGCATTAGTATCCTTACGATCCTAGTCTAAACTATATTTCAAGTTCTTTTGAACTTTAATGCACTACATAAATATTACAAGCGCGCTTCAAGCACTTTCGCTGCATAGCTTGCGAATAATTCTTGTTGGCGTCTGCCAGCCGTGTAGCGAATTTGCACGAAGTCAGCGTTTATATATTTTATGTATAAAGCACAATTGTTGTCTTGATGTTTGTATGTGTCTATTTATTAAACCTCTGGAAAAACTGGCTAGCTATAGAATTATAATAAAAATCTAGACTGATAAAATTTGTATGGAAACAATTTTCAAATTTTATAAGCGAGTTTTCAACATTTTCACACCAAAAATGGCAATTTATATGATGGTTGTTATACACTTGCGATTATAATTTCAATCGGGAAAGCGGAATACAGTCAGGGTCGCTTATTGTGAACCACCAAGGTACCAAAAAATCTGTTCATAATAGAGATACTTCATATTATGCGAACTTGATTCAATACAAATCCTATCTAAAAAATGAAATTGGGGCAGGAGGAGTCATAATAAACGAATGTTCATATTAAGCGGGTTCATAATAAGCGACCTTGACTGTATGTCCTACGAAAATATCGGAAAATGTCCTACAAACAATGTATAAATATGTCCTACATATTTTCTGATATAGGAATATGTCCTACACAGCTGAGGAGTGGTATACGTAGGAGGGTGTAATGAAGCTTTTGAGGGTGTTTTTGTTGTTAGTGTTTGCGGGGAGTGTTTTTAAGGGATTTTTTGGAATCTTTGCATCTTTTAGTGGTCATTTAGTTTTTCTTTGGAATCCGGTGTCCGAAGCATAATTTCGAATTCAGAATTATAAAAATCGATTTCGTATAAAAAATGCATAAAATGTCATTGTTGTTGTAAATATTTGTAAATAAAAATAGAAAAGGGTACTAATAAAAATTGGAATCATAACATCAATAGTTGTGAGAAGAAACAAATCGGTATTATCGGACATATTCCTTCATCAAAAAATATGGACACATTTCTACATCAGAAAATATGTAGAACATATTTCATACTTGGTATAGGACATATTCCTACATCAGAAAATGTGTAAACATATTCCGGTATTTCCGTAGGACATATTCTGGCTACTGTTTCAATCTTCTATCTCTTATAATGGCAGAGTAATGCTAGAAAAAAATACGAAGCAGAAAAAAATAGACAAATACCTAATGCGTAATTAGTTGACATATTCGTAGGATATTATAACTTGCTCTAACCAGTAAAACACTGGTGTGTCCTATAAATTATCATTCAGCGATTGCGAGCTTCTTCAATCAATTCGTTTAAGATATAGTTATACATATAAACAGTAGAACGTGCTAAATTTCTACATACCAGCAAACTGCACATAACGACCACTTTAAAACACTAATGGTTAACTACCTCTACATATATAACAGATATCTGTACATACAGTATAGACATAAATAATTTCTACAGCCCATTTTGTGAGCTGTTTTGGGCAAATCTCAGTGCTCAAATGACGATAGCAATCTTAGTTTTAAATTAAAGGAAATCTTATTTTAAAACTTTTCAAGAAAGAGCGATCCAAAATACATGTTATGCTCCTCAAAATTTGTAGTATGATCTCCCTCGTATTCTACTATTTTTTAAGTAGAGCTATGCTTTCATGATGTGATTTGAAATCTATAAATAATAATAATGATATTTAAAATAATTCTTTTGTTTATTACAATTTCGTTCTTTTAACGACCGTTCGGAAGTTTAGGTTGTATACCCATTCCGTGAATAGGGAAACCAATATTTTTCAAGTTACTGATGTTTGTTTGATTTAAAAGTGATTAACACTGATATTAAATCCAGCTACACACCAATATTATATCTATGATTGTCTTAATCAATATGTTTTTACATTGCTCACTTTTTGTTTGTGAAGGAGATTCAACGCCTATTGCCACCATTAATAAATTACTATTACCAGGCACTTATTTATTGATTTTCATTCATACCTGAAATACCATCACATAGGACTACAAAATCAAAAACTGCTGAACTTGTGGAGACCTTCAACTTTAAGCACCTCGGAAAACCGGTATCTTTACTCTGAGATGCCTATGTGAAGACTGTGAACATCTGTTTCGATTACCATCAAGAAAATCATCATAACATTGTAACTAGCTTCACTATGCTCCCGCAAAGTATTGGGGATTTGTTTTACATAAAAGTCCATTAACAAGTTGTATTCCATGTGAGAAATTTGGAACTCCAAATCCCTTTCTGTGTTTTTGGGCTTATAGATTTCAAAACGGAGAATTAAAACAGAGCTTTTTGGAAATTTTCATAAATCAACCCATTTACCAAAATGTTAAGCTCATTGTCAGATTTCCTTTGTTGGATTTGTATACTGTATGCTTGATTTCAATTGTATGCTTCCTCGCTAAAACATGAAATATATCTCGACTAAATTATTTGGAGTTGGATGTGTCATCTAAGAATTTCAAGGATATGAATTGTGTAATGATTTCAATAATCCATTCTAATACGAGTATACAAGATTTAGAGTTGATTTTTAAAACCATAGTCATTAATGTTCATAGCACCGCCAATGTTATTTTAACAGTGTCCAAAGTTATATTTGCTTTCACTTAGTTGTTTTCGATAATAATTATTAGATAGTGGCAAAAAATTGTGTAGTTATCTTTAAAAATTGGGGGAGTGGGGCATTGCCCCTACTCCCCCCCCAGATCGTTGTCTATACTACTAGGACAAATATCAAACTACTAACTATTTAATTTAAGGATTTTGATTTAGATAAACTACTCATTAATACTTTGTTAAAGAACCTGGGTAGAATTTTAATTCTTAATCAAAATGCTTAATTTAGGAGAATTGCCAGGTTGTTGCGGTTTTAACTTTTCAAATAGAGGCAAATGACACTCCACACTATCTAATCAGGAAACCCTTTTCTAGAACATTCGTTTTGCAAGTGGACCATTCTGCGTGATTTGATGAACGTTAACTAGCCTAAAGATCAAAATTTCAAATTATAATAATACCCCGCTTTCGAACTGTAATGAGCTTGAATTTTGTTGTTTACCACAAAAATACCATCGCATCTTTTGGAGATTTCATTTTACATAAAATGCCCGCTAGCACCATTCAAAGTTATTGAGTTAATAATGCATTTTCATGCAATGAAAATATTTGTTATTAAACTACAAAACCTTGATTTAACCTCAAGAATGACATATGTACCAACCCGTTGAAGGATGTTACCTTTGCTCAACCAATTGTTTGCATCTTCAAAAGCTTGTCTCTAGTCAAATCTTGGACCATCTCCAGGTGTTTCGCTAATTATGGATTCATAAAAGGGAATACAGGATTACAGGACCTGCTGAGCTTTTAAAACCATTATTACAGATGGACTCTGACGAAATGATCCTACAGACAGAGGAGATTAGGGAACTTTGATACTCTCTCCCAATTGTGACTCTAGTGCAATGATGCAGCAAGCTCAAGAAAATGTAACTCGGAAGCTGGTGGAGGAACCTGAATGGGATTCCACTGACCATTCTGATGACGACGTCCCTCCGCTCATACCCATTCCCTCGCCAACCTATTGTCGATGGCATTCACGACATTTAGTTCCACATTGTGGCACTTGGAGACGAACATGTTCTTTCTGGGTCTGTTGACCTCGCCCATTACCTGGAAGGCAGATCACTGAACATGTTCCGCTTCGGATTAGCACCTACCTTTACCCCCGCCCCGCTTCAGATGCAATAAACAAGAAAAGGCTTCAGATCCAATCGCTGAGATGAATGATTGAACAGCGAGGACTCAATATAGCTCTAACACAGATTATCCTTTAACAAAAAACAAATTCTTTTGAAAAATTAAATTTAGTCACTCAAAACCGTGGCACTCTTTCAAAACGGGACACCGAGCTAAGGTTCCGAGTTGCTCCAGTTTTCAGAAGTAGAATGTATACAGAATATTGTTGAGCATTATTTGTGTTTTTAGCGACTTAACTATGACCAAAGCATTCTACACACTAATGCAACAGTGCTGAGTGGTGGCCTGTGATTGGTTGGATCAGTTAGTTTACTTTTATTTCAAAATTTTATTACAACTGTAAATTTACTGTAACTACCCATATTAAGTGAATAATTAATAACCTACTCCCCTTTTATGAAATCATGAATGGTCTGGAGATAATTTTATATATAGTGGACATGTAGTAAGTAAATTAATGGATAATCAAGCAGAAATTATAAGTCTAATTGGTAAGAAATGTGATTCACAAATAAAATGAGTATTGAAGTAGTTTAGAAAGTCGTGTAGAAGCGAGATATGATGATAGGGGTGGAATGTAACTCCGATCCGTCTTGAATAAGTGTCATTGTAGTTGTTAGTGGAGTTGCTCGATAATGATCATGATAATGATAAAGTAGTGATTTCATTCAGACGGTTGTAGATAAAAAATTATCAATACGGCCGCTAAAATAGTAATATCGAGATCATTCTTAGATTATTTAGTGAGTTATGCCAAGTCGAATTAGGAAAGTACTAGAATTGAGAGGTGATTATATTGGCAAATGAAATTCACAGTAAATGGAATTCAACATGTCTTGTTTGCAGTATATAAGTTAAAATGTTCAAGGAGCCAAGACTTTTGAAACACCCTGTCAATCAGCGGTTCTGAACCTGGGTACGCTTAGCACCCCAGGGGGTATCTGGGGAAAATTTTTTAAATTGAGCAATATATTCATGCAGTCCATCTCAAACCAAACCAACAAAATAAAGCCAAAAAAATTGAGAGGGTACATGAAACCTCATGTTGACACCAAGGGTACCACTGACTGAAATGGTTCAGAACCATTGCTGTAAAGCCCCAATAAATAGATAGCAACTCTCGATATCACTCATTGTTTTAGTCTTAATTGGAAATAAATCAACCGCGGAGGAAGACCCTAGCAGAATTGGGCGAACAATAGTTGGAAATACAATTGTGGGGGATCACTTGGATTGTCGATGGCGCCGAAAACCTTACCTCACTTATAAGATGCCACACTACGAATGTGAACTTCATCCATACGAAGTATCACATGGCGTTCACTATGGCTAAATTTGGAATTTAATTTCTCTTCGAATTTGAGTAATCGCCTCCAATACCCATAGCATTGTTTGCACTAATGAAATTTCTCTCGTATGGCAAGATTGAGCAATGAGATGACTAAATAAGTTGGTATGGTAACAAGCAGTTGATATTCTATGTATTTTTAATGAAAATACAAGAGTTGTTACACATGAACTATCCAGCCGTTTGTAGGTCGATTAAATTTAGTTTAGAAATAAAATCTGGAAGTGAACTAACTAAGAACTTATCTACCTTTTCTTCTTTGTCAGTTATACTCTTAGATTAGACAGATTCAATCAGTAAACATTCTTTGTGATCCAAAGATTGTCTCTTAGCTTGGAATTGGGTTCACATAGATAGGAAGGAAGGTTGGGTAATGTACTGGGTATTTCAGTTTTATTAAGAGCTATTCTATCTCTGGAAACTGTAATAGTGCGAAGCCAGTCATTGTAGGTAATGGTTCTCTCGAATCTCGACGTCATCTGGTTTGCAATTATGTATAGTACATACCTTAACGTTGAGTAGAAGTGTAAATGCGACAATGAGTAAATGAACATAATAATATAAACTTACTCTCATTTGCGTGTTTGCATAGTCCTTCCTTGGGCGTGAAATTGCTCGAAACCATTCTTCACGAAGTTTCTGATTTTCATACGTATATTCTGCTTGACTACTATAATTAGACTGCAGCCTGGGACAACACATGACATTGTCGTTCCGAAAGAGTAATAATAATTTGATACGTATGAGGAGTCTGGACTGTTTCAGATTAAGTTTGATTTGTGTATATGAAAATACAGTGATTCGTAGAACTTTACAACAAGGTACACTGCCTAGTCAAAATTATTGGAACACAATAATGCCCTGCATCATGAATAATAATAAAATGGTCTATCTATGGACGCCAATCAATTAAACCTACCAGGATTAATGTTATGGTTCCACTAAGTTCTGAGCTCAGAGCAAAATGTCGACTCATCATGGAATTATGACGTCATTGTCACATTTTAAAAAGTTAAGCAATACAGTTATTCGAGCATAACTCCGCCATTATATGAGATAGATGGCTGAAATTTTAATAGAATCTGTATACTAACATACCTCACATATGATATAATTATCATAAAAAAAATGATGACTCATCACCCTGTTATGACGTAATCATTACTCATCAAAATTTTAAAAATTGATAAATTTGGTGATTTTTCAGGCGATATCGATTATAACAGTAGGACAGACGTATTTAGAGATGTTATTTTACTTATAATTAATCAACGTGACCCCAGGCGCCCAAAGTGCGCCTCCGGCGGACACAAAGTGTCCGCCAGCCGCGCAGCGCAAGCAAGCGTAGCGCGCTTGTATATATATATATATATATAAATATTAATTAATCGGGTTTTAATAGTAAGGATAAGTAGTGTGGTTGGTTAAAATCGCGCAATATTTCCGAATGCTGTATCAGCACGTGCGATATCTCCTCATCTGCTTGGCTAATAAGATATTACTTTATTCCATAATTAAAAATACTTGACTCTTAACTAGTACATGGACTGAAACACTTTTAAATTGTTCGATTTTTTCTAAAAGTATTGTTGTAACTCAATGATCACATAGCACAGACAATATTTCTTCGCCTTTCACTCGTGATGACACCATAACTTTTAAAAGTGTGCAAAACCTTTGTAGATACAGCAGTTTCATATATCTTGTTTGCGCTAAATTTCTAGCTAAATCCTATGGATTCGAGGTAGCCTTTGCAAAAATGGGGTGAATCATATGATATAATGCGTCATGAGTTTCATACTAGAAATGGTGTAATTCCAATTCCAGTAATATTTGCCAAGATAAACACGAAAAATAACTGTTCACTCAATCAAATTGCAATACTAGTTTTGTTCTCAGATAACCTTTATGAGCAAAACAAGAAGAGTATACACGTTATCGGTGATATTGGCCGCTCCTAATGTTGTTGAGAGAAATTGAACCTACGCTTTTCATTCTTTTCCCAATTTTATTTTCAAATTTCTTTTTCTTGAGGTCGTTCAAAGTTTCACATCCACCCATGGTACCATATGCATGGATTAAAGACTTTTCTCTTGCATCTTGGATAGCCTCTTTAGTAGACTTAGGATGAAGAAAATGCCCTGCGAATTAATCAGTAATTTAAGTTCATCAAAAGAACAGACTTGCCTATATTATACAGTCGAGAAGTGGTATCAGAGCAGATATTTCCAACATTGGTCTTCGAGTTGACAGTGAGTTTCCACAGTTTTCCATAAGGGCTGTTTGACTGCATATCAAATGATATATGCATCCCTAACTCGTAAATATTTGCCGAATATTAACTATCTCGACGTCTTACTTTGTTGCCCATTTTTCAGTACGTACGTCACAGGTTCGAATAATTGCATCTTAGCAGTTCCGAAAAAGACACCCTAACCGCATCTTCATGAGGATACCTAGCTTCATTTGTACCCTTCATTCCACAGTGAAAACAATGACTTTGGAATTGGAATTGCAGCAGTTTAGATCTGTTGCGTGAAATTATGAGGCACTTACAGTCGACTCTGCTTAATAGGGTCAGATCGGTCAGAGGACATTTTGCCTCGATTAAGCGGAGAACCCGAAAATATTTTGTATTAGCTTCTATGTGTGAGAGCTATCCCGGTCCAGCCAGAATTGATTCTTGGAAATTAATGGCAAATTTTTTTTAGCATTGATTTCATTGTATTAGTGAGTGGTCTACAATCTAATCGTACTGTAATTAAACGGAAGTTGCTATCGAGTTTATCCCCAAAGTTTAGCACTACTACAATTTGAATCTTGTCGGAGTATGTTTGGCACATTTATCATTGTTTTTTATTAATATGAATTTTTTTGTAGACATGGACCTCAAACTTTGTTTTGGCTCTTTTAGAGATTATACGAATAATGATAAAATTTAGAACAAAAGTCAATAAATTCACTTCAAAATATATCTAAAGATGGTCCCTTTATATTATCCTCGGTGAATCGATGTTTTAATAGTGGATAATAATTGCATCAGAAATAAAATTCTGATCATTTTAATACAAATTTGTTCAATTCCGACCATTGGTTCGTTAATTATTGCTTATTATAGGGAAAGTTCGGGCATAGTGCTACTCAGATCCCCGAAAGATGCTGATGTCATATCTTATAAACTATGGAAGACATAAAATCATTTAAAACCTGAAATGAAAGAACAATTAGGTTCCTCAAGTGTCCTCTTATCAAAAAAATATTTCCCGACTTACCATTATCTTTATTGCAATACAAATTCAATGGAGAGTTTTTAATAAATATGAAAATGGCGAATCTAGTAAAAGAATATGCGTCCCAGATGAAGCTGTTACCTGAACAATCTATACAATTCTTGTCAATAATGTATACAGCAAAATTTTGATCACTTTTCTTAATTTATTTTATCTGGTCTTGATTGAACCTTATAGATTCATCAAAATCCCCAATTTATGTGCCAAAAAGAGAAATCTCTCTATCTCTGTTAATAATTTGTGCCCAAATTCTTAGTTTTCAATTGCAAATTTACTTTTAAACACGCTTCGCTTGCTTCGCTGTGCGGCAGGCGGAGACTTTGTGTCCGCTAGGCGCCCTTTGGGTGCTTGGGCTCACATTGATTTTTATAAGGGAGATAACCTCTCTAAATATGTCTGTCTTACTGTTAAAATCGATATCACTAAAAATTCACCAAATTTGACAATTTTTCAATTTTTGATGCATAATGAAGACGTCATAACAGAGTGGTGAGTCATCATTTTTTGATGATGTATCACATGTGGATAATATTAATATACAAATTATATTAAATTTTCAACCTTCTATCACCTAATATGGCTGAGTTATAGTCGAAAAACTGAAATTTCAATGACATCATAATTTCATGATGAGTCGGCATCTTCATTTTGAAGTCAGAATCTAGTGGGAACCATGGCTAAAAATTGATTTTGTGCAATTGTTTATCATGATGAAAAAGAGGTATATCCAGGATATTACCTCAGTCAAATTCATCTGAAACGGTTTTTATTTTGGGGTCTGTTATGCAATATTCGTTCCGGGTGCTAATAGGTTCCATTCTCTTACTCTGACTAATTAAGTAGGAAGGTATTAATGATAGCCATTTTTGCACAGTACTTTGTTGTTTAAATACTGGATAGCTTATAATGAGTAAATTATGCCATACCCTTGTCTTATTCACTTTAATAAACAGGGTCGTAGGAGCAGGTGTAGGGCATGTGCAATACAAGTATGGGTTAGTGTGCCACAGGCATGCATGGATACTGTACAGGCGTGGCATAGATTGTGCGAGTGCTGTTCCATATTCGAGAACCACTTTAAGTGGGATCTCTATATTTGGGGGAACCTTTAATGTCGGACAAATTTAGGCTATCTTTATTCATTTTCATACAAATGAACCTATAAGTGGGAAAGTAGGAAATGCAGGAGATAAAATTTCATAAATTATTTTCCCAATCAAATTCGCCTCTTTAAATGGTGGAAAATTGATGATGGTATTCTGGACACAATTTGAATTTAGGTTGAATCAGTAATTTTCAAATCATCTCAGTTGATAATATTTTGATCCAAAAGTCAGAAAATGAGCGAAATAGATGTTTCGTAGAGCTACAAATGGCAGAAAATGACTTGAATTTATTTTATCTGGATTTATTCAAATCATTTTGAAATTTATTGTGATTTATTTGTATACAATCATCAGTGGAGAATAGGGCAGTAGGTACACTTTCACCTTTCTGAGCTCCCCATCTATGGAAGTTCTATTGTACTCTGCGATAATATAAAGCATTCATACCTTCCCACTAAATTAGCAGAATAATGACAGCATTGAATCAGGAAACCGTACAAATGATTCTAGTAAAAAATGATCCAGAACAAATATATAATATATGATTGGTAATATAAGAAAGCCATGAAATAATCCGTAGTCTTAATCTACTCGTATCGCAGGGCAACTTTGTAAATTGACTGATTTTGAAAACCTTTAGCACTTGGAACTAATATTGCATAACTGAGCCCGAGATGAACACCGCTTCAGATGAATTCGACTGAGGTAAATATTTTGGATACACAT
Organism: Aphrocallistes beatrix; assembly: GCA_963281255.1. NCBI lineage: Eukaryota > Metazoa > Porifera > Hexactinellida > Sceptrulophora > Aphrocallistidae > Aphrocallistes > Aphrocallistes beatrix. The sequence continues at coordinate 1,849,195 of OY725500.1, read as the reverse complement.
CTTTTTTCATCATGACAAAAGATTGCGGAAAATCAATTTTAATAATGTACGTGCAAGTAATAATTCGATTACACTGGTTTTTAGTTTATGTAGTTTATCAATTTCCAATGAATTAGATTGTATTTTGACAGTTAGTTAAGGATACCGCCCTCGAAAAAATATATGATTTGCATTACAGCATACGATGAAAGTAGAGCTATAAGAGATGTTAAGCGTGGGGAGGTATCTCCATCAAGAAATACTGGCACATTCCAAACCGTTTTTGATTCTCATTTCTAGATTTTGAGATACAGTGTCTCAAAGTCTGTTTTTTAAATTTTCCGCTAGCACATCTTAATGGTAGAAATTTAGGCACTCAATGAATTGTTTAGGACATACCAAGGAAACAAATGCTTCCAAAATCGAATCATAGATAGTCTACCATATTTGCAACTTCATAGGACCAGAAGAAAGTTAAAATGACAAATATTGTAAATTTTATCGGTGTCCGAAAAAAATGGGCCAAAAAAGGGCCAAAAATGTCTGTTTTTTTGGGGAAATCATGAATAAAATCACCGAGTTAGAATATATCCAAAAAATGGTGGTCCTACGTTCATCGCCTAATGATATGAAACAACTCTTGAAATTTTCAAACTTCTATCTCAAACCAAATTTGAGAAATAATTCTGTAAAGACGGTCAATTTTGAAATTTTAAAGTCCCGAGATATAGAGATTTTAAGTTTAGGTGTTAAGAAGAATGTAAAATGAGTTATTAATAATGCACATAAGCATCCACAGACATTTATTCGCATCCATACTGCTGATTTAGGTATATTAAAGCCAAATATTTACCAAAAATAGCAAAAGTACCCTGAAAATCCACAAATTTCCTTGAGGCCCCTAACTCCGAATATTTTGAGATAATTGTAGATAATATTTCATATTCCTGGCACTGCGAAGTATAATCTATCAGTTTAGAATGAATAAAAAGCTTCCAAAAAGTATATTAGGAAGTTAGAGCGAAAGTCTACGACTTTTAGTTTCGAAGTTAGGATTTTCGAAAAATGCTACGTCATCATATGACAAAAATCTAAAACTTAACATTCCATAGGGTGTAGTGCAATTATTATCAAAGAATCATATATGTACACTAGTAAAAAGTATATTAGGAAGTGAGAACTAAGAATTTGGACTTGTATTTACAAAGATAGAGAGATATCTCTTTTTGGACCCTAAATGGGGGGTTTTTGACCGAATCTGCGAGGTCCAAGGCCAGAACTTTCAAAATAATTATCAAAAGTTCTCCAATTTTTCTGTACATATTATTAACGGCAATTGTATTCACTATTTAGCATAATAGCTAAATTTGGACACATATTTAATGATTAGATTCGCCATTTTCTAATAGATTCAAAGTTCTCCATAGAATTTGTATTACAATTAAATCAATGATAAGTCGAGAATTATTTATTTTTTGACAAAGGAATGTTCGAGGAACCTATATATTTTCGCATATATCCTTTTATTTAAGGATATAATATATGATATATCTACAATAGTTTTTAAGATATGACATCAGCCTCTTTCGGGACCTTAGAGGGATATTATGGCCGAACTTTACCTATAATATGCGATATCTCAAGAACAAATGGTCGGATCCGAACAAATTTTTTTTTGAAACGATCAGAATTTTATTTCTGACCCAGTGATCGCTAAATATCTGAGATCAAACTTGCGATTTCCCGAGGATTATATAAATGAACTCCCTTATAGAGCTATTTTGTTTGGATTTTATTTGCCCATTCTTTTAAATCTTTGTGTTTTATAATCTCCAAAGGTGCTAATACAATGTGAAGGTTCATATCATTAAAAAAATATCAAATAAGTTAAAAACTAACTGGTAAATGAGTCAAAATCCTCTAATAATTTTCAATTTTTATTAGCGCTAAACTTTAGGGGGTTATTTCGCAAAAAATACAAAAAAATGCCGTCCAAATAGTGCTATCAGATGGTGGACCGATCAGTAATACAATAAAATTAGCAATAAAACATTTTGCAGTTTTTTTTTACGCCAGTCAAGATTTTTCGAGGGCGGTATCCTTAAAGATTCGTTTGACAGCTCATTTCACTGTTAGCTAGGAATTAATTTCAATTGTTTGTTTTGTTTTATTTATGTTAACCTACATGCTTTTAATCTATTTTCTGCATTGCCAAGCACATTTTAGTTAAAACTTGAATAGTAATACTCTATGCATCACCATGTGATTTTCATCTAAATAAAAGATAAATGAAAATTTCGTAGTCCAGAGAAGCCTAATTGCAAAATTGATATCAGAAATGAATTCCTTGATGTCAATTTAAGCAAGAGAGAGAGTCATTAGTGAAGTTAATAATAACTGTTATCAAAGAAGAATTCTGTCCGATTTGTCGCCGGTGTCCTTCGGACACCCTCCTATATTTTTTACTCGAATATTTCTAAACTGGTCTAAGAGCTTATTTTTTAACAAAGGACCTTAGGATATTTAAAACAATCACCAAACCTTACTAATCATTGGTCACAGACCTCCGATTTCGATTGTACTAAAACTCTAATTTGCATTGAGAAGTTTGTAGACAAATTTTTATGCAGCTAAGATAGAATATGGAATCATTTCTTTTCCAATTATCCCTTTAGGATCGATATTCCGGAATGAACTAGCACCCGAAACCTTTTAATTAACTTTGAATTATCAAAAAAAGTCATTCTAATTTAGTTATAAAGAACAAGCTAGTAATTTTGTGTCGAGTTGAAATCAAATTGATTTTGGACGATCCCTCAAAATAAGAATTTTTTTTAATACCAGAACCAAATGGTTGCCAAATTCTTTAGATCTGAATCTAATTTATATCTACTACTTTTGTATGTTTAAAGAAAATGTCTGGACTAAATTCCTCCAGAATGTCGGGAGTCTAGAGAGATATTTTAAAATCCATGGGTCCATATTCTCTCTCTTTTATCTACCTTCCACAACATATTCTTTCTTCACGAACGTTGCCTTGCAAATTGTTCTAGATTGTTCAAGATTGGGTGAACTCTCACAAAATCGTTCCGAATATTATACCCACAATAACTGTTGGTAACTAGGTTAATGAAGTCGGATTAAAATATACCCAATAATCTATGTGCTGAACATATGATAATATGAACTCCACATTCAAAAGTATTACACCCAAATTTTTTGCAAGCGAATACATATACTAGTTTATTTATTGAGTCAATAGCATTGAATTAGTGACATGTATTCATAATTTTTCAAATTCATATTCTCTACATTCTAATAACTTGTATATCTTTCATTTTGATTACTCTCTTACCAGTTTGAAAATTATTAAACTGTGTCACTAACGCCATCATATATAATTTTGAAATATTCATTGTCAAAGAAATATTTAAGTTAAAAGCACATTGAGTGAATAATGTGAATGTATAAAACGAATTTAGAGTCCAATTTTTACAACTCTTCCTGATTAAATTTATTGACGCTACAATGTATCATTATTATAACTACGTACGTATTTGAATGGAGGATGTTGGGTATGTGGATAATTTTGGCACGAGAGTGTATATAGATTGGCAACTATCCCTACGATTTTCTGCCTATTTAAACCAGAGGTTTAAGTAATTATTATTATTTATTCTTTTGTTTAAAGCTATTAGGTCATTTAACTTTAATCTGTTCACTATTAATGTCTCTTCTGTAATATTAATTTCATTATGTTTATAAACTTTGGTAATTATGCACCTAGAAATTTGAAATATACATGGAAGGTGTATGTTGGCTTTTTCCAAACTTTATACAGACTATATATCAATTGGACATTGCATAAATTGTTGTGTTATCATTCTTAGCTAAGATTCATAGTTTAATATCTCTTAAATAAGAAGGTATTGAATTGAGTTAATGAAATCTGACATCAATTTCGAATTCTATGATCTCGAATAAATCAATTTAGAAGCTTTCTATACAAGTAGATAATCGTTTTCAAAGCTTAATGACTGTACCCATGTCACTTTGTGCCACTTGGCACTTGTTATGACCATGATATATTATGGAAATAAGTAGATCAACGTGGCACAAGCGATATTAATTACCCTTTCATGTAACTAATGAATAGAAATCTTCTAAACTGAATGACTCCAGTGTGTATATTTCGAATTTGATATCATATTTTCAGTAGCTGTCGTGATTTTGATGAATTGGCCTCAATGGAGAGCCATATTATTATTTACTATTAAAATTCAATTAATATTTATTTATTTGTATTTATATATATATCTTGAAATTATGACGCAATAGGCACTTTTTTATAATTAGAAATTTCAGTTTTTCGACTATATATCACTCATTTTAGGGTATTGATGGCTGAAATTTTATTAGAATGTGTATACTAATATTTTTCATATATTATTTAATTCTCATCAAAAAATGATTTCTCATCATTCTCTTATGATTTAGTCATTATGCATCAAGAATAAAAAACTGAATTTATTTGTGATTTTTCGAGTAATATCATCGATTATAACAGTAGGTGAGACCATGGCCTACTTAATATACGGCTATATATGTCACCGAGAAGGCCAGAAAACGAAGAGGCCAGTTTTAACAAAGTCAAAATTTAATTAGACCGATAAATCAAAAACCGCTTCCGATAGACCTTTGAAATCTATTATTACCATATACAAACATTATATCAGAGTATCCAATTCCGCTTTCTAAAATTTGATATGTCATCATGTGATTCCGCAATAGGCTCTTTCTAGAGCGGAAAATGTTGCTGTTCCAGCTCATATTAAACATCGTTATCTGCATTTCTAATGCCTGATTTTTTGATAGAGCAACAATAGGAAGACTTCAAGCTAAAAAATGTGAAAATTTTAGTTGGAATGTATATGCATTCCTCAGTTGCTATGGAAACAAAAAATTACATGTTTAAGCCATAACTCGAAAAGTATAGATCGTAGACACTACAAAATTATACCATTTAATCTGTAAACTATTACTTCCTATATGAGAATAATACTATTTACATGTCTATTTTCAATAAGTTCTGAGTTACTAGGATTTTGTCACATCTCATTACTTCTCAATAGATCGCGATAAAATCCTAGATAACTCAGAACTTATTGAAAATAGACATGTGAATAGTATTATTCTCATATAGGAATTAATAGTTCACGGATTAAATTGTATAATTTTGTAGTGTCTACGATCTATACTTTTCGAGTTATGGCTTAAACATGTATTTTTTTGTTTCCATAGCAACTGAGGAATGCATAGACATTCCAACTAAAATTTTCAGGTTTTTGGCTTAAGATAATCCTGTTGTTGCTTTATCAAAAAATTAAGCATTAGAAATGCAGATAGCGATGTTTAATATGACCTGGAACAGCAGCATTCTCCGCTCTAAAAAGAACCTATTGCGCAATCACATGATAACATATAAAATTTTTGACACCGGAATTGGATACTCTGATATAATGTTTGTATATGGTAATAATACATTTCAAATGTCTATCGGAAGCGGTTTTTGATTTATCAGTCTAATTAAATTTTGACTTTGTTAAAACTGGCCTCTTCGTTTTATGGACTTCTCGGTGACATATATAGCCGTATATAAAGTAGGCCATGGTGAGACGTACAAGTATTTAGAGATCTTATTTACATTATAATTAATCAACGTGAGCCTAGGCACCCAAAGAGCGCCTTAGGTGGACAAAAAGTGTCCGCCAGCGCAGGCAAACGAACCGCGATTGTTTGTTTATATTTTCGAATGATTAGTGCAATAGTGAATCTTTTTAATTTTTAGATCAAAATGCAGGAGATTTTGAAAATTTATTAACTCAGAAACTACGAGACTACAAACTCTTGAATGGGGAATTAGAGTGAGCAATTTTTCTTTTTATCTCTTTTTACATTGAATGCTGAGTGCAGATTTTAAACATAATCGATCATTGTGTTGACGTTTTATTAAAGCTAATGTTTCTAATGCAACAATCAGGGTTGCAGTAATTTTTCTTTTTTGCAAAATCAACTTAATTTAATGAGTTTATCTATTACATGTATTTACTTTTATCTGTTAAATGTATTTACTCTGTACAAAATTAATCTCATCTGTCAAACTGAAAACATAATATCGTAGCAATATTCAAAGACTATATGCATAGTTAAATATATACAGTGTAGTATATGTTTAGAATACTAGGTAGGATGTTCAAAAACTTAGTATTGCGAGTCATATCATAAAAATAAGTGTATACAACTTTGGAGATTAATGTAGTTTATTCGAAGTAATCGCCTCCTACTGCCACACGGTTTCTCAATCTTTTAACCATGTGAGATAATTATTTGTCTGTTCTCTTCTTCCTGGATGGATTTGAAGTACTGGTATAAAGTAGTGTTTGTCTTGTATCAAATTCTTTACCCTGAAGATAGATTTTCAACTTTGGAAAAGCCAAAAATCACAGAGAGCAAGGTCTGGTGAGTATAGAGGATGAAGCAGTAATTCTACCCCCTCGGATTTCAAAAAATCTTGGGAAGCTTGGCTGTGTGTGAACTAGCGATATTATCAATCGATATTTTAATGCCTATCATTCCAGCCTTTGGACGAGCCTGATTTACTTTATTAATCAAGTTTGATAGGATTTTCTAATAGATTTGCCACTCTCAGAAGGTAATTGTAAAAACAATACCGCCACTATTGAAAAAATGTACATTACCTTCGGGTTTCTGAAGTAGGCCCTGGGTAATCTGTAATTGTATTCACTCAGGTGAGTCTTTGTTTCTCTCTGAGATTATGTTGGACCCATTTTCCACAAATCGATCGGTACCAAAGATGAATGCTCAGAATTGAATGAATTGTTCCCGATGACATCTTTATACTATGCGCACACTAAAACATCCATCACCATACTCTCAATTATTGGAACATTATCTGGATTACTGAAGGATATCGATCTTCCTGAGCGAGGTAAATATGTCACTTCAGGTATAAACACTGAGTTAAAATAATTATACCAGTGTGTAGAGTAGCGTTTTATCACTTACATGATACAAGCGCGCTTCGCGCTTGCTTGCGCTGCGCGGCTGGCGGACACTTTGTGTCCGCCGGAGGCTCCCTTCGGTCGCCTGGAGTCACATTGGTTAATTATAAGGGAGATAGCATCTCTAAATATGTCTGTGCTACTGTTATAATCGATACCACTCGAAAAATCACCAAATTTGTCAATTTTAAAATTTTTGATGCGTAATGATGACGTCATAACAAAGTGATGAGTCATCATTTTTTGATGATAGTTGCATCATATGTGAGACATGTTAGTATACAGATTCTATTAAAATTTCAGCCTTCTATCTCCTATAATGGCTGAGTTATGCCCGAATAACTGTGTTGCTTAACTTTTTAAAATGTGACAATGACGTCATAATTCCATGATGAGTCGACATTTTCGTCTGAGCTCAGAACTTACTGGAGCCATAGCCAAAAGACTCCCGCATGCCAAAAATCAGCTTTTTGCGCCTGGCAGTTTCTTCAATCAATTCGTAACATATATATATATACAAATATTAATCGAGTTTTAATAGTAAGGATGCAGTGGCGTAGCTAGGGAGGCAAGCTAGGGCCCTCGTCCTAGCAAGTCACCTTTGTGCCCTTGCTCTTGTCCAATTCATTTTCTTCATTGTTTTCTTCCAAATAAGGTTTTGTTACTTTAACCTCTTTCTAATATCCAAGTTTTAATTCTATAATATCTCTCAACTCATTACTTGTAGAATTAACGATTTCTTTTATTAATTATCCATAGGAATATTCTTTCCTTTTAGCACGGGAGCCTTATCTTTCAAATAGTTAATAATTCTTGTGTATGTTTTATTGTGTTCTTTTAATTTGTTGGACTACCTGTTTAATCAAAATTGAAAATTCATTCCCAATTTATAACCATCTCCATTATTAGATAAGTATCCTTGTGGCTTCCACCCCTAGGCAATCATTTTGATTATTTTGTACCAGAATAGTGTCGTCTAATTTATAGCATAAACGACTTAGCTATTATATATTGATTAAAACGAAATTGTAGACTGTTTTGATTTAGGAAATATTGTTTACATTGGGTGAACAAATTTCAAAATAAGGCTAGAGACTAACTTTCAACAGTTGACATCTGGTTTTTAGCTGTGTAGATTTCGAATCTATATATAGGGCGTCCAATATGTTCCGGGCCCAACTTTATATGTCAAATGGTAACAAAGACAAAGTATTTTCAATTCGTTTAATAAATTCGTTGCAGGATTATGCTTCGACTGGTATGTTGGTTGCTGTGTTATTAATATAATTACTGTGGTTAGTACACACGATTATAGACCCGGTTTACGGTCCTTATAAAAAATTTCAATTTTGCCTTTGAAAAAGATAAAATTCATCAAAATTGTTAAATAATATTGTTGAAATGTAAAATAATCAAGAAGGCATGGAGAAGATTCAAACGGGAGGTGTTTAGTTGAATCTTTTGTGATAAAAAGATGTTATACTAATTATGGTGGATTTTTCCCAATTTTCTGCCACTTAAAAGTGGGACAAAAGTGTCAGTAAATTGAAAAAAACACACATTATTCCCCCAGCTCAAAATTCGAAGAGTTTAAAGAAGTCAAACTCTATGTTATTTGATTTGCAGAATTCAATGGAGAGATTAGTTTTAATCTAAGTTTGCTCAGAACTGAAATACATCAAATATTAAGCTAAAACTCTCCATAAGTACAAGGACCGTAAACCGGGTGTATAAATCGTGTGTGTTAACCACAATAATTATATTATCACAGCAATTCAAATTGCCAGTAGAAAGATAATCCTCTGACGAATACAATAAAAGAATTTATAATATATTGTTTCAGTTGCCTTTCGAATTATAAAGTTGGGCCTGGAACATATTGAACGCCCTAAGTAATAAATTATTTGCCCACCTTTGTTCATGTTACAGTTCACGTTTCTAGTGGAAACTCGTTTCGAAATTTGGAACTGTAGAGACATCTGAAAAATTGTATATTCCTAGGCACTCCAGGGCGACTCTGCGAATGAAAATTATTCGCTAGCCTGCGCTATGCAGGTGCACCAAGTATAAATTAAACACTAAAGTTTACTATTTTCATCAATGTTTATTGGTATTGGTAATCCACTCTATAGCATCGTCGCGCTCACAATGTATATTAATAATTACCTGCCCTAGCAAACTTCAAATTCATGGCTACGCCACTGATGACATGTTCAAATTCTCAAATTTTCCCAAGACACTTTTTTAATTTTAAAACCGATTGATCAGTACATAAAAATGAGCGAAAAACGCATACAAGTGGGAAAGAAAAGTATCATAAAAGCCAGTTATGATTTTGCACTTCCAAAGGACACACAGCTAGACTTTCTAAAATCCAATCGATAACACAACCGCCCATTGTTAATACAAACATTAGGTAACCGTCTCAATTTATACACCTTGTCCTGAATTCGAGTTAACTCTTTATTATTTGCATCTTCCAATACGGGAGATTTAAATGTGCCCGGGGGATTTAGAATAAGAGACTTAGCACCGGTCTGTTTAACTTGTCAGCATTATTATTAAAACTTGATTAATGTTTATATATATACAAGCGCGCTTTGCTTGCTTGCACGACACGTCTGGCGGACATTTTGTGTCCGATGGAGGCTCCCTTTGGTGACCTAAGGTCACATTCATTAATTATAGGAGAGATAACATCTCTCAATACGTCTGTCCTACTGTTATAATCGATATCGCGCAAAAATCAGCAAATTTGAAATTTTTTAAATTTTGATGCGTAATGATGACGTCATAACAGAGTGCTGAGTATTCATTTTTTGATAATGGTTGTATCATATTTGAGATAAATTAATATGCACATTCTATTAAAATTTCAGCCTTCTATCACTTAAAATGACTGAGATATGGTCAAAAACTGAAATTTCTAATTATAAAAAGGTGACAATGACGTCATAATTCCATGATGAGTGGACATTTTCGTCTGAGGTCAGGACCTAGTGGAGTTATAGCCAAAAGACTCCCGCATGCCAAAAATCAGCTTTCTGGGCCTTGCAGTTTATTCAATCAATTCGTTACAGAGATATATATTTAAATATATATACTACAAGCGCGCTACGCTTGCGTGCGCTGCGCGGCTGGTGGACACTTTGTGTCCGCCGGAGGCTCCCTTCGGTCGCCTGGGGTCACATTGGTTAATTATAAGGTAGATAACATCTCTAAATACTAATACATCTGTCCTACTGTTATAATCTATTTCGCACGAAAAATCACCAAATTTATCAATTTTTAAAATTTTGATGAGTAATGATGACGTCATAACAAAGTGATGAGTCTTCATTTTTTAATGAAAGTCGCATCATTTGTAAGGTATGTTAGTATACATATTCTATTAAAATATCAGTCTTCTATCTCCTATAATGGCTGAGTTATACTCGAATAACTGTGTTGCTTAACTTTTAAAAATGTGACAATGACGTCATAATTCCATGATGAGTCGACATTTTGCTCTGAACTCGCTAGAGCCATAGCAAAAAAACTCCCACATGCCAAAAATCAGCCTTCTGCGCCCGGCAGTTTCTTCAATCAATTCGTTACATATATATATATATATATATATATATATATATATATATACAATAATCGAGTTTTAATAGTAAGGATAGTACTATATATATAAATAAATATACATTAATCGCGTTTTAATTGTAAGAATTTATATATATCTGTAACGAATTGATTTTAGAGGCGCAGAAAGGTCATTTTTGGCCTGCGGCAGTCTTTGACTATGCCTCCAGTAAGTTCTGAGTTCAGGCGAAAATGTCAACTCATCATGGAATTATGACGTCATAAACACCTTTTTTATGATAGAAGAACTTTCAGTTTTTCGACCATAACTCAGCCATTTTAAGTGATGGAACCCTGAAATTTTAATAAAATGTGTATATTAATATACCTCACAATTGATGTAACAATCGGCCACAATAATAACGTCAATACTCTGTGATGACGTCATCATTACGCATCAATATTTTAAAAATTGACAAATTCGGTGATTTTTCGTGCGATTCCGATTATCATAGTAGGACAGACGTATTTAGAGATGTTAGCTCCATTATAATTAATCAATGTGACCCCAGGCGCCCTTTGGTCCCCCCGGTGGACACAAAGTGTCCGCTAGCCGCGTAGCGCAAGCAAGCGAAGCGCGCTGGTATATGCTGGTAAGAAGATGGTTACGTCATTTTTAACAAAAGTGGTCATATAAAGACTGTTCCACTTGATGATCGCAAGACTGTAAACGCGGAATGGTACTGCGAGATTTGTATTCCTGGCTTGCTACAAGCATTACGTGAACGACCTCCAAAGTGTGGAACTCGGGGACTACTCTGGCATCATGATAATGCACTAGCCCACACAGCCGTCCGAAATTTGGACTTTCTGGAGACGGAAGGGGTTCAATTACTGCCTCACCTCCATATTCCCCTTATTTGGCCCCTTGTGACTTTTTGTTTTCCAAAAGTCAAGTCTATGTTAAAAGGAAGACGATTTTCTTGCGACGAAGTGGCCGTCGACGCCTATTTTGAAGCGGTCCCGACCATCGACAAGGAAGAGTGGGGTGAAGTATTCAAAAAATGGTTTGAAAGAATGCAAAAGTGTATTGATTGCGATGGAATATACTTTGAAAAATTATAATAACTTAATTCGACATATAGCTATCTTATCTTTCATAAATCCGGAAACTTTTGGCATGGCCCTTATTAATATATATATACAGTCGACTCCGCTTAATAGGGCCACATCGGTCAGAGGACATTTTGCCCCGATTAAGCGGAGGACCCTATTAACCGAAAATATTTCGAAATTTCGGACGGGACTGTTTATTGGTGACCGCTATAGACAGGTGACCGTTATATAGAGTAGCCGTTATAGCAGGTTCGACTGTATATATACAGTATGTCCCGAAAGTCTTTTCCTACTATAATTTCGACTATATTATGCACCCTTAGCTCATCTAGTCCAACAAAGTTAAACTTACAACTATTTTACTTTTTGCAACGTGTTAAAAGATTAAATAATAGCTATATTTTCCAATTCATTGTATTCGTCTCAATTTTTTTTTGCAATTTACAAATTTCATTTTTTTTCGGATATTGGATGTCAAATTTAATGAATCCTTCCTCAAATCTTGTGCGTGTCAAAGCGATAGCTATGTTAGAAGCAGGGATTACACAGAAAGACGTTGCTAGAAGACTTGGGAAAACGATCAAAACAGTAAATAATTGGTGGAGGCGCAATAAATGTGGTGAAAGTCTGATTGATAAACCCAGATCAGGAAGGCCATCTTCACTAACAAGAGTGGCTAAAATTGTGATTTCAAAGTCTGTTGGTAAGAGACACCAGTCGACAAGAAAACTGGCGAGAAGACTAACCGCTCGTGGCCACAAGACCTCCAAAACCGCCATACATCGCTATTTGAGGGAAAAGCTTGGCCTCAAAAGCTACAAACGACCCCGAAATCCGAGATTATTAGATTGATAGATGGCATGCCAGACAGAATGAGGAAGTGTGCAGTAATGAAAGGAGGTTATATTGGGAAATAATTAAACCCCTATGACACGTATTATTAATTTTATAATTTCAAATCAAATAGGAAAAGACTTTCGGGACATACTGTATGTTACAGGGTATCTGTAAAATCAGGGTAATTGTAATTACCGTATTGCTTCGAATAAGCGCCCGGGCGCTTATTTATTTCATGCACCCTTTAGACCCGGCGCTTATTCAAACCGGCGCTTATTCAAGCCCCGGCGCTTATTTTTTTCATTCGCTATTTTGACCCGGCGCTCTTTTTTTTTGTTTACACATTGACTGGCACTTTTATTTTTGCCACAACTGAGAATGTTAGTTCTATTAAAAAAGCATAATGTAATGTTTCAAAAAGCACTTCTATCTATGCCACTACTGAGAATACTAGTTTGATATGATTTTCAGAGAACTAAAATGCCCCGGCGTCCGACGCTTATTCGAGCCCCGGCGCTTATTTATTTCGCTCACCCTTTAGACCCGGCGCTTATTCAAACCGGCGCTTATTCAAGCCCCCGGCGCTTATTCAGGGAAATACGGTACCCTGATTTTTTTAGGGTAATTGTAATTACCCTGACTTTTTTCAGGGTAATTGTAATTACCCTGACTTTTTTCAGGGTAATTGTAATTACTTTGTTTTTTTAGGTTAATTATAGTGACCACTCATTGTATAGTGGATCATTTGTAATGTCCATCCAGATTTGCTCAGCCTGTAATACACAAGTACGGGAAACACAATTTAGCTCACCTAAGAGCAATTGTCCTATTAATAGGATTCCTCAATTGACAGTTGCATTGTAACAGGTAACATTGCCCACCCTGAATTTCCCCCCCTGAATTCGCCCCCTTCCATACTATAAGTTAACAATTATACCACCTAAGTCCCATATTAGGAAATGGAGTTTTCTAAATGTAATTGTGTAACTTATAAAACTCAACTGGTACATTAATGGGTCTGAAATTCTACAAGTTTCAAATAGGCTGTTAGATGTTCTCATCTAGAAAATTATAATTGAATTTTAACCGGGGAATGGGGGATAAACCAGTTTTATCCCGTCCCATGCTCCCCCACTTATGGAGATTATACTGTAATTACAATTACCCTGAAAAAGTCAAGGTAATTACAATTACCCTGATTGAACCAGGGTAATTACAATTGCCCTAAAAAAATCAGGTTAATTACAATTACCCTGATTTTACAGATACCCTGTAACATATATATATCTGTAACGAATTGATTGAAGAAACTGTCAGGCCCAGAAAGCTGATTTTTGGCATGTAGGAGTTTATTGGCGATGGCTCCAGTAAGTTCTGAGCTCAGACGAAAATGTCGAATCATCATGGAATTATGACGTCATTGTCACCTTTTTATAATTAGAAATTTACTTTATCCACGATAACTCAGCCATTTTAGGTGATAGAATGCTGAAATTTTAATAGAATGTGTATATTAATATTCCTCACTATCATCAAAAAATGAATACTCATCACTCTGTTATGACGTCATCATTACGCATCAAACTTGTATACTCTAATTCAATAGTAGCATTAGCATTGAACAAAATTGGATAATTCTTTATTATAAAATAATATATCAGACAGTTATGAAACTTACATACCTCCTTAGCTCTTTTATAATACATACTATGCATTCTACTACACATCTTATTTATCTTTTTGTATTTAAAATATAAAACACAAACAAATGCATCCTCCAATTTGGAAATGACAAAATGGGTCCAATCAATCCTAAAGCTAATTTTATCCCCATCCATCCCTCTTAATGCTATTAATGCTACAGCTAATTTCGTTAGGGGTCCGCTCATGGCATTATCTAGGATTTTCCAGTCCGGCACTTTTTTGAAGGTGATACAAGTTATATGGCACCCAAACAGGAGTTTATCTTGTAATTCCAGGGGAGATGGCACCAAAATCGAATCACACTGCTAGCACCTTGACTCCTCGGACGACACCAGCCTGGCACCTAAAAGTGCAGGTCGAGCACCTAGATAAGCCCCTGGTCCGACTACCAATTCTACTAATCAAACTATTACTACTACTACTATTCCTAAGGTAACCTAAATTTTTCAATTTTTTTGCCTTACTTTTCATTAGTGTAATAACTTTTTCCCAGTTCACACAATTTACCTGAGATATCAACTGTTTGCAACACTTGCTGCATCAATTCAGACAGATTCAGTATGTTCTAATTGTCACTTTACTTGCTATTTTGATTTCATATGAGTTGATAATATTCACTTCTACTCAAAAATAAATTCACATACAAATGCCACATACACCTACAATTACAATATTAAATGATATATGCAGGACCACGAGCAAAATCGAGTTTCTTCATATTAGTGATTTAAAAGTTTCTCAACTTCACTTTATCATATGCTCGCTGTTCTTCTATTAATTCTTACTGCTCAGAATATTCACTATTCGATGAAATAAAACAACTAGATATAATGGGACTATTAAATCAGCAAGCAGATTCACTCAATTTACCTTGTTATCTGTATCTTGATGAAATTTCACAGTTTCTTTCGTGGCTACGACTTTTGGCTAAATAAGACATTTTTACTTCGATAACTGAAATAATTTTCTCCAAAAATAGTTCTCCCCCCTGATGGTATTTGGTGTTAAATATTCTCCACCGCCACCTTTATGACACCATAACTCGCAAAACGGCCCCGTATCCTGTTTCTTTGCACATGTAGTGAAATCTGCATCTACTGCCTTCAAGGGAATAACGATTGCATTAAAAGACGGTGAGTTAGGCTGAAATAAAGGTGGCGGTTGAAAGTTTTTGTAAAAAGTTCACTATTTGTTGCCCCATATGCAATCGACTCCAAAATCTCCGTTTGAGGTCTTTTGGGGCTTTAACTGGAGGATAAGAAATTTTAACAACTACTTTGACTAAAACAAATCTTTTTTGTTATTTTCAAAATCAATATAATTAACCGCAAACTCGCTTTTATTTATATCTACTATTATATACTTCGATATTTTTATGTCTATTATTTCTTTGTTACAAATTTATTTGCACTAGCAGAATAGTCAAACAATTTAGTAGATAAGTTTTATGTGTACTTAACAACACCTGATATTGATAACTTAAGGCAGTGCTTCCCAACCGGGGTTCCACGGAACCATGGAGTTCCGCCAAAGTGATTTTAGGATTCCTTGACTCAGAAACATATACGTACATACTATATTACATTGTTAAAAATATTCTGTATTGAAAGTTATTAGCACACATAGCAACCAGAACATCACTTAGTGATTCAATGTATTGATTGTTATCTGATATTATTTTGTGACAGTAAAGCCATAATTTATAATAAAGAATCATATGAACTGACTTGAGGGATTATATCAATTGTGATACTTAGATATTTGTTACCAGTTTGACACGTTATCAATGCGAAACATAATTTTAATCAACTACGAGTACACATATACATGTCATTGCCTTTAATTTTACGAATCTTGTATACAGAAACTATTAGGGAGGAATATATTCGCTGTTTAGATGTTGGGGTGGGTACTACAGGCGAAGCAATATTCTGGAAGTTAGATGAATTTATTAAAGAAAACCGAATTCCATGGGAAAAAATATTCGGGGATTACTACAGTTAGTGCGACAGCAATGACGGGAAAAATATCTGGTGTAATTACTAGTATAATTAAGAATACGAACGATCATCACTGTTATCTAAGTGCTATATAATCCATCGTGAGACATTTGCAGTGAAGCGGTTTAAAACCGAATCTGAAACAGAGGGAGAACTTGAGATTGTACTGGAAGATGTGATACACACAGTTAATTGTATCAGAGCTGGTAGAAAAGGAAAAATATTCGGATGTTCCAGAAATTTGTGGAGAAATGGGAGCAGAGTACGAATTACTCTTACTTCATTCTGAGGTACGATGGCTCTCAAGGGTTGACAATGGAGGGACATGAGAAGGCCTCTTTTTGCAGACCCTGCTTGGATATTAAACTATCTTACCCTGCATCTATTTTAGATCTAGTGAACTCTTTAAACCTGAGCCTACAAGGACTTAATGCTGACATATTTGCTCAACACAGCAGAGTAGAAACTTTCAAAACGAAACTGAAGTTATGGAAAGACAAAGTTGAGTTTGGAGACTTATCAAGTTTTCCTCAAGTAATGCAGGTTCTTCCAGAAGCGTATGTTGATGATTTTAAAGAGCTAAAAATGCTAATATCTAGTCATTTGAATTGTTTGGAAGAAAATTTTAATAAATACTTCCCGAATGAAGAAGTCAAAAAGCTGGAAGAAATGCATTAGATTCTAGATCCTTTCTCCACAAAGAGCCTTACACTTGCTAATGCGGATCTAATAGAACCTCTCATAGAAATTCACACATTTCTGAAGTTAAAGTTAAAGTTATACTTTCCGAAGAGGCAGTCAAAAATCTATTTTCTAACACATATCTAAGCGAGAAAAGATTTTCTTGTCTCACATACATAAAGACGAAAACAAGAAATAGCCTTAATCAAAACTTAGAACAATGCGATTTGTTCTCGCCAATCATTATCCACGCTATGATCTCATAATTAAGAAGAAGCAACAACAAACAAGTCACTAACTAATTAGATTTTTAATTCTTTAGTTTTATGTAAAGTGCGATTTGTGCTATTAGATATTCATAAATAGGAAGGAGGGTCCCTCGAAACGTTTCCAATTTCGAAAAGGTTTCGTGCTACTGAAAAGGTTGAGAAGCACTGACATGAGGTGTAAAATCCATATCAATTATATAAGTCCCTTCATGCACACTTCAAGAGTAAAATAATTTCATGCTTCTAGATGTCCATGTGTATATAGTACTTTAGTTTTATCTATATCTTGGTATCTACGTATAGTATACATATATACTATATATATATCTTTATATAGTACTATTTACATATATACTTATTTTATAGAGTTGAACTCGAACGACGGAAACAATACTATTCCTACATGGATGAAATGAGAAAGAAAAAAGAAAGATTTGCTGATTTTCAAAACGAATTACCAACAAGCTCAAGTTTACTCATTGATGATATTTTAGCCTTACGTAAACAGGATGTTGATAGAAGAGAGGTATATCAGTTTTTAATTAATTAATAATAATAATAATAATAATAATAAAATAGATATAGTAATTATAATAGTTGTATCTTATGTGAGGTATATTAATATACACATTCTATTAAAATATCCTTCTATCACCTAAAATGGACTCATGGTCGAAAAACTTTTATTATAAAAAAGGTAGCAATGACGTCTAAAATAAAAAAGGTAGCAAGTATTTCAACACTTGATTCTTTCTCATACAAATAATATTAAAATGGGTCTATTCATGAAGAGGGTTACTTCTAAACGTTATGGGATACAGCTAATCGGATTCCAGATTCGAATAATACGCATTCAAACTAGTAACAGGTTAATTTTTCTAATTAATCATTAATTCCTAACTTTTTGTAATTATCAATCAGTGCCACTTTATGCCACATACACCCATTTTGAGCACTATACATGATGGCAATAACTTACCTATGGTGGCTCAGGCTGATAAGATTGTTCATTGAGTTGAGTAATTTATTAGTTATGTTGAACTATGACTAATTCGAATGTGTAGATTTCGAACCTGAAATCAGATTTTGAGTATCCCTTTAAAATTGAATGTATTTCCCTTCATGGAAAAATCCGATTTAGTACTATTTGTATGGGAAAGAATCAAGTGTTGAAATACTTTTGTCCGCTTAGTGTATATATGTATATATATATATTCACATATGTATATATATATATATATACAGTCGACTCCGCTTAATAGGGTCACATCGGTCAGAGGACATTTTGCCCCGATTAAGCGGAAAACCCTATTAACCGAAAATATTTGGTATTGGCTTATATGTGTTAGAGCTATTCCGGTCCTACCAAAAGTGGCCCGATTAAGCGATTGACCCGATTAAACAGTGGCCCTATTAAGCGGAGTCGACTGTATATATATATATTCACATATATGCACATACATTAATAGAGTTTCTAACGAATTGATTGAAGAAACTGGCTGGCACAGAAAGCTGATTTTGGCATATGAGAGTATTTTGGCTATGGCTCCACTAAGTTCTGACCTCAAACGAAGATTTCGACTCATCATACTAGAATCATGACGTTAATGTCTCCTTTCTTATTTTAGAATTTTCAGCTATTCTCGACTATAACTCTGCCATTTTAGGCTATAGAAGGCTCAAAATTAAATAGATCGTGGATATTATTATATCTCAAATATAATATAACATGGCCTACTTAACTCAGGCTTCACAGTAGAATGTGAAAATACTTCCGAATCCTAATTCTCCTCTTCTTCCTACTCCACCACAACCACCAACCATTCCTCAATATAGGCCTACACCTCTCCTCCCTCTTCCTTGGAGGCCTATCTCCTCACTCAGCTCGCACTCTCCTAGTATAAATAGGATCGAGTCAGCTGATCTTCCACTTCCGAATCCTAATTCTCCTCTTCTTCCTACTCCACCACAACCACCAACCATTCCTCAATATAGGCCTACACCTCTCCTCCCTCTTCCTTGGAGGCCTATCTCCTCACTCAGCTCGCACTCTCCTAGTATAAATAGGATCGAGTCAGCTGATCTTCCACTTCCGAATCCTAATTCTCCTCTTCTTCCTACTCCACCACAACCACCAACCATTCCTCAATATAGGCCTACACCTCTCCTCCCTCTTCCTTGGAGGCCTATCTCCTCACTCAGCTCGCACTCTCCTAGTATAAATAGGATCGAGTCAGCTGATCTTCCACTTCCGAATCCTAATTCTCCTCTTCTTCCTACTCCACCACAACCACCAACCATTCCTCAATATAGGCCTACACCTCTCCTCCCTCTTCCTTGGAGGCCTATCTCCTCACTCAGCTCGCACTCTCCTAGTATAAATAGGATCGAGTCAGCTGATCTTCCACTTCCGAATCCTAATTCTCCTCTTCTTCCTACTCCACCACAACCACCAACCATTCCTCAATATAGGCCTACACCTCTCCTCCCTCTTCCTTGGAGGCCTATCTCCTCACTCAGCTCGCACTCTCCTAGTATAAATAGGATCGAGTCAGCTGATCTTCCACTTCCGAATCCTAATTCTCCTCTTCTTCCTACTCCACCACAACCACCAACCATTCCTCAATATAGGCCTACACCTCTCCTCCCTCTTCCTTGGAGGCCTATCTCCTCACTCAGCTCGCACTCTCCTAGTATAAATAGGATCGAGTCAGCTGATCTTCCACTTCCGAATCCTAATTCTCCTCTTCTTCCTACTCCACCACAACCACCAACCATTCCTCAATATAGGCCTACACCTCTCCTCCCTCTTCCTTGGAGGCCTATCTCCTCACTCAGCTCGCACTCTCCTAGTATAAATAGGATCGAGTCAGCTGATCTTCCACTTCCGAATCCTAATTCTCCTCTTCTTCCTACTCCACCACAACCACCAACCATTCCTCAATATAGGCCTACACCTCTCCTCCCTCTTCCTTGGAGGCCTATCTCCTCACTCAGCTCGCACTCTCCTAGTATAAATAGGATCGAGTCAGCTGATCTTCCACTTCCGAATCCTAATTCTCCTCTTCTTCCTACTCCACCACAACCACCAACCATTCCTCAATATAGGCCTACACCTCTCCTCCCTCTTCCTTGGAGGCCTATCTCCTCACTCAGCTCGCACTCTCCTAGTATAAATAGGATCGAGTCAGCTGATCTTCCACTTCCGAATCCTAATTCTCCTCTTCTTCCTACTCCACCACAACCACCAACCATTCCTCAATATAGGCATATACCCCTCCTCCCCCTCGCTCGCTGCGCTCACTCGGGGGAGACAGGTGCTCCGCACCTGAGTCACTTTCTTCTTCCTATTCCTTCTCTACTTCCTCCTCATTCTTCTTCTCATCTTTCTCCTTCCCTCTTGCCTAACACCATGCGTATTTCTTCGGCTCGAAATCCATCCAATCTTATTACTATCAAGCCGATTAAATCTTCCCCGCGTGGTCATCCTCATCTCATATCCTTCCATCTTCTCAATGCTAGGAATCTTAGGACTAAATCCTCTCGTTTTCTTGACTATGTATCTGACCACCATCCTGACGTTGTTGCCGTTACTGAGACCTGGTTCACGTCAAGGGATGCGGCAGTGAGAGCTGAATGCACTCCATCCGGCTACCAACTCCTTGATCGTGCTAGGTCTGCACATCGTCAGGGTGGAGGCACTGCACTTCTCTGTCGTGATTCCTTCACGCTGAAGTGCAATGCATCTGGTGAAGTATCATCTTTTGAGTTCTCGGATTGGACTATCTCTTCTTCTGAAATCTCCCTTCGTATTATCCTAATATATCGGCCTCCCTACTCAAGGAATCATCCTATTTCTATTTCTACCTTCCTTGATCAGTTTTCTTCTCTCCTCGAGCCCATTCTCTTATGCAAGGAGCCCCTAATAATAACTGGAGACTTCAATATCCATGTTGACATCCCGTCTGAGTCTTTACAGTTCTCCGAGCTCCTGCGTTCTCTATCTTTGATCCAGCATGTGAATCAGCCAACTCATGAGAAGGGTCACATTCTCGATCTAATAATATCCCGTTCTGCAGACAACATCATCCTCTCTGATCCCGCTCCTGTCCATCTATTCTCTGACCATTTCTCCATCTCTTGTAGTCTCTCGCTTTCTAAACCTTCTCTTTCCTCTCAGGAGGTTACCTATCGTTCCAAATCCATCAACCTCCCAATCTTTCTTGCTGATCTCGCTTCCTCTGATCTATGTGCTAGCCCACCTGATCATCTTGAGGAACTTATTGTATCATATAACAGCACCCTATCCTCTATCTATGATCAGCATGCTCCTCCGCGATCCAAACCATAGTCACCCGTCCCCGTGTCCCTTGGTTCACCAGTAGCATCAAGCAGGCCAAGCGAGCGAGAAGGAAAGCTGAACGGAAGTGGCGCCAGTCTAATGACTCTGACCATTTGGCTGAATTCAAGCATCAGAGGAATCTTGTGACTGACCTGATGAACAGGGAACGTCGCAGTTTCTATTCTGATTGGATCAGTCAGTCCTGTCATGACCAGCGCTCACTCTTCCGTAAGGCTAACTCACTTCTCGGCTTACGCCAGCAACAGGTCCTACCACCTCATGCTGATAAGGCTGCTCTTTCTCAGGAACTCGCCAACTTCTTTGTTCTTAAGGTAGATAACATCCGTTCCACCATTGATTCAAGTGCATCGTCGTCTTCCGTTACCCCCTCAGATAATTCAAACAGCGAATCCCAACATACTTTCCACCAATTCAAAGAATTATCTGAGGAAGAAATTGTTTCCCTTGTTTCCTCTGCTCCTAATAAATCTTGCATCCTCGATCCTATCCCAGCATTCTTGGTCAAATCATCTCTACCCATCCTAGCGCCCATCCTTACGAAAATCGTAAATGGTTCCCTCTCCACTGGTCATTTTCCTTCTCCCTGGAAGCGCGCCATCATCTTACCCAAACTTAAAAGACCAAATCTTGATCCCATCTTCTCTAACTATCGTCCACTTAGCAATCTTTCTTTCATTTCTAAGATCACTGAGAGGGCCGCTTCCATCCAGGTCGTGAATCATCTTACATTACATCATCTCTTCCCCGGGACGCAGTCTGCCTATCGTAAACACCACAGTACGGAGACTGCACTCCTGAAGGTCACAAACGACATCCTCCTCAGCATGAATCGCCAACACGTATCTCTTCTGGTTCTTCTTGATCTTAGCTCAGCCTTCGACACCGTCGACCATACCATCTTACTCAACCGTCTCCAGTCTCATTTCGGCATTTGCGGCTCTTCTCTGTCTTGGTTTGAATCTTACCTCTCTGGTAGGACTCAATTCGTCTCGATTAAGGGTTCTAATTCCTCCAATATCCCGGTCCAACACGGAGTTCCTCAGGGTTCTTGTCTTGGTCCGCTTCTCTTTAGCCTCTATACTAGTCCTCTATTCGACCTCATTAGGTCCCACCTCCCCGACATGCACTGCTATGCCGACGATACTCAGGTCTATCTTTCTTTTAAACCCGGTTCCATCTCTTCTGAAGAATCTGCTTTTTCCGCCATCCAATCTTGCATCTCCGCGATCCGTTCCTGGCTCCTCACCAACAAGTTGCTTATCAATGACACCAAGACTGAGTTCCTTATAATAGGGACTCGTCAACAACTATCTAAGGTTCAAACTGATAGCATCTCTGTTGGTGAGTCGAGAATCTCTTCTTCCAAAGAAGTAAGGAATCTTGGAACTTGGCTCGACAATACCCTCTCAATGTCTACTCAGGTCAGCAAAGTTGCCTCCTCCTGCTTCTATTACATCTATAACATCCGGCGTATTAGAAAGTATCTCTCTAGGGAAGTCTGTGAAACTCTTGTCAATTCTCTTATCACATCTCGTCTTGATTATTGTAACAGTCTCTTGTATGGTTGCCCCTCATCCCTCTTAGCTCGACTCCAGCGAGTCCAGAACAGTGCAGCCAGGCTTATCTACAATGTCTCTCGTACCTTTTCGTCATCTCCTCTTCTTATTAACCTCCACTGGCTGCCTGTTAAACATCGTATCCTCTTCAAAATCCTCCTCATAACTTACAAAGCCATCCATTCTCTTGCTCCGGACTATATCATCCAGCTCATACAGGTTAAGTCATCCAATCGTACTCTACGATCATCCAACGCCACCCTCCTTGAGCATCCTACTATCAAATCTTCCAAAACTCTGGGTGATCGTGCATTCACTTTAGCTGCGCCTGTTGAGTGGAATCTTCTGCCTCCGAGCATTCGGAATGCCCCCTCACTTCTTCTCTTCAAAAAACTCTTGAAAACTCATCTTTTCCGTATCGCGCACGACACATCCACTTAAATTAATTTCAATGCATATACATACCTTACAAGCATACATACACATACATACGCATACATACACATACATACATAACACACACCTACTTTTATTGAATTGTACAGCGCACTTGAACATATTAATATGGAATCTGCGCTATATAAATGTATATTATTATTATTATTATTATTATGCTTGAGCGTTCACATTTGATCTAACCCTCATTAATTTCTATTTTAAATGTCTCCATCATCTATACTATATTGAGTATTGAAGTGATATATATCTATCATATATTTCATTTAAATAATTGAAATAAACAAGACAATACTATTACAATCACAATTAATAATGTATTAAAACAGTTTTACAATACATAAACTTTCTTTCGATCATTTTAGCGCTGTTGTTGTCTCCGATTAACAAATTGAGGATTGAGTTACTGGCATGTGAGAAAGGTTGGCCGGCTTACAGCTGAACTAAATAAAGAAAAATAAAGTTAAACACATACTACTATATTAAAATATAAGGATATTAAGAGTTAAATTTTTTCAATTTACGTTTTTCAATTCCTCATTCCTACAAACAAATAACAACCTACGTAGAAGCGAAAAACAAGGAATATTGCAGGAAGGACATGTATTTTCCCAGACATCACAATCATTGCTATCTACTATTGAGTTTAAAGCAAGCTCTACTAGAATTTTCCTCGCTGGCCCTTCATGGTAACAGACGAACAGTGCAAGACATTTTTTCTGAAGGCTAGAGACCATGATAGCAATTACAGTTTTCGTAGGATTATCTGGACATATATTGTATCCTATAATTTTGCCTTCCTTGTATGATATACAGTAGAACTCGGTTAGTACGTACCCCTCCAGGAAGCGGAAAAAAAGCTCGTACTCTAACCGAGTTGATATTACATAGGAATCTATATAATAAATGAATTCTGGTTCAGAGAAATGAGTGCGTACTAAACCGAAGTACGTTGTATCCCGAGTACGTACTAACCGAGTTCTACTGTACCGGGTTTACGTGAATTTCATCTATTTGAAGGACGACATGTTTTTGTTCATTCGAAAAAGAACACGTTGCTTGCCTCAGGAATGGAAAGAATTCATTTTCGAGCCCAAATGAAGAGTACAATTTTTCTAAAGTATTGAAGTGAGGAAGTGATAGGCAAGGCATGTGCTGGAAATACTTATAACAAGCTGGCGAGATCAGATGTGTTTTAAGAGATAATATTTGTGTGAGTATGTTGTATCTACGTCTATTTTTGAGAACAAGGTTGTTTTCTAATTGACATTGAATGAATTGGAGTCGACAAATTTCTGGATGCTCAGATGTTTCCACATCCGAACTGGTATGCATAATATCAATGGCTTGTTGGATATGAACATTCGCTGATGATACACTACCCTACCAAAAGTATTCGTACACCTCAATATTTCCCATTAAAATAGTACTAAATGCGTATATTACTGAACTGTCATGCAGTTAAACTAGACGAGATACAGTATAATTGATTTCAGATTCGTATTCTGCGCCTTTGAATTACCTATTTTAGAGTTTTCAAATCAATTAAGTTTTAACTATACCGAAATTTATCATCCTGTGCTACCCTGTGTCACCTATCACCATCTGCTACAGTGTTTGAGACTCTAGAAAAGTGGTACATGGTGGCACAGGTCGGGAATTTTAACCTTGGCAATTAGCAATTGATTTGAAACTTCGAAAATAGGTAATTCAAATGCGTAGAATACGAATCTGAAATCAAATATACTATATCTTTTATATTTTAACTGCATGATCATTCTTTAATATAGCCATTTTAGTACTATATTAATGGGAAATATTGAGGTGTACGAATACTTTTGATAGGGCAGTGTATATGGGAAGCAGTAGATACAGAATTCTTAGATGGCTCACATCGATAAGGAGCACTAGAAATCTCATTCACAAGTGATTCAAGTTGTCGAATTTTACTCAGGCAACTGAGTGAATGTGGAAAAATCTCATTTTTACAAAAGGCCTTGATAGAAAGATCGAACGTTACTACCAAATAAACAAACTAGTATACTAGAATTCTCTAAACTAGGACGCATAAAAATCAAGCTATGTTCATCTGGGTACCATAATGACCAGGTGTTAGGTAAAGAAATAAGT
This sequence comes from Aphrocallistes beatrix, assembly GCA_963281255.1. NCBI lineage: Eukaryota > Metazoa > Porifera > Hexactinellida > Sceptrulophora > Aphrocallistidae > Aphrocallistes > Aphrocallistes beatrix. The sequence goes on along the minus strand of OY725500.1, from coordinate 1,823,455 downwards.
GATACTTACCTTGCATTTCCTGGAAGCAGCTAACCTTGAATCTCTCTTTTTCTTCTGCTTCAGATCTCAAGCTAAGTGTCAAAGCTTGATTGAGGAACTCGTCATCTTTTGAGTCGAGAGACGGACGACTTCGCTTAGCTGCAGATTGGGAGTAGTATGAAGAACATCCTGGTAGAAAGACTGGTACAGCATCATCCTTCAGCTTTGGGTTCACTCTAGGGATTCCGCGAAAAGTACTTTCTCCGTTGGAAACCTTGTGCGTGTACTCGATATCTTCAGTCGTAAAGTCCTTCACGCAGACGTAAACAGCCTTTAACTCGTCTATATAATCTCTGCGGAGTGCCCGAACCCAAGCGTGTCTAAGTTGATCTGGTTTCTGCGGCATCTTGAAAAGAGTCACACGATCTTCAGATTTGTAGTTACACTTGCAGCCAGGTGCCGAGCAACTGGTCGGCATTTCAAATGTAAGTACGTAGCTAGTGCAAAAAAGAAATGTATGTAAATATTTATTATTATGATTAAATTATATATGAATACTATTTTACAAATTTAAGTATACTATACGAACATGATTGTATGAAAATGTTATGGGTAATTGTGAATAGATAAACATGAATAAAATATTGTGGTTAGTTAACAATTTCCGCTTCGACTGCATCCCTGGTACAATATTTCCATTCTACTGTGAGGCCTGAGTTAAGTAGGCCATGAATATAACTATAATGAAAAAATGATAACTCATCACTCTGTTATAACATTAGCACAGACCTATAATTATTCAATGTGATCCTAGGCATCCGAAGGAAGAATAATCCTACAAGGAGAGGGGAAGAGTGCAGTAGGCCTCGAAAACTAAGTATTTACTTAGTTTAAGTTAAGTACAAGTTTAAGTTTAAGCGTAGCATTCTATACATAAGGCAATGGCAGTTACTATTTTTTTCTGACCAGGGATTGCTTAGTAAATTCAAATTTACATTCACCCTTTATACGTTATATAATATATGTATGTGATTAATTAAGCATTTCACGTGACCCCACTCACAAATATGACCATTAATTGTCAAAAAACCAAGATATATTTGATATTTGTAATTAAGGAGATGAAACCCCAAAAAATCAAAGTCTTAATTCAACCATTGTTATACTGTTTATGGCTAGTACTAGTTAGTATAAGAATTAATGCATAATATGAGTTTCGAACTAGGAATAAATATGAAGTTATAGTCACTCAAAGTCTGAATCCTATACAATATCCGTGGTTGGGCCGTTCCTCATAACTACACTATTGACTAGGATCAAGTTGATTTAACTGTTCAAATATCATTATTAGCGATTGATTGAACTAGTAGCGAAGCTATTTTTTTCAATTTTAACTTTAATATTTTTTTATGTTGAAAAATATTTTGTCAAACCATTTAATTAGGAATTTTTTGGGACAAAATTATTTTCAGCTTTTAAACTTTCTTTTTATATGAAAATCGCTACTAGCTTAATCAGAGTATTTTGCGTGTTTTTTACAATATGTTTGTGCTTAAAATGTTAATATTTTTTGAGTTAGGGTGATCATACGGATGTGCATCAATTGATAATTTTAAAAATTTAAATTAATAGATTTTGATTGAGAAAGGCCAGATTTGACCGGCTTTAAGTACATAAATAACCATTGGATTAACAAAATATCTCATTATCGGATGATTTAGACTTCCTAGAATGATATAAAAACTAAATTACAATATATTTGGATTTGTCCATTTTTTTCAAAATTTCAGGGTCTGTCTCCTTAATTTTATTCTGGAGAAAACAAATATGACATAATATAAATTTTAACTTCATAAATACAAAATAAACATTGGATTTCGAGAGGTACTAATGAGACGGACTTCTACCTCTTGATTGCAGACTAAAGCTTGGCTTAGCTTGAGATAGGCTCTATTTAGCTTGAGAGATATACTTGACTTAACTTAGCTTGAGAGACAGACTTGACTTCGCTTGAGAGATAGACTTGACTTAGGTTGAGATTAACTTGGCTTCGCGTGAGACACAGACTTGACCTGAGACATCATAAAATAACAATATACTTCTTCGAGTAATAAGGAACAATCACACACCCTGGCTTTCCAATTGGATATAGTCACACATTTCGGACCTCTACAGCCTGATGAAGTTGACTAAATAAACAATTGATATCATTAAATTACGTACATGTACTAGTTCTTGAATTTAGCAAGTTTAGTTTACTACGTATTATCATGTTTCGATACTACGGTAGTGCATTATATAGAGGTCTTAACTTTATTAGATAATGAACAGTTGAATGCAGTGAAAAAAGTTTTGGTAGAATGTCAAACCGTGACGTACTGCATTTGCAAAATTCCTCAAAGTATACAATGTTCTAATTCCAGAGTAGCACAATCTAAAATGAATAAGATTAGTATGGGAAGAGCCAGAATAAAGTTTTAAAATTTCTACTAAGAGTGCAGATACATCGTCGTTAAAATGACTATTCTTCTCTACCCAATTCATTGAACATTTTCCAAACATCATTGATGAATTTCATGAACTCAACAGTTATTTTTTCCATGTTATAAACTAACTGTTCGACAGAAGTTGACTCGTGGGAAACCTTAAGGGCCAAATTTATATTTTGCGTTTCCAAGCTGATAGCCAGCAAGCTTTCGGTGTTAATTTCGGGCACTTCTAAATAAATTGCATTTATCCAAATTAAATAAGGTTCTTATGCATATGTTTTTGGAGTAACGAGGATTGCATTCACTAAATTGGGGGAAGGTAAACACTTTTTCGTAGTCTTTTAAATTCAGTCAATTGTTTCTAACAAACTTGAGTATATGCATGATTCTAGAATAATTACATTATTTAATTTTTAGAAATCACTCACCCTTGGAATCTTGTTGTTTTGGTAGTCTTCACAGGTCTTGGAATGGCTCGATACCATTTTCACGAAGAGCACCATCTTTTGGTTAATTAAAAAACTTAATGTAGTGTTCTATTCCTCTCTGTAATTGGAAGTAAATCCAGGTGCGACACAAGATATCTCGTCCAAATATTAATTAATGCAATTAGTGTTGTCAAATGAGGCATTATAAATGAGTAATTGAAATGATATACAATAAAACAATACGTAAGTATAATACACTAGTGTTGTAGTGAAGTATATATGAATATTGTGGTTACATAATATTTTCAAAATGAATATTTAATCAACCCATGGACACAAAATATGTAATAATTATATCGTTGATAATAACAGTATTAATGTAGCGGTTTTTAGGATTGAATATACTAAGTTATCCATGGTACTATTTTTTGGTGACTGACATTGCCTTATGTATAGAATGCTATGGTTTAAGTCTAAGATGTTTTGTGAATAAAACCCCAGATCTGTGTACCGTTGAATGGTGGACATACATAAACAAAGTGTATGTAAACTCGTTAAACTGTACTACATGTTGAAATATTTCAATTTGTACTGTGCTTGCAAAAATATACTAACCTACTCTTTTAACTAGTACAGTAGATATTGCATATAGTGATAATTTGACCCAAAATTCCCTGTCCCGGACTATCACGATATTCAATATCTACCGTAATTCGATTCATTTTTATGCTACTGCTTGGCTGTGCTCGACAAGATCTTAATTTGGTAGTGGCTATATTAACAATCATTTTGTTTATTCTGTGGCAAATAGCCACCAAATTCTAAATACGCTATCTATTAGTAAATATACCATAACTTAATAAAATTTGTTGACTTGGTTAGCCGCTCCTGGAAATTCCATTGGGCAAATTTGATCCATACATAGTATTTTATATGGTGGAGATTTGAACCTGGGTCCATCCAAATTCTGAAATATTTATCACACCTTTTCACAAAAGTGTCTAAACATATTAGCCAATCAGAATCCAAGGATTTTCATAACTGTTGACTTTGATTTTATTAACTTACAAGCGTGCATCTCTTGTTTGCGCTGCGCGACTGGCACACAATTTGTGTCCGCCAGAGGAGTCCTTCGGATGTCTAGGCACATATTGATTAATTATAAGGTCGAAAACATCTCTAAACAAGTCTGTCTTACTGTTATAATTGTGTAATGATGATGTCATAACAGAGTGATGAGTCATCATTTTGTGATGATGGTTATATCATATTTGAGATATATTAATATACACATTCTATTAACTTTCAGCCTTATATCACCTAAAATGGCTGAGTTATGGCAGTTTCTTCGATCAATTCGTTGCATATCCTTAGTATTAAAACTCGGTTACTGTGTATTTATATATATGTACGAATTGATTGAAGAAACTGCCAGGAGAAATCTGATTTTTGGCATGTGGGAGTTTTTTGGCTATGGCTCCACTAAGTTCTGACTTCAGACGAAAATGTCTACTCATCATGGAATTATGACGTCATTGTCACTTTTTTATAATTTAGAAATTTCAGTTTTTCGACCATAACTCAGCCATTTTAGGTGATAGGATGCTGAATTTTAATAGAATGTGCATATTAATATACTTCACAGATGATGTAACTATCATCAGAAAATGATGACTCATCACTCTGTTATGACGTCTTCATTAAGCATCAAAAATTACATAATTGATAAATTTTGTAATTTTTCTTGCGATTTCAATCATAACAGTAAGACAGACATATTTAGGGATGTTATCCCCTTTATAATTAATTAATGTTACCCCAGGCGGCTCTGCCAATCGTACAGCGCAAGCAAGCGAATTCCGCTTGTATATATGTATATTATGCATCAACTGGGCAAAAGTATTTGAAAATTTGATTCTATCCCGTATAAATAATACTAAATTTGATTTTTTAATGAAGGGCAATATGTTCAATATCAAAGGGATACTAAAAATCTGTTTCTTAACTTCGTTTGGATTATGCCAAAATTCGAAAAATTCCTCTCTATAGATGCTGAACTAGAGGATAAGCAAAGCAATCTGATGGCGATTTCGCAAAGTTCATCGGAGACCATAGTTTTTGAGTATTTAACGGTTTCCCACCAAATCCGGGGTTTTAAAGTATCTCTGCAAGCAAATATTGAGGCTGGAAATGGGTCTGCTTTGGCTTGATATTGATACGCGTTGTGGTAAGATAGAAGAGTTTTGCTCAATAAGGATGTTTCTTGCCACCTCTTGTTGCTCACATGTAAGTCGCTGCCCCATGTATTTGGGATGGAGCATGTTAGCCAGTAGGTGAACGGGCGTGACAGCTTGTTTGTATCTTTCCTCAATCTTGTATTTGTGACTACTAAGTTCTTCTGTTTCGAGCAATTTGTTCCATTTTTCACATGTATCAGCGATGCTAGATTCGTCACTCTGTAATCTATCAAGAGAAGTAGCTATCGGTTGAAATTGAGCTTGAAAATGCCTTGCTTCACGATAGAGACCTATATCATTGATGAGATTAGCAATTGATGTGTCGATCAGGTCTTCATGTTGTGCAAGAATCTCAAGTAAGAAAGGTCTATTAATTAAAAAGGTACTGATGCACTCCAGCTGACTGTTCCAGCGTGTAACAATTGGTAGCTGTGGCTTAACCGATCCTGTTTGATTGGATAAAAGGGATCCTGGGACATGATATTTTCGGAAGTATTTTTAATTTCTGTGATCTTGTTTATAACTTGTGAGGGTGTGACATCCTTTGCTAGCAAGTTTAATATATGGGACGCACAACCGTAGACTGAGTGAATCATCTTGGGATTTCAGCTTAGAACGCATTGATACCATTTTTCTCTCATTTTCAGTCACAATTGCAACAACCTTTCATCCAAACTTTGCGTTAGCTTCTTTGGTAGCTTCAACAGCCAAGGTAGCACAATAAGTGGCTGTTTTCTTGTTTGTGCCTGTGTCGACAGAATTCACAAAGTAAGATTTTTCCCCGGTGTGTACACTGTGAGCAATTACAGGAGAATTGTGTATATCGCTCCATCCATCTTGGACAAGGGTAGCATCCTTTTCCTTGAGTACAGAAGCTGCAGCTTCTGTCACTTAATCATATATTTTGTCAAGAAGGGGGCTAGCTAGTTTTTTTCGTGTAGGAGGAGCATACCCTGGTCGAAGCATGTCAATGGTCTGCTTGAAGACATCATACTCTGCAAGACTAAAGGGGAGGTTGCAAGCATAGAACAAACGAGCAATCTGTGCATCAAGATTTTCCTTTTGTTGCGTACTTGTCTTAACGACAAAATCATTCATTTTAGGTTGCAGCCTGCGGCAAATTCGCTTTTCGGTTTTAATATCAGGGTCATCACTGATGACTTCAACTTCAGAGCTCAACAAAAGTGAATTGCTAGTATGAGATTTTTCGATTGAACATTTGCCAATATGAGCTCTAAGTCTGCAAGCTTTGGCGCTAATACACAAACCACAATTGATGCATTTAGCTCTTCAAACTTTTCCGTCTTCCTCAATCTTCATGAAATATTGCCAAACCGAGTCTACTGGCCTCCCGCCTTGATTCATTGAATGAGCAAAATAATCAATATATGGTGGAAAATGGAAATAGTCAATTCAACAATTAGATTTACTACCAATTATTGTAAGTAAGAGCGGCTTGCGAAACACAAAATCTCAACAAACCTGTGTTTCTTATATGGATTGGGAATAAACTACTGTAAATAAGCCTAATTTTACATAGCTTCACTTCAGGAATGTTTAGTTGTTTACACGTTTACACATCAATAATACACATGATCATAGCCTACTTAATATAAGGCCTGATAGTAAATGTACCATGGATGAACAACAAGATGGGAAATTTTATTTTCTATAATCCAGTGAATTGAGTTATTAAGTTAACTATGCATTTCCAGAATTCCCAAACATTACTGCCCTGTTACCTTGTGGTTAAAATTATCATGTATAGTGGGAATGGTGATTGGATATCATAATTTAATATTAATAGTACATTACATACAAACTACATTATACGTATAACATAATTAGTAGAAATACAACACAACAGAAATAATAACTCTCTCTCCTCATTCGGACTCTAGCTAGCTAGCTAGCGACTTGTATGCATTCAGTTTATAATAGATAAATAAAATCAAGGACACCAAGAAACTACATAATAGAAATAAGAATTAACAAAGTAATACAAATATACATAGTAAGAAATGCAGAAGTAAACCAATAATCATTTCTTCAATTATTCTTAAATTTGCGCTTTTCTACACCTTCGAAAGAACTAGAGAATAATAATTCTTGACTTGATTGCGAGAAAGCGATTCGCTGCGGTAAAAACAAGTTTCTGCAAGATGCTCCGATTGAATACTTCACAGTTAAACACAATTAAATTCCAAATATTAGTATCACGATTATCACTATCTTCCAAGTACATCAATGTGAGTTCAACTGACATTTTTCTAGAAGGCCTGTCACGAAAATTTTGGTCCGGGGGACCTATTTTTTCATGGAAAATTGGTCTCCCGGGCCAAAATTTTCGCGGACCATTTTTCCAGTGACAGGCCCACTTACTAGCTTTGCCAACAGCTCTTTATTATTCTCGATGGCATAAAATCTCTACCATAAAACACAAGTATAGAATCCAAAACAGGCTCAGATGGGTACTTAAGTCCGCCACGGTCCGTTAAATGCAAAAGTTCAAACTCAGAATCCGAGGATAAATCAAGAAATTATTTATCAACTGTTAACATATGAAGCCAGACATGAGATGGTTTCGATAGTTTAGGTACTGATAGAGAGAGTAGCCTGCAATAAAGGCCAATGATTAAAGCACCTATGGACTGCATTCAATGGTTGATAATGGGAATTTCATCAAGAAATGGCTCGAAATTGAATTCAACATCACTAGTGGAATAAAGAGAATGAAAGGACCTGACAAATGATGAATTAACAGCAAACAAGAGTCTTGTCGGTCAGCAAATATATTTAATATGCTAGAAAGTTTGAGTCGACGCTAGGTGATATGGTAATTAGAACTCGACATCATACGATACAGCCCGAGATGGTGTTCCAATGGATCTGTTTGTATATGAGGACAACACATAGGAAAAACCACAAGAGTTAGTCAAATAGTTATTAAACCATTGATGACCTCCTTAATATGCTCTTTGGTTCGGGGTATATGGAATGACTGCTTAGTGTTTTAGAATTAGAGTCGTGTATTAAAGCAAGTTCTTTAAAAACAGATTCAATGTCGGATGTCATTAATTGCCTATGGAAATGAGGATGTTTTGTCCACATGAAAATAGGCTGAGGCAGATAAATAGAAATTGATAAGGTACAAATGTGCATATGTATATATTTCTTTCAGCCATCTTAGCGAGAGCGAACGTGATGTTTCATTAGTAAACCATACAAACCAACTATTAGGCAGTGAAATCAAGGTTAACTTATCTTTCACATCTTTTAGAGAGTTAGCGATGAACTTTCTCCTCACTCTCAAATCTCAAACTAAGTTGCAGGGTTTGATTAATCACATCCTCTTTTTTTTGCATCGTATGACAAGCGAGTTTAGTAGATTTAGCTGAGTAGTAAGCTGGACAGCCAGGTAGTAGACTTGGAACAGTACCTTCCTTCAGTTGGTTTCACGCGTAGTACTTCAGTAAAAGTACCATCTCCTTTTGGTACTTTGAAAATGAAGTCGCATCTTCTTTCTGAAAGTGCTTGATGCATACGTAAACGACATTGAGGTCACTTATATCCTCACGATGAAGAGCACGTGTCCAAGCCTTTTTTCTTTTATTTTAGGTCAAGTGGACTTTCAGGCATCTTGAAAACTGGAACCCGATCACCAACGTTGTGGTTACTCTTGTATCCAGGGACAGAAACAAGAGTTTGGCATGTCGGAATGAGATGGAAGCTAATATTATTGAAAGAGTAGGGGGATTAAAAATAGGCGACTAGTCGTATGTGTAATATAAAAGTTTTGAATAATATATGATCAATAGTAGTATTCATTCAAATAATATTTATAATAAATGTGGTTAATTATTATAATATTTTCGATATTAAATACTGTGGTTTGATAAGTATTACCATCTTGTCTTTCATCCTTGGTCCTTATTTTCTAAGTTACTGTCAGGCCTTATATTAAGTAGGCTATGACATGATCTAATTTGAGTACCTATTTTAATCTTATTCCATATTACTGAATACCAAAGGAATCTATACTTAGAAAACATTTTGTTGCCCCTCTTGGCGTAAGGAAAATGTTATAATGATAAAGCAAAACGATTCAGACTATATTTTCAAACTCACAGGTTTTGTCCAGGTTTTGTCCAAGTTTTGTAGAGCTTTTGTCCAAGTTTTGTCCAGGTTTTGTCCAAGTTTTGTCCTGGTTATATCCAAGTTTTGTCCAAGTTTTGTCCAGGTTTTGTCCAAGTTTTGTCCAGGTTTTGTCCAAGTTTTGTCCAGGTTTTGTCCAAGTTTTGTCCAGGTTTTGTCGAAGTGTTGTTCGTGTCTTCCATGATAAATCGAATACAAAATATAGTTATTGTAATAAACAGGAGTTAGCAAGAAAATCCATTCATTGTCCTCGCTCTCTTTCCATCCTAAACTGTTTCGTACCCACTGCAATGATTTACAGTTTCCATTAGGTTTTGTCCAGTTTTGTCCGGTTTTAACCGGTTAAAACCAGGTTTTGTCCACTGCCCTCTCCAAAACCTGTTTTGGACGGACAAAACCCAACCCTGATATAAACTGCTTTGATTGCCTCTCTAACCTGATCTGAAGATTATTCATATTTTCACACTTATTTGACGAAATACGCTCCTCATTGAAATTTTTGGATTTTTGTTTTTCCGATCGAATACAATATAAGTGATTAATATGGATCATACCTAACTCAATGCATTATGCAAAAGTCAAAGTTAGAATTTGGTTGACTGAAGCGAAAAAATGTCCAAACTCAATTAAGGATGTAAATCATTTAAATGCCCGTGAAAGTCACTTACTGTAGCTGCTCTATCATTCTGTCGACTAACATTTTTCCCTAGTTACCAGATCCATTTACCCCAGGTTTATTACTCTGTGAAGAATGGGGATCATTCATAAAAAACTCACGCCCATATTATGAATTATTCGCATCTGAGATATGTTCCTTGGAAATCTGGGCATAATCTTCAAAATTTCTCAGCTAAATGCATTTTCCTGAATTTCGAGCCTATTCATAACCAAATTTAATGGTCCTTACTTACAAATGACAGCTATAGAAATGTACTAAATAGTTTAAAGTTAATATATATTCCCCCTTACACCTTCATGTTTATAGATTTGCGTGAAATGTATGTTTTTGGGGTACGATGCGAGTTTTGCTCACCCTAATACGAGTCATCCTATTTCGACCTTCAAATTCGAGTCATTTGGGCCTACTTGTTGTATTGGACACTTGATGGTAGGATCGGCTTTACTATAGTTAGTCGAGATAATACAATATATAAATAAATGGTGACTCATATTCAAAGTATTAAAGCTGTTGCACCGGCTATGCGAAGTCATTTCCTTGTAGACTAGGCTCTTAACATTCTAGTGTCAACAAGGATATTTGGAACTGACACAGATGAACTGGAATTATAATCAATTTACAACACCAATGAATGAGAGCTCAAGAAATGTGACGAGTGATGTAACATGTGAATTTGAGTAGTGCTAAGAAATGTTACAACATTTGACTTGTTTTAGTTTGAACTAATTTTGATCATAGATTGACCGGGCTACTTGTAGAATGGTTGTTGTTTCTTTTGATTGATATTGATATTTTTTATCAATTGTTTAATGTTTTGATAGGATTTCTACAAGTCTCTCCCAGAATATATCTTTAGGCCCAAACTGAAGAAAAAAAAAAGGTATGCAATGTATCTATTCTTTGATATATATTATTTATGCTTAAATTTAAAAGAATTTCCGAAAGTTTCTGTTACTTGTATTTACAGTCTTGAAAAGATTTTTCACAGAATTCTTCGCTTTTGAAAGTAAATATGGCAAAATTCGTATTTATACGATTATGAAAATTTTGATCTTGTAAAATGTTTTTACCTTTTTAGAAAGTTAGTATTGTTTGTCTCAATAAGGAGTTCTTGTCGAGTCACATCATTATTTGTCCAAGACGGAATGCACTGACTTATCAACTGTATTTCTCTTTTAGTTGTATCGTTTACGATTTAATTTAACGCTAAGCCACCAGATTTTATGTTGTAGTGGCCTATTTGGAGCGCGTATTTAGAAATTGGTGGCTATTAACCACCAGAAAAGGTAAAATTGTGTTTAAGATAGCCACCACCAGATTTTGATTTTGTCGAGCACTGATGCTATTGCTGTTGTAATGTCATGAGTAATCTGTTATTTAGACTACAAGATTGACCAAGAGGGTTTCCCAGACAGTTTTTAATATTAATTCATAAATATAATGACGGCATGGCAAGTAATGGAAGCTTACGAGTTACGACCTATCTCACTTTCGAGTAATGTTGCTGCACCTCTGCATGCTCCACTGTTAGAGGAATTATCCGCGACTATCTAATTGTGTTTAAAACAGAATTATTTGTGTTCAACGTTTTTCTCATCGGTAATTCAGATATCGGGTATAGTATTAGACAATACCTATTGAAGGAAATCGATTGATGTATTTGGAGTGTATATACATAGAAATTTCCAGTAATTTAGTAGTCACATCTCCATATGTGTCAAGTATTTAATTCTTTACGGGTCAAAGTGGTTTTTCCTTGATTTTTTGGGGCAAAATGATATTTTCCTTATCAAGATATGACCCCAACTGAAAATACGTTTCTATAACAACGCTCGAATGTAGCAACGTTCCATGAACAAATTTTCATCAACCCATTCACAGCTCAGTTCTACTCCAAATCCATTGAATAAAACACTTAGAAGTAACCTTAAACCAAATCGAAAATTATTAAATTTCTCATAAATATAACTTATTCCACAATTGTTTGATGCATAATTCAAATCGAAGCAACGGATATGGATACTATGACACCATATTCATTGATACTGTTAATACATTAATCCAGAAGTTACTGTTTAAAATTCAGACGAGAAATATGGCGATAGGAATGCTTGAAAGTGGAATGACAGAATTGCATTTCTAAACGAGTCGGAGCAAACCTTCGCATGATACGCATGTGATGGGACAAATATGAAGGGATTAACATACCGGGTCATTGAAGTTAGAAATCCCTCTCAAATGTCGCCAAAATCATATCCAAGTCACTCAATAAAAAGCAACAATCTACACGGAAACTGTCAGAATATGAATAGTCTAACAGCAGCATCTCACATGACTGTGTAATCGTAAACGGAAAATTCGTTGCATGAAAATTTGAGTTTGCAATTGTTGGAAAGGGACCGAATTGATGAGTTTTGGTTCGAAACTGTTGAAACGGAAGCGGAATCGGGGCTTTTGATTGGGAATTGTTGAAACGGAAGGCGAGACGGTGACTTTTGATTAGGAAACGGTTGATCAGGAAGCGGAGGACGGTGCTTTAGGTTTAGAAGATACGGAAACGGGAGGAGTGGTCCAGGCATTTTATGGTGAGCGAATTGGTTGAAAGGCGGGTCAATTGGGAATTTTATGACGAGCGAAAGGTCCATGTGCGAATTGTATGCTTTTTTGGTTGTTAGGTTGTGGTTGCGGAATGTGGTAAGGTGGGCTTTTAGAAACGGAAGAGGATAGTGGGCGCTTTTAGGTTTGGAAGATATGGTTCGGGAGGGCGGTTGCTAAGGCATTTTCGGTTGGAATGTTAATATGGCGAGGTGGAAGTTGAGCGTTTTGGGACGAGGCATTGCCTCAAAAAATGGGAAAGGTGAGTGTTTTTGCGGCGGAATAGAAATAGTACCGAATTGATGCGACGAATTTTCCTGCGACGAAACTTCCGCCATTCGTCTAATGTTATTTAAAGACGACAATCGGGGCTAAATGTTACAAGAGACCTCTCATGCCCATATTATCTACAAAACGAGTGGAAAACCAATTGACCTTTTTTATGGAAATGTTCAGATTGACAGTTAAAGAATTGTGCTTTTATTTGACAATTCTCCTTTCGAGATCTTTCAAACGCGGAATGTTCAGAATGACCGAATTTGGAGAAGAGATAGAGCCTCCTTAACTCCTCATGAAAGAGTGAAATTTCAATCCAAATTGCATGTCTGGGAGTTAATATCATACACTGAGCTCTCAGTCCTAGATATTATTCCTCAGAGACGTACAGTACTGCGGATTATTACATAGAAGAAATTCTTAATCGATCAGCATTTAAAGAAAGCGAAGACTAGGTCAGTTTCACCAAATTTGTCGGAATGCATTTTCCAACAATGCGGTGCTCCTGAAGACAATGCTACAAAGTCACAATATTGGTCCAAACAACATCTAAAAGTAAAGTAACTGGCTTGGAATGTCTCCAGACTTGAATCCAATCAAGAATTTGTAGACTATTGTGCAGTGCAGCGTCGATGGTATGAAGAGGGCAACCGATCTCTTAGTTCACGAAAATCTGCTGAAATTCACATATTCGCAGATAATCCCCGATATTTTAGATAACCTTGTTAGTAGTATACGCTATAAAAGGTTAAAACCTAAAACCGTAATGGTGGATATAGTGGAAAATTATTTTGAACTTCGCCTTTCCAATCGAAAATTACCATTGCTCATTTAGTATGTCATAAATTTTGTTACACCCTGCACATCCTTACTATTAAAACTCGATTAATGTTTGTATACATATATCATAAATCAGGAACGAATTAATTGAAGAAACTTCCAAGCACAGAAAGCTGATTTGGGCATGTTGAAGTCATTAGGCCTTGAATTCACAAAGTTCTGACCTCAAACGAATATGTCCACTTTCATGGAATTTTGACGTCATCACGTTTTTTATATTTATAAATTCCTTCTTTTCTACTAAGCGTGAAATTTTAATAGTATGTGTATATGTATTCACATTCTTAGCATATGATACAACTACCGTCAAAAATTGATGACGTCATCATTGCTCATCAAAAATTGACAAATTTGGTGATTTTTCGAGAGTTCGCTTATATAACAGTAAAACAGAGTATTTAGAGATATCATCTACCTTATATTAATCACTGTGATCCTAGGTGCTCAAGGGAAGCCCCTGGCGGACACTTTGTGTTCGCAAGCCGCGCAGCTCAAGCAAGCGAAGCGCGCGCTTGTTAACCATATTTTTAAAAAATTAACTTGTTTGGATTATTTGGAATGAAAATTCAAATTATTGTTGTATTTTCTTTTATAAATATATACTTTTCTGATCTTTTAATACTATTGTGTAGACTGATTCATCTCAGGAGCGAAAAAGAATTGAAGAAAAATATATCTGTAAACATAAATGATGAACCAGTTGACATTCTTCAATCAGATTCCTCATCAACACCTATAATGACTCATCACACCCATTTTCATTCTAAAGCGCGAGCAGTAGAGGACAAAAAATTGGATGCCAATGAGAAAGTATCCATTGGGATAGAAGATGCAAGTGTTGATAGCCATTATCAAAGCCAAAAGCTTTTCTTCTCCAGGGATGCATCTGAAAAAGATCGTTCTGTGATATTTTCCCTTGCGAACGAAAGTGAATGCAATCAAGAAAGTACATTATTTCAAGATTCTGATTATGAATCGGCCAATGGAGCTGTCCTGACGATGATGCGAGAGATGGAGGTGCGATATCAGCAAGCTCTGGCAAAAGAAAGATTGAAAAAGAAAGAGGAATTAGGGCAAACACATCAATGTAAATATGTATCTTCTAATCAGGAATTTGTGGGAACGAAGGATTTAAAACATGTGACTGAGGATACTATTGCGAATTCGGGTGATCTCAGTGAACAGAATAAAGAAGATATGCCTGAAAGACTTGTTAGAAATATTTCTCAACAAAATTTTGAAAATACAAGTAATTTCAAATCAAGTAATTTCATTTCTTATCAGGCGCGATTAGACGGTAGGAACACTTTTACGTCACCTGCATTTGATCTAACTCCTCCTGAAGAGGATCAAGGGAGCCAAGTGATTGAAAAAGTGGGACACGGTGCAGATAATAATGAGGATACTTTTGAATGTTCCATAGTGACTAAACCAGCAGAAAATTCAAATGACGATTTTGTTCCTAATCGGTTTAGCCGCCAGGATAGATATTCTACAATGGAGTATGCTTATGAGATTGAATCTTCGTCTGAAGAAAATAATGACTTTACAAAAGGCTGTGAGTTAGATACTTATTTTGAAGTTTGAAATACTATTTAAATTGAATATCCTTCTTTTTATTACGTTGTGTCACTTGAATAAGCACTGAGTCTACCGTCTGTACTTGAAAATATTGAATCTGTAAAATTTCAAATGCATTAACATTCAATTTTAAAGTGCTCGTTACTTTAGACCAAACTTGACGATTTAGGGAAAATTTCAAAAGTACGATTGTGAATAATAATTTATTTTCCTACGCTACAAATTCAAATCTATCAATTTATACTGAAAAAAAGCTTCATAGAAAATATTTAAGATGTTAGAACAAAAATATTTAATTCCAAGTTCGGATTATTGAACAATGCTACGCCATTACTGACTGTAAATTTATAACTTAACATTCCATAGTATGTAGAGTAATTATCCTTACTACTTAGTATTAAAACTCGATTAATGTTTGTATCCTTACTATTAAAACTCGATTAATGTATATTTATTTATTTATATATATATATATATATATCTGTAACGAATTGATTGAAGAAACTGCCAGTCATAGAAAGCTGATTTTTGGCATGTAGGAGTATTTTGGCTATGGCTCCAGTAAGTTCTGAGCTCAGAGCAAAATGTCGAGTCATCATGGAATTATGACGTCATTGTCACATTTTAAAAAGTTAAGCAACACAGTTATTCGGGCATAACTCAGCCATTATAGGAGATAGAAGGCTGAAATTTTAATAGAATCTGTATACTAACATGTCTCACATATGATGCGACTATCATCAAAAAATGATTACTCATCACTTTGTTATGACGTCATCATTACGCATCCAAAAATTTTTAAATTCACAAATTTGGTGATTTTTCGAGTGATATCGATTAGCACAGTAGAATAGACATATTTAGAGATGTTATCTCCCTTATAATTAACCAATGTTACTCCAGGCGACCGAAGGGAGCCTCCGGCGGACACCAAGTGTCCGCCAGCCGCGCAGCACAAGCAAGCGCGAAGCGCGCTTGTCCTTACTATTAATACTCGATTATTGTATATATATATATATATATATCTGTAACGAATTGATTGAAGAAACTGCTGGGCGCAGAAAGCTGATTTTTGGCAGGTGAGAGTCTTTTGGCTATGGCTCCAATAAGTTCTGAGTTCAGAGCAAAATGTCGACTCATCATGGGATTATGACGTCATTGTAACATTTTAAAAAGTTAAGCAACACAGTTATTCGGGCATAACTCAGCCATTATAGGAGATAGAAGGCTGAAATTTTAATAGAATCTGTATACTAACACGTCTCACATATGATGCAACTATCATCAAAAAATGATGACTCATCACTTTGCTATGACGTCATCATTACTCATCAAAATTTTAAAAATTGACAAACTTGGTGTTTTTTCGAGTGATATCGATTATAACAGTAGGGCAGACATATTTAGAGATAATATCTCCCTTATAATTTACCAATGTCACCTCCAGGCGACCGAAGGGAGCCTCCGGCGGACACGAAGTGTCTGCCAGCCGCGCAGCGCAAGCAAGCGAAGCACGCTTGTATATATATATATCTGTAGCGAATTGATTGAAGAAACAGTCAGGCACAGAAATCTGATTTTTGGCTATGACTCCACTGATTTCAGAGCTAAGACGAAAATGTCGGCGCATCATGGAATTATGACGTCATTGTCACCTTTTTAATGATTAGAAAGTTCAGTTTTCGACTATAACTCAGCTGTTTTAGTGATAAAAGCCTGAAATTTTAATATAATGTGTATACTAATATATCTCACATATGATGCTACTATCATCAAAAGAAGATAACTCATCACTCTGTTATGACGTCATCATTTCCCATCAAAATTTTAAAAATTTACAAATTTGGCCATTTTTCGAGTGATATCGATTTTAACACTAGGTGGACATATTTAGAGTTGTTATCTCCCTTATAATTAACCAATGTGACTCCAGGCGACCAAAGGGAGCCTCTGGCGGACACAAAGTGTACGCCAGCCGCGAGCGCAAGCAAGCGAAGCGCGCTTGTTATTAACAAATCACATATTATCTAGGGCCGGCGCCACCAGGGGTGTCCTGGGTGTCCGGACGCCTATTTCCTCAAGGACATGTTGAAGTGCTTTGACGCCAACTAACTTGTGGCTGTCCAAACACTCTTTAGGCTATTCATTGTCTATACACCCAAAACCTCACAATACATGGCGCCTGCGGTGACATCTTTATAGAGAACAAGCGCGCTTCGCTTGCGTGCGCTGCGCGGCTGGCGGATACTTTGTGTCCACCGGAGGCACCCTGTGGGCACCTGGGGTCACATTGATTGATCATAAGGGATATAACATCTATAAATACGTCTGTCCTACTGTTATAATCGATATCGCACGAAAAATCACCAAATTTCTCATTTTAAAATTTTCCGTATCACAGAGTGATGAGTCATCATTTTTAATGATAGTTGTATCATATGTGAGATATATTAATATACACATTCACTTAAAATTTCAGCCTTCTATCACCTAAAATGGCCGAGTTATAGTCAAAAACTGAAATTTCTAGTTCTAAAAAAAGGTGACAATGACGTCATAATTCCATGATGAGTCGACATTTTCGTCTGAGATCAGAACTTAGTGGAGCTATAGCAAAAAGACTCCCACATGCAAAAATTAGCTTTCTGTGCCTGGCAGTTTCTTTAATCAGTTCGTTACAGATATATATATACGTATACACAAATCCCAAACATTAATCGAGTTTTAATAGTAAAGATATCCACTCGAACCTCTCTTATCCGGACCTCCGATATCCGGGCACCTCTCTCAACCGGGCAGCCCTTTCGACATTTAGTCAATATGCATTGTCCTATTTTCAAGTCAATTATTAACCACAATTCCAGCAATCATTATCATGTAATATTATTTAATGAACTTTGATAATTAATTTGGAAGATAATTGCGACATCTAATATATTCAGGGGTAAATACTGCTTAAAATGTATTAATCAATCGCAATAGAATAGTTTCTTTTCCTTTATAGAATATCTATTTTACAATCACCTCTCTTATCCGGAACTCAAATTTTGATAGCCTCTGGGCACTAGATATTGTTTAAACTCACCCATTATACAAATTGACAGTTTTAACACTATAAACTGCTATTCAAGTTGATTTCTGAGTTACGGGCACCTCTCTTATCCGGACCTCCGATATCCGGGCACCTCCGATATCCGGGCACCCTCCGGTCCGGCACTGCCCGGATAAGAGAGGTTCGAGTGTATAACCAATTGCGAACTAAGAATTTGGACTTATATTGACAGAAATAGATATATCTCTTTTTGGACCCTAAATGGGGTGTTTTGACTGAATATGGAAGGTTCCGGGCCATATTTTCCAAAATAATTGAGAAGTGTTCTATTTTTTCTGTAGACATATTAATAACTATCTAATAAAATAGGTTTGCGACACTTTAATTGTCATTTTACTTGTCTATTTGGACATATTGAGATGGAAGTTCATTTTCGCAAATCTTAAATATTAAAACGCTTGGAATTTTATCTGTGTTTCCCCGATTTGATTGGAGAATTGGAAAGTTAAGGTTTATAGATTTATCTACCCCCCCCTCCCCGAATCCATGCTGATATGTTCTCAGGGGGTTTACAATCTGGGTGAGGTGCTCAACCTACTTATATTTGCTGACTTGTGTTTGCAGCATGTATGTGTGCATATGCTAGAGTGTCACAGAGGAAAACTCGGCTAGCAGTTTGCAAGAAACATAGCACCTGACTTAACTTTATCTTTAAACGAGATGACATCCTTAGTGCTTTCAACTCACTAAGGTTCTGCAAGAGTGTAGACTCAGATTACATTACCGAAGCAATGTACTTGATAGTAAAATGCAAATGACTAGTGCGAGGTTAGAACCCATGACCTAATTCTTGGTATTCAAACGTCCTAACCACTGCACCACCCATGCAGATATAATCACAATAGAAATCATTGTACGACACTACAATAGATTGTCATTGTTATTAACACTTCAACACTATTAGATTGAATAACAGAGGCAGCATTTTGAAAGTGGCACTGGTACGATGATTGTGAGGAGATTACTTAACCTTTACCATGTCGTTATTCACGGATTGCTTTAGTGCACACCCATTGGTTCTTTAGAAATATGTAGACTTAGTAACTTTGAATATATTTATTGTAGGTATCAACTAACTGATTTTTCTTAACCGTGTGTGTGTCTAGCTATAATTACAGCCTTTAGTTTCATTATTTATCGATTTTCCTAAAAACTGTAACGGACCGAATTGAGATGGCTACAGTGTACATAAGTTTGAATATTCATCACTCCAACCGTGCGAGCGGATATTGTGCTGGGAAAGTTATTGCAATCCGCTGTTGCTCCACTATTAACCACGGAGGACGGACAGAAACTCGCACTTGACTCTCACCCGCGTATATCTGCCGCCTACCAGTGGAGAGGGAAATCGTAGAGGATATTGTCTGTGAAGTGGAAGTTATAGATCCCGTCTTCGAAGCCTTAATCAAGTTCTTCGATCCCACTACCATTACCACCCAAGTTTATGATCTGGGAACCAGATTGGTCCTGGCCCAGGTTTGATATTAGTACAGTCGACTCCGCTTAATAGGGTCACATTGGTCCCAAGGTAGTTTGGCTCTATTAAGCGGAGAATTCAAAAAAAAATATTTTGTTGTATAAAATTCTAGTACTTCATACGTATACTACTACTAGAATGCATACATAGTCTAAGTAAAATATAAATATATATACGTAGTACTGTGGTAATACATATCTTACGCTACTAAAACGTACGTATGTACAAGTACATGTGCATATGTACGTACATAGTACAGTACGTATCTATAAATTAGGTAAGGTAAAAACATAAAGCGTAGTCTGCTTCTTGCTTGCCAGATTATCGAATACTTCCTCTGCGCATACATCCAGAGCAAAATTAACTGTGTCAGTGACTCACTGCTCCAGAAAGTAACGCTGTAATATTATATTTAGTCCAATTATTCAATGTAGCCACCTTTCTTTTTTATTACTGCCCTGAGACGCCCTGGCACTGCCTCAACTGCTCGCGCAGTGTTTCTTCCGGTATTTTAGTCCATTCTCGAAGGAGAGCCTTCTTCAAAGACTTGATATTTGTATGAGCCTTTGCACAAGCATTCTTCTCCCATATTGAGAAATCCATTGGATTTAGATCTGGGCTTGAAGGTGGCCATTCTTCCTTCCGGATAAAATCCGGGATATTTTCCGAAAGCCAGTTCTGAGTGCTCCGAGCTGTATGAGCCATCCTGTTGAAACAAGAAACGATCATTGTTAAACATACTGCTACCCAAATCTTTCATTACAGGCTCTAATATAAGATCTTTATATGTAGTAGAGTTTATTTTCACACCTAGCGGGACGAATATCAGCTGTGTCCGTCCATAACCGGAGACCCCAGCTCAGATCATCACTGAAAGTGGTTTTTAGACTCGCTTAACATAATGAAGTTCGTCGGAAATAGCAGAAGTGGCAGGTGCCAAAATCCTATCGTTTTGTGAGTTGCTTGCTTCTTCAATACTGAATAACTTTTCATCCGAATATAGGACATTTTCTGGGCCATGTTCTGCGAGTCGAATAAGGAGCGTCCTGCTTCGCAGCATTCGTTTTTGACGGATTGCATTGGAAAGATAGTGTACCTTTCTTCGTTTGTATGAAGATAACCCGAGGGAAACTTTTCACTATGTTATGGACCGATGTGCGCGAAATTTTAAGTTCACATGATAGTTTTCTCATCGATCTACGAGGATTTCGCCGAATTCTGTCTTTAATTATCTTTTTCATCTTGGTTGTAGTTACAGTGACCGGACGTCCACTTCTGCGTCTTTCTTTTACACTACCGGTTTCATTATAACGCTGGATCGTGTTGTAGACGAATTTCCGCCGTTCTTTTAGAATATTCAATAATTCAATTATCTCACACTGACGCTTTCCATTCTGAAATAATTCAATAATTGCTGATCGTTGACCTTCCTTTCTAGCTATCGAAGAATTTTGATGAAACAAAACCTTAATTCAAAGTTAAATCTACGCTAAACTAGATGAAGTATCATTTCTATTAGGTAAATAAACTGAAGAAAGTACTATATAATGGTTGCAAAATAATTGCGTATATATGGGTAAGAACTTAAAAGCCACCCTGTATGTGTTAACATTGGCTGAATAAAGATATTATCATCTACATCATCATCTTCTGGGAATTCATCTATACAAACCCTTTTGCTCACAATTTCCTCAACAATATCATCATCTTACTTTTCGCATTCTTGAAAGCACGCTAAGTCGTCCATATTCAGGTAATTTTCAAGTTTTTGATAACGCTCTGCTCCATGGGCTGGATAAGTGATGTTGTGTTTGCTGGTAGAAACTCCAGTCGAATGTTTTTAAGTTCGCCAATATTAGGATGAGCTGGACAGTTATCCACAAGCAGTATTATCTTTCTCTTGAGGACTGAATCCCAGTTAGTAACCCATTCTCGGAACATTACACCTGTCATCCAGGCATTCTGGTTAGACCAATATGTGACAGGTAGAGTGTCCATGTTAATATTTTTGAAACATCTAGGCTTCTTGCTCTTACCAATCATTAGAAGTTTCAGTTTGTCATTCCCAAGCATGTTTGCGCACACTAGTATTGTGACACAATCCATGGTCTTTTTGGACCCACTAGGCTGTTCATATGTGTAGCACAAGGACCTATCGGGTGTAGCTCTAAAACACAATCCTGTTTCATCTGCATTATAAATATTTTCAGGATTGTACTAGTACTGTTGAAACCCATATTTCAGCTCCTTCGAAATTAGCACTGCTCTTTTCGCCATGTGTAAGTCTCCAGCGAGATAGCCAGCCTTCAGTGGCAACAAAATTAGATTTTCCCAGTTTTACAGCGAACTCTTCATCACACTGATTCTCACTCCTCTATCTAGTACTGATTTGAACCATTTGTGTATAGCTTCTTCTACTACAGGATCCTTTCCAGATCTTTGTCGTTTTCCCTGTTTCATGCACTCCTTTTGTGAAAATTTCTTACGCAAATCTTCTTCCACGGGAAACATCTCGGACAATATACGATGACTTGAGTTTGGTTGTAGTAATTTAATTTTATCGAGGAGTACGATTTTTTCTGAGAGGGTAACTCAGTCCTTTCGCCATTATCTTGTCGTCAAAATAGTGCAATTATCAGAAAGCTAGGGAAATATTATTACGTACACAAGTAATAATTTCTGTTAAAGTAAACCTAAGTTGATTAATTCATGAATTATCAATGAATTACTCAAAATTTGAAACTAAAATAATGAAAAAAATCTTTGGCTATTTCGCTTAGTGACTGAGCAATGTTAGAGGTATACTACATGAGCAACCTTTTACCACTTTTGGGCATAGAATCTGCACTAATGTTTGAGATTTTGAATAATTCATAATTCTTCATCATCTTTCAATGAATTACTAGTCAACTTAGAAGTAAACACCTTTTAAGATAATACGTGCTACAGTACTCAGATAAATGGAGGTTTGGACAAATATGGAATTTTTGCGGTTTTTACTGGAGAAGGATGTATTCAGATGTATAGGCTGCATGCAAAAGTTGTATGGTCTGTTCAGAAAACAAAAGATCAACCAATCATTAAACTCCATCAAATTGAGGTGGGAATTTTCCTGATTGCGTGCAATATATAGCTACTCTACCCTGGTCTAGGGAAGGGTTTCTTTATGCACTAATTGTGGTAGATCTGTTTTCTAAATATGTCGAGGCACTCCCAATGAAAGACCAGATATCACTGAGTGTTACGGAAGCCTTTGAGTCAGGATGATTTCCTAGTATCGATCCATGTTAGCTACTTTCAGATCAACGCCAAAAATAGAATGTTGCATAGTAAGAAAGTTGTGCTAGCGCTTAGGAATTGAGAAACTTCAAACACAGAGTGAAAGTTACCCACAAGGAGATGGTGAAGCTGAACAAAGCATTCAATCTCAATGAAAGAACCATATTTAGACCCTTAATTTTTGTTCTAAATTCATATTTGAATAAATATACTTGATTACTGTGGTATATATACAATTTCGACGAACCCCAACAAGGGGATAGACTCTGAATGATATTGAAAATTTCGCCACCATCTTCCTGGAGCCCATATGATGCCAGTGCTTGATGTGCAAGGTATTCTAATGTGAAAAATTTTCTTTAGACAAATTCTTCGTTTTTCATATTCTGTTACTATTCGGCAGTTAATTTGATTGTACATTTGATACCTTTAGATGTTTCTGAAAAAAAAAACGCTTTGTCATTTTTAACATCTAGACCATAATATATCAAAATCAAGAGATTTGAAAATATCGACATTCTTGGTTTTTCTGTCTATACCAGCCGGACACTTCCCACCCGTTAATGAATGACACTTTCCCCCGGACAATTCCCCCCCAAACGGTTTACATTGATCACCTTTATATTGATTACTTAAACTCTAGAATCCACTGACATTTGTGGTGTTATCAAAAACAATAAAAATGCATTAATTGAGATAAATGCGATGAATTTTACCTACGTAATATTACAAATGAAAGTTATCACCAGTACTAAAGGGAAGAAGCAACTAGCGTATGAGGGCTATATCTACGTCTTTCAAAAGAAACTTGCATCGGGAATAGATTCTTACGAATGCCAAAGGAGAATAAACTATGGGTGTAACGCTAGGATTAAGATCTTGGATAATTCAATCGTCGATGCAATTAACGATAATACACATGCTCCTGCGATGAATCGCGTAGAAGTTCCAAAGCTGTGTCATGGAATTAAGCCTAAAGCAATTGAATCCCAAGAGACGCCTCAACAAATTATATTAGCTGCTGTGATAAATATTAACGCTGCCGGCATAATTCCTTTAATACTTAGGTCATTTCAAAAGTACTGATCACTATTGATTTTTGACAGCTAGTGTATATCGAATGTACCAATTAATATAATCCAGATAGCATTACCCATTCTCTCCTAATATCTAAAAGAATTTTTAAGATAGCATAAGTATTTTTCTTATAATAATCATTTCAATCTTGTCAGTTTTGGCTACTTATACATTTATGGCTTCAAAATCGTCAATTATTGAGCAAGAGCAAAGGGCGTATATCAAGTTTCGTTCACTGCTAAAAGATTCGAACAGGTACATCCACAATGATCTCGTGGAAGTTTGTGGAGATCAAGCACTTGCTTATTCCACTGTTAGAAGATGGGCTCGACTATTTCGAGAGTGAAGAGACAGCATTGAAGATGAGCCTCGGACTGGTAGGCCTAAATCTGCAACCTGTGAACCCTCAATTGAGTTAGTTGGTGAATTTCTTCGAAATGACCCTTGCTGCTCTATTGAAGAGATTTCTTAGTATACGGATATCTCAACGGGAAGTATTTACCGCATTCTGAAGGAAGATCTCGGAGTAAGGAAGGTTTGCGCTCGGCGGGTGCCGTATTTGCTGTCAGAGGCCCGGATGAAACAGAGGGTAGAATGTTGTGAAAATCTTCTACATTACGAAAAATTTGATGCAAGGCGACACTATGAGATAGTAACCATAGATTAGACTTAGATTTACTATTCACAACCTAAATCCAAGGAAAAATCTAAGTGTTGGCTGCATCCGGGAGAACCCCGACCTAAAAGACCGCGTCCAGATTTCCGTGCCAAGAAGGTAATGTACGCATTTGTATTTGACGCCTACGGCCCAGTTGCTCAAGTTTGCGTTCCGAAGGGCCAGGATGTTACTGGAGACTTTTATTGCACTAATGTGCTCGCAGAAATCAGTAAACACTACACAGAGCGTCGGCCGAGAACTGGTCCTCGTGGAATACAACTTCTACATGATAATGCCAGTAGCCATAAAACTAAACAAGTCGCCGCATACATCAAGGATATAGGGATGAAAACACTGAATCACCCTCCCTATTCCCCTGACCTAAGTCCTTGTGACTTCTGGTTGTTTTCAAAGCTGAAAAGTCATCTCTCAGATAAGTAGTTCACTAGCCGAATGGAGATCGGAATCGCCGTTCATAAGTACCTGAAATCGATCCCACAGACGGAGTATAAAAAGACATTTCGCTGCTGGGTAGACCGTCTAAAGGAGTGTATTCGCGTCAAGGGAGACTATTTCGAGAATATGTAATTAAATAACACATCAGTCGTTGCTTAATTACAAATTGGTGGGGGGGGTGATCAGTACTTTTGAAATGACCTAAGTAAGAACCATTAGAAGGTGCATACTTCGATATAGGCAGAATGAGGGTATACCCCATCCGATACCACTCGTGGCAAGCGAAATGGATATTCCTGAATAATTTAAGTTAACAGCCCATGGTGAACAATTCCTTCTATTTGATAATGGAAAAGGTTCAAGTAGTAGAATGCTCATATTTTCCACACCAACTAATATTGACCTTTTAAATAGATCTAAATTGTGGTTAGCTGATGGTACCTTTAAGACAGATCCACAAATTTTCCACCAGCTATATACAATCCATGCTTTCTCCAATGGTAGAGTATTCCCCTGTGTATATGCTTTACTCTCAGATGGAAGGAAACATATAACACATTATTTATTCAACTCAAGACCATAAAAATTGGTCTCAATCCTTCACATATTTCTGTTGATTTCAAGCAGGCGGCAATCAATGCCTTTAGAGCTAATTTTCCGGTAACCACGATCGATGAATGTTTTTTTCACTTTTCTCAGAATATTTATCGAAAAATCAAGTCAGGAGGATTGCAATCCCAATATATGACTGATGAAACTTTCTCAAACAACTTGAAGATGCTAGCAGCATTCGCATTTGTTCCTTTGAATGACGTAATAAATGCATTCGATATGGTTGTAGCCCAGATGCCAGAACAACTTGACCCAATAATAGATTATTTCTTCTAAATAATCGGGTTGAGGAAGAAATTCCGAAAACAAATAACTACGTAGAAGCAGGCTAGTTATAATAATTATTTCTTTTTTGGACGTCAATCGATTTAGAATAATCTCTTTCGAATGAGTAGTTAATTCGCGATACATAGTATCTATTTTAGTTCATCCTCAAGAAGTAGATATTTGGAGATAGATAGACCTTGAAATGTTGAATTGCTACCCTATAGGCTATCTATATAATGACCCCTTTATTATCAATCGTTTCTGAGTTAAAATCAAAAGAAAAAAATCACAGAATGCTTCGTAATCATGATGATTTAGCATAATTTGGAAATCGGAGAATTTTTGCAACTTTATATATTATGTTTATTATCACAAAATTATTAAGTTATTATCTTTTTAATTAATAAATCCCTTCGTCGCCTAGGAACGTTGTAGCGTCATTCCCAGTTTAAACTAGCATTCTTAGTAGGGTAGCGATAGAAAAACTGCTTAATTACTATAAATAGGATGTACCCCAATGCATCCGAAGGTTAAATGTTGCCGAGGGAGACATTACTTCCGAACAGACGGGCGGCCACCAGCACTCAATTTTACAACTATGT
Organism: Aphrocallistes beatrix; assembly: GCA_963281255.1. Taxonomy (NCBI): domain Eukaryota; kingdom Metazoa; phylum Porifera; class Hexactinellida; order Sceptrulophora; family Aphrocallistidae; genus Aphrocallistes; species Aphrocallistes beatrix. Next base: position 1,796,656 of record OY725500.1, on the reverse strand, counting down.
ACCTACACTATTAAATAGGATCAGATCCTATTTAATAATAATATATTATGCTTGCGACAAGTGTAAACTTATCTAATATACAAAATTAAGATAAATATTCTATACTAGCATATCTAATTATGGAATTAAAGATCGTGTATTGGTCAGCAAATTTATGATTTGTCACTATAGCATTGCAAAAAATACTGATTTTACCTATTCTAGTTCTTATTTTCACGCTTTAACTACGCTTTTATGTGCTATTAACACGAATGGCGGAAATATCGTTATCAGCAAGTTTTACTATTTGTTGTTGATGTTGCAGTTTATGGTCATGTCTAGTGTGCACACGTGTACACTGGTATTTGAACGTGCCAGTATTTATTTGCGTCATGTGTTTGATTATAGCCTAATTGTGATTTGAGGAGTTTCTTTTATTAGTACGATACTGACTAGATTATATACATGCCCGAAATATTCTATGATATATCCTTCTAAGCTCTTTCATAGATTATCAGAACAAATGCTAAATATATATTATATTAAGACTTCTAAATAGTCATAATCAAATCATTTTGAATACTTATTAACATTGAGGTTAGAATGCTACGTAAATAATTGAGTTACTAAACCCTTATACTACGGATAATTGTAAGATTGCATTAATTAATTAATGTATACGTAGACAAGCAAGTGAATAAATTTACGCAAATTGGAAGAACTCGACAAGTAATTCCTGACGAGTTGTCAAAAAATGCTGATTGTCTTCTACGATTTCATCTTGTACTTTTGCATGATTATTTATAATTTCTTAAAATGTTTCGTTTTTTGTGCTCCCTATTATCGAAATATAAAGTTGCTTATTTGCCTTGTTACCTAGTAATCTATCAGAAGACAGAATGAAGTCAAGACTCTTTTATTCACTCTATATACCTTTGGTAAACCAGAGATGAATAATTACCTAGCCTTGCTCCTAATTTAGGATGTTAAAAAATCCTGGTCCAACACGAAGGGAAGACTTTCTGCAAATTCTCCTTGAGAAGCAGAGGACCCCTGGTACTCATTTATTATCAAGAGAAGAGATTTTGTCTAAAGTTTCCATTTAAAAACTAAGAAACAATTGGATGAAAAGCAAAAACAAAATGGCGATGTGTTCAAAATGAATTTAAAATAATTCATTTTAAAGGTATTGAAACATTATACAAGTACATTCGTGAGAAAAACGGTATTCTATAGTATTAACGAATTACCTGAGTCGAGGTCAAAATAGTGCATGTAAAATCTAGACATCCCGAGGTACAGGAGACAGTAGAATGCGTTAACAGCGAAGTAAAAGATGGTCTATTTTCAATGATGTATGACTCCAATGATCAATGCTGAGCACTTAAAATGAGTTAAATACAACATTAATACAAGTTATCATTCTTCTATCCCAATGTTACCATATGAAGCAGTCTATGGCATACCTCCATCTTTTGGATTAACCAATCTCGAAGTCCCAAGAGACCATTAGTACGCAAAGAATGGGGAGGAAAATTTGTTAAACTTTCTCTTCCAACACATCCTTCTATTAATGATCGGAGCCAGTGGTCCCAATTCTTCATTGTGGCATAGAACCACCATCCCCTCCATTATCTAAGTTTTAATTAACTTTTTTTAACAAATTCTGTTACTCGATTTTAATCTATTACAAGCGCGCTTAGTTTGCTTGGGCTGCGCGACTTGTGGACACTTTGTGTCGCAGAGTTGCACTGCGGGCGCCTGGAGTTACTCAATCTAGCATATTTTGGGAATTGGTTTATTAAATAAATATTGTATACAAAAGTTAACATATGATTTCTCATATAGACTCGAAAATCTAATATTCGAATTATACATCCCTTAAAGCTCCATGTCAACAGATGCAAACCAGCCTCTAGCCTGTTTTTGTCATTTGTTTACTTTATGTATCTAATGTCAATAAAAGTGAACAAATATTTATCGTATTGATCTGAAAATATAATATTCGAAATCTACAGCCCTAAAAACCCCATGTCAACTGTTGTAAACTAATTTCTAGCATATTTTCCAAAATTCGTCAAATGGTGTGAAAATATGTATACATATAAAGGTCTGAAAATATGCACATAACCTTTTTGATTGCTATACACTATAATAAAATTAAGATATTAAACGTAAGTTGTGGCTTTGGAGTATAAATAACGATGACAATATATTGTAGTGTCGTACAATGATTTCTATTGTTAGAGTGAAGTCATATATATTGTATATAAATGTGTGGAAAATTGTTTTGCATTTTTTTTTGCAGAGGTTTGATAGTTTCGCTTAGATCTTAGACTTTAATCGTAGTCATATCATTTGACACCTACATGTCAATTTTCATTTCTCTCGGACTTACCATTTCTTCAATCAATGAGAAACACAAAAAAAATTCCTAGCGTTTTAATATATAAGGTTTATTGAAATTAGTTTAATTTAATCATTTAATTCCTAACTAAATTATTCATTGTTTGCAAGGTTGCAACCGAATAGTTGAATATTCGGAGAGACCAAATGCTATTTGGCAAATAGTTGATATTCGGTTGGGAAACGAATATCAGTATTCGTATTCGGCTAGGGAATATTCATGAATATTCATATCCTGTTCAATCGCTTCCAACCTTGGTTATAGTATATTTTATAACTAATTTACCTATCAATCCAGTCACTATCTGTAAAATATGTCAACATACAATACTATAATAATTCACAGTACTCTATTAAAGATTATTTATTTCAGCTTCGCAGTATTAGTATTTACAAGCGCGCTTCGGTTGCTTAGGCTGCGCAGCTGGCGGACACTTTGTGTCCACCGGAGGCACCTGGGGTCACATTGATTAATTAAGTTAAGATAACATCTCTAAATACGTCTGTCCTACTTTTATAATCGATATCATAAGAAAAATCACCAAATTTATCAAATTCCAAAATTTTGATGCGTAATGATGACGTCATAACAGAATGATGAGTCATCATTTTTTGATGTAGTTGTATCATTTTGAGATATATTAATATACAATTTCTATTTCAGCTTTCTTTCACCTAAAATGGCTGAGTTATAGTCGAAAAACTGAAATTTCTAATTATAAAAAAGGTGACAATGACGTCATAATTCCATGATGAGTCAACATTTTCGTCTGAGGTCAGAACTTAGTGGAGCCAAAAGGCTCTCACATGCCAAAAATCAGCATTCTATGCCTGGCAGTTTCTTCAGTCAATTCGTTACATGTATATATATACACACACACATATACTTGTATATATATATATATATGCTTGAACAAAAGTATTCGTACTCCTTGAATGTTAAGAAATTTACCCCCCCACATACTAGTAGTAAATTCAAATTACTCAATCTAATGTATGCTACTTGTAATAATCACTCTTAAGGTTGGTGTTTCAATCCAGAACTAACTTTAAAAGTTTTCATTATTTTCTCCTGAAATTTTTTGTAAAACTATTCTCGATGAGCTATCTGCAAAAATACAGTTTTCCTCTTTGCTCAATTATTCTTGCTCGAAATGGTTGAATAAAGAAAATAATTGGAATCGAATTTTCAATTTTAACCCAAATAATTTTTTCTTTCAAATTTCGTTTATACAATATTTAGAGGCAGATTTTCGTTAAAAAAATATATTTTTTCTAAAGTAGAATATCAAAAATCTGTCATTTTGTGCTACGTGACGAGATCTTTCTAATACCGTCGAGTTTTTAACTCTACGACCTTTGTAACTAGAGATTCCTCCTTTGTAAAATTGATTTTTTTTAAGTGCTAAAAACAGGCTACAAAGCAATTTTCTTCAGAAAGGCTTGATTTTCAGAAAGGCTTGATTTTCATTAGTTTTACTGTATTCTGATAATAAATAACATCAAAACATCCTAAATCTACAACTTATGGTAGTACTTAACTTCAAAATATGACATATCAAATATTTCCACATCATGACACCTTCAAAAGTGTGAAAAAGTTGACAGTTATCACTGGGGGCCCAAAGATGACCATGTCCGACAGTTTCCGCCGAAATCCCATACCTATAACTTTATTTGACTATGCCAGGTCGTTATTTTAATACTGAATTCGTACTCAGCACTAAATTTCAAGCAATTTGATATATATATTGACCATAATTAGAAATATTTTTGGCTGCCTTTCCTAGCAACGGTCAGGAATGTTAAAAAATTCCTGGCCGTTGCTAGGCACGGTCAAACAAAAATGTTTCCAAATATGGTCAATATATATATCAAATTGCTGGAAATCTAGTGCTGAGCATGAATTCAGCATCAAAAAGATGATCTGGCACTGTTAAAAGAAGTTATAGCTGTGGGACATTTCGCATTTAAAATGTGTCGTTTTTAGAGCGACACCAGGTGATACAAGTGGCTCAAAGTGGCGAAATATTGGGGCTGGAGTTATAAAAATCGGGATTATTGTTTAGAACCCCTAGAAGGATCTAAAAATGATAAAAAAGCAATTTGGGCACATTTTTAAGAAAAAACAAGTATCGCATGGGAAACACCAACCTTAACGTATAAGTGTAAATAATATATAGTGTAAATAATATACTAATATACTGAGCCTCCATCGCCTTGGACTATTTTACGGATGCATTCTTGAAAATATCGCTCGTTTAGTTGACGACAATTCTTTTGCTTAACGTCTGAATAGAAGTGTTTATACAAGTATCTACTCTCGTCTGACCTAATAACGTCATGCCATTTGTCGTGGTTCCAGGATTTATGTATTTTATAAAATTATAACCTTTTAAGCCTATTCTTTTCGGATCTAAAAGGCTTCCTTGCGGGGACACATTTGAATCGTAGTTCATCTAAACGTCGTCTAAGTGTCTTCGAGGAAATGGATTTAGACACACTAGACTCGTTAAATTCGGAAGTGATCTTTGATAAAGAGTTCTATCTTTTCTTTTTCACGGTTAATTTTAGTTTTTGTATTGATCGGGTTGGCAATATTCTAGGTCTCCCGGAACGATGTTGGTTTTTTGCATTTCCACAGCGTTTTCATCCAAATAATAATATACTGAACCGTTGATTTCGGGAAGGATAAGATTCTGGCGATGTGTAGATATAAATCCCCACCCTTCCTTAGCCCGATTACTTGTTCTTCCCTGATGTAATGTGAAATTTCTTTAGTTTGACCATGATAATAATCTAATGATAAAGATGCAAAATTCTATATCAAGAGTATAATGTGAAAAAATGAAAATTACTGTGAGAACGACAATTACGTACTAAACATTTGAATTCAAAAATATTCTAGACAGAGATAAACTAAAGTACATACAAAGGCATTATAATGCACCTAGAATAAAACATTTTGCTCTAGTAAGAAACATGACTTTTTGCTCTTACAAGAACAAGGGGTTAGCATACAATTCTTGCGGTTTACAAACTAATCCTCGTGTATTGTACATTTCTCAGAATTCAGAGAAACTTGAATATTGAGTGAAGATAAATGAGAAAAAGTATATACGTATATATATATATACACAAATACATTAATCGAGTTTTAATAGTAAAGATGAACCCGAAATAATATCAGTATTTGTATTCGGGTAGAGTAGCTGAATATTATCAGTATTCGTATTCGGTTAGGGAACTATTCACGAATACTGATATTCGGTTCAATCGGTTTCAACCTTGATTGTTTGTAACAATGAATATTTATGGTTATTGTCGACGAGGGCTAAATATTTGATTTCACATAGTGTGGTAATGATGCTGAGTATCCTATTGATTCATTAAATCTCCGTGTGCGATTTAAAATCTATTTACAACATTATATTTCTCAATATCCTAGTATCTTAGTTTATATGTATTACAATTTGACTTCTCCCCATCAATTAGATGTTATCAATCCAGACGTTCTTTTTTTGTCAAATGATATTTACCAGCGAAAAATGCAGAACACCAAACTAGAGAAGGAAAGAAGTGATAATAATAAATTTAAGAAGCAAACAAACGAGAGAATTCGAGAACTTGAGGTATTGTTAGTGCACTGATTTAATGTTTCTAATTATCCAATAATTAAACAGTTCACTGAATCACTTTCCCAATTCTATTTAATTCGATTTATTTCAATTTCGAAATTATATACATTTAGCCGATATTATTCCCTCGTAATGACTAAACACCGTTTCGTATTACATTAATTATGAATTAGTAAATATCATACTTCATACCTATAATCCATTTCCGATTCCAAAAAAACACTAACTGATCTTTTATAGGGATACAAAATTCCATTGTCAATTCGTTATCTAATTTCTCTAATTCAACATTTTCCTTAATTAAAGTCGTAATTACACTCCACGAAGACTTATATTTGATAAGCAAAAAGCCTACTTGTAATGTTTGTATGTCAGGAAGGAATGCTAACAATGCATTTTAAGTTTGTGGATCTATTAATAAGGAGCTCAAAAGTGCAAAGTTTGAAGATCACTATTATTAATTTTACATTAATCATTTTTAGATTCTGCAATCGATTCATAATACTAAATCATATTATTACTTTGATTTATGTAACGGTGATCTCCAACAAGAACTGTATTTTAATTATACTTGTAGCAATAAAATGTACTTGGGATATGATTTTTTTTATTGAGAGCAAGCTTATGTTTAAAATAATCCCTCCATTAATTATACTTATCAAATACCATATATGGATTGACTTATTTAAAGTATTCTACTTCTAATTTCCGAAATACGATTTATTTTCCATATTTTGGGCTACTTTTGCTCCACTTTTTATAACAAAATATCAAATATAAGTGGCATAAAATATGTTTATCCTAAAATATTGAACTTAATGCCTAACGTTTGCTTCTTTGCAGCGGTTTTTAATTATTTAACACAGTGATATTATTTCATGGTTTCTAAAAACTTCACCAAAAGTATTTCCTAGTTATTTTCAACAGCAATTTTTTTAACTTTTGCGAAATTCCAAAACCGGGCATATGACCTCGATGATTGTACAGCGAAGCATAATTGTATATTATCAAAGTAAACCTATATACTGGTCAAAAGGAAGTCCTCCAAGTAATTCAACAATCAAATTGACCTTCTCATGCCTAGGAATGTTGAAGTGAAAATGAAAGTGGGGTCATTTCTATTTATACCTTTTTATACCGTCATTTCTATTTAGACCCCAAGGCATTCCTGGGTTAATTAATGATATTGATCTCGTTTCCTTTTGAGGAATAAAGTTGACCTCAGAACATCTAAACAATCTAAGTACTTGTGACTTTTATTCTGTGGGACTACTAAAATGTGACCTATCATAAATTTCAAATTATCAATTATTAAAGACAGAGCTGATTTACTGCTTGTAATGCTAAGCATGTCATTATAATACACTGATGCTGTTTAGTATACTTGAACTAGGACAATGGTGCTGTTTAGTGAATTTGAACTAGGGATTGGTTAAACCAGTTAGTTTACTCTTATATCAAAATTATAATACTACAATTTTGAATTTGCATGGAGGTAGCCTACAAAGTCGAGTAGAAGCGAGATATGATTATAAAGGTGGGATGTAACTCCGATGCGCCTTGATTAAATGTCATTGTAGCTGTTAGTGTAGTTCCTCGCTAATGGTGTAGTATAGAATTCATTCAAACGATTGCAGATACAGGAGTGACAGATCATGTAGGAGGATTTATCTATAAGAATATAATAGAATAATTAGGTATTTTTGAAGCTTGCTATTATCTCGGCCAACTACTATGGAGTTTTGCGTTTAAACTTTATAACATTCTTTGTTAAGTTGCAGTTTGCTACAGTGGATAATTTTATACAAACACACCACTGCCTCCATATTTCACAATATATTTTTTTTTTCAACAATAAGAATTGCCAACTGAACCAAATTTCGACGGCAGGATCCCTCATAAAATAGTTTACATAAATGTAAACTAAACGTTCATTGATTTTCAATAATAATTCATACAAAGTGACAGATTAGTAGCAATTTCAGATTGACACTTAAGAGAACCCCAACTTGAGAAATATGATATTAAATAAAACCTTGAATCTGGAAGAAATGAGATAAAATAATCTAGAATGTTTGAAATTGTTGATAACTAAACTAAAAAACAAGGTCGGGCTTTGGGCTCGCGCTGGGCTTGCGACCTCTAATACCCAGCCACGTAAGGCACTCAATTTGTGGATCATCAAATACAGGTCGGTAATATCTTTTATTTCATTTGTAACGAACTCAAAATCAAAGTCTTTTAAATACATTTCTTCAAAAGGACCTTCAGTTGTGATGCGTATCATTAATTTATAATATAATCAAGGCTAATGATCCGATATTTAATTGCCTACATACATTTAATTCATACCATCGATCTCTCTGTCTTCTCGTCAATATTTTGAACTCTTTCGTGGCTATGATGGTCCCAAAACCTTTGATAAAACCTGAATTAATCACCATAATGTGACAACAATATCTCATAAGTAGTATAGATTCACTCCGGCCTTCTTTTTAATTTGAGATCAGATTGTGGCTTCGATCATTCGAAAAAGCTAAATTTTAGATGAGTGAGTAGCCTGTCACAAACGTCACTTTCGAGTACAAAATCGACTTCATAAGTAGTCGGCTAATACTTCTCCAGTATTGATTTCTTTCAATATCGTACTTTTCGCGAGCCAAGCTGTGTGAACTTCTTTTCTACGGAGACATCGTGTTACTGCGATGTCTTCACTCTTCCCACACCGTACTAGACAGCATAGGCGCCGAACCCGGGGGGCTGGGGAGGCTCGAGCCTCCCCTGGATTCGAATGGCCAATAGTCGAAATACAAATTTTAGAGCTGAGCCCCCCCCCTAGAACTACAAATTTGCCCATAAATTTCGAAAAGTTCGGCGCCCCTGCAACCCAGAACTGTTTGTACAGTAGTGGAATTCTTCCAACTTATCATGAAGAGCTGAATTGAGAATCCGAAAGAGTTTCAATATGATTTCTGTAGAATGATATATGAAACAGGGTGATTAGTCCTTTAACTATATTCCAAGTATTAGAGACCTTGCCACATGTTTTACTATGATCTTTTCCCATTTTACCAGCTTGTTTGCTTGTAGACAATCGAAATATCCAAAATCGTAGTAATCTTCTCATAGATAGTATATCATCAATTGCTATGACTTCACCAGGCACAATCTTCGGGAAGTAAATTCTTTTAGTGGTTTCGAAGGAACCAGTCAACTCGCACCAACGACTAACTCGTCCAAAAGCACTAAGTCAATTCGTACCAAACACCAAATGAAATGTACGATTTCTATAGCATTTTGGAGAGGTATTTGTGAGAACTGTAAGATTTTCTGTTGATTTGATATGGGTTGGTACGTGGTACGAGTTGACTGGCATTCTTTTCCGAGGTATTTTTGAAGGTGTCATTCATAATCATACTATTTTCAGATGTTAGCGTTAGTCCTACTCCTAAGATTGGCATTAGTCCTACTATTTTCAGATTCTGGCGTTAATCCTACTCCTAAGATTGGAATTAGTCCTACTATTGTCAATATTTAGGCATTAGTTCTACTGCCAACATTGGCGTTAGTTCTACATTTTCAATATGTAGGCATTAGTTCTACTGCCAAAATTGGTATTAGTTCTACTTTTTGCATATATAGACGTTAGTTCTATTCTAAATTTCGTTCTAAAATGCTGCTTTCCGCTTGATTTGCACAGCATTTTGGATGAGACATGTGAAGGAGACTTCACATGTCTCATCCAAAATGCTGCGCAAATCATACTATTTCAATTGATCCTCACCAAAATGTGCCATTTATCCCTGTTATCATTCTCACTCACTTAAAATGCCACTCAACCACCTCTTCATTCAAAATGCCTCTTTCACAGTCTTTGGCTAATATTCTCAACTCAAAATGCTGCTTTTCGCTTTCTTCTTACATATATCTCATTGAAATGCTGGAATTGTGGGAGTAGGACTAACGCCTACATCTGAAAATATTAGGACTAATGGCAATCTTAGGAGTAAGACTAACGCCAACATCTGAAAATAGTAGGACTAAAGCCAATTTAGGAGTAGGACTAACGACGCGTCCCCATTCCCATCCACTACTTCATCCCTAGTCCAAAATTTTGAGGTTGATACCAGGCCTTACTATATCGAGTAGGCTATGATACCATCAAGTATTAATTGCACTAAAAACTTTGTATTATTACTAATTCCAAGGGACTCGTCGTGAATACAGCGACAATTAAGTAAGTGGGTCACGCTCTAAAGCGGTTGAAAACCCCTGTCCTAGATACTAGATCGGGGTAGAATTTTGGAAATTATAATCATTCAACACATTTCAAAATGTCTCCTCGAAGTGGCACTTTGGATGACCGATTTTGACGGATGTAGAAAATTTGAGATGATCCTATTTCCAAATATATGCCTGGAGACATATTCAAACTATTCACCAAATTCATGATTTTATCATAAAAAGCACAATTCCTCCAAAATATCTCGGGAGTACGACAATTCGCAACACCGTACACCGACAACTCGTAACACCAGCTCGAACTACCCTGATAGGTCAATTATGTGCCAATTTTACAAAATTTTAAAAATATAAATTTGTCCCTCCGTTAATGAAATAATGAATTGCGATCCGGTTACTTTAATAGAATAAATTGTAATTATTATAAAATATAGTAATGAATAAGATATAAGTAGATGATGATGATTAAGATAATTGACATCAGTCATTTCCTATGTAAAAGTTGCGGTATCCTTTTCAAAAATTCTATCCTAGGGCGGTACTGCTAACTACCAATTAGGTCCCTTATAGCGTTTTCTCTAGCTAGAACATTCTTCGCCCTTTGTACCTTCTCTCCAGCTACATATTTATCCTGCCTTCCTTCTACAAGACCCTGTTCCCGCTTTAGTGCAGCTAGAAATTTCCATATATTTGGATGATGACACCCGACTGTTACATTGAAGAGCTCGCTATTCGTATCCGTATGATACCGGCTCTAGCATTTGCAGCACCTCACGAAGTATGTGGTCTGTTTGCTGAAGTGGCCGCACAACTACCTACTCCTGAAGCTGACGGACAAATTCCCAGGTGGCGCATATCAACGCGCACTGTTCCCTATCGGCATGTTGAACCACCATTTTGACACTACGACGAATTCAGTTGAAGCGTGGCATCGCAGCTTCAATGTAACAGTCGGGTGTCATCATCCAAATATATGGAAATTTCTAGCTGCACTAAAGCGGGAACAGGGTCTTGTAGAAGTAAGGCAGGCTAAATATATAGCTGGTACAAAAGGCGAAGAATGTTCTAGCTAGAGAAAAAGCTATAAGAGACCTAATTGGTAGTTACCTGTACCGCCCTTGGATATAATTTTTGACAGCGATAGCGCACAACTTTTACATAGGAAATGACTGATGTCAATTATCTTAATCATCATCATCTACTTATATCTTATTCATTACTACTTAGGGCGGTCAGAAAGTTCTAATCAGTGCTATCATATACTCTTATTGTACCTTATTGGATCGATATTGAAGCTTGTATTTCCTTCTTAACACATTCACAAGTGATACCAATTTACAGAATCAAAATCTAGAGAAAACTCTTTGTATACCACGTCCTATATATTGTGTCGCTTGAGCCACCGTGTAAAATTATGGCCACAAATCACCCGTTCACCACTCGTCCTTCCCTAAAAAGTAGGCTCCATTATCAGATATTTGAATCTGAGAGAGTATCATTCCCATCAACTTCCTAAGATTGATTTGTATTTGAGCATTCGTATCGCTTAGTAATGCCCTTGTAATGTCGTTACTCTTGAGGGAAGGTCGGGTGGTTTGTGGCCATAATTTTACACGGTGGCTCAAGCGACACAATATATAGGAAGTGGTATACAAAGAGTTTTCTCTAGATTTTGATTTTGTAAATTGGTATCACTTGTGAATGTGTTAAGAAGTAAATTCAAGCTTCAATATCAATCTAATAAGGTACAATAAGAGTGTATGATAACACTGATTAGAACTTTCTGACCGCCCTAAGTATATTTTATAATAATTACAATTTATTCTATTAAAGTAACCGGATCGCAATTCATTATTTCTTTAACGGAGGGACACATTTATATTTTTTAAATTTTGTAAAATTGGCAAAGAATTTACCTATCAGGGTAGTTCGAGCTGGTGTTACGAGTTGTCGGTGTACGGTGTCGCGAATTGTCTGTTACAAATTGTCTGTGTTGCGAATTGTCGTGTTGCGAAATGTCGTGTTGCGAATTGTCGTACTCCCAAATATCTCAGCTGCTAGGCTATGGTGCTTTTTCTTATATTTCTTCACAGGTTTAAGCAGCAAGAAAACTTCGATAGTAAGGAAAAACGGGAAAAACTGTTTCGACTGTCCTTGCTTATTCAGCATAGCCTGTTCTACGTGTTGTCTAGATTCGAACGATCAAGTCCACGGGTGTAAATGTGTTGCGAAATTTTTGAAAAAATTGCCATTGCAAACAGTGTATATTTTCATTATATAGCGTATTTCTACTAACAGAATCCGCATTCTTTTCGATTCCCTGACATCAAAAAAATTTTTTGATGCAATTTTAAGTACCTGGGGTTGGTTATTTCTGTACAATTTTCGATATCTGATTTCTCATCATCTATTCATTTTAGATGTAATTAAAGTGTTAAATATGTATAGCAGCCATGCATAAATTGTCTATGAATAGTGAATTTACTCAATATAATGGTTTGATTTCACGAAATCTTTTATTTTTGACCAAAATCGCCGTTCCACATCCTACTATCCCCGGACATTATTCACAAAAATTTTCTTCACTCTAAAATGGCAGATATCGTTTACTCGTATTATATAGAAGTTTGTTTCGAAATAAATATATATAATGTCCGTATATTGTTATTTTCAAATGTTATATATACTAAATTGTATATTTTTCTTAGTTTCCCTTTTAATGTTTAAATAGTTGTTAACTGAATTACTGCTATTATTGGAATTAAATATTCTAGTATCATTTTGCGGTTATATTTGTACTAAATATATCTAACATATACGTATGTAAACATATACATATATGCTGTATAATAGTGCATATCTCTGCTTAAGATGCAAATTGTATGCTTACTAATCGTCATCAGAATGATCTGTGTCCCAATTGTGAGATTGAATCCTATCATCCTCCTCGGTGTTAATATTATCCATCAACCTCATCGTGAGGTGTTACTGTGTTTTCTGAACTACTTGATTCTTTTTGTGATTCACAAATAGCATCGTCCCAATTAAGATTGTAGTTATAGGTCACCATACAGTCGATCAGACGTTGAGAATATAATGCTTGGTTAGTTTCTCTTGTCTTGAATCTCAAATTCCACATCTTCTGCAGACGAGAATGAAGCATTTCACCACTTTGTTCTGAACTGATCGCAGCTCCAGCATTAGGAATAGACACATAATAGAGAAAACATTATTGATAGTGATCAGATAGCACATGGGATTTTAAAGGCCACGGCAAAGAAGTGGATGTCCGAGCATCCCTGAAGTCACTAATACTTTCGACCCAGCCTAAAATTTCACGGGTTTTTCCAAGACATTTATCTTGAACGGTCTTCAATACTCTTAGTGCATCTGAATACAAATTAGCATGAACTTCAAAAGGTATTTCCCCCATTGCCACTGCATCTAGAAGGCGTGAACATGAATTTCCTTCCAGTGCCCCTGTCCAGTAATCAGACCTGTATACCTTAGCCTTTAGCAATGCTTTACAGTGACGTTTATAAATTTAGTCACGGCTGTTTCCGATGGTCTTGCGACAAAATAGAGTTTATTCGTAAGACCGATTAAGATGTGGAGTGGAACTAGTGCTAGTACCTCCATTGGAGAATCCTTCCACCGAATAATGGGATGATTGACAACATTATTGGATTTTAAAGCTAGGTCAGATATAACCCCATCATAAGATCTAGCCTTGGCTGGTTTTCCAGTACAGGGGTCTCCTTTTCGCCAGAGGCAATATGGACAAAGGTATTTGCTCTGTGCCTGTTGAATTCCAACAAGCAGTGCTGCAACCTTAAAATCACAAGCTATTTGCTTTGGAATTCCAATATCAAATAGTGAAAGAATAGATGGATACTTAAACATTTCTCTCAGATTGTTGTGATTTTCAGGAGCCTGTCCAATTACGATCACAAAATTTGTTAGTACGCTGTTTGGATTTGGCAGTTAGTGACTCTTGGTGATCACTGAAACAATATTTACTGACCTTTTTAGGAACTGTTGACCACCATCGAGTTGGAACTTAAGCCTTGTAATGGATTCAAATTGATTATTTGTGACGATATTAAGTAATTTATGAATGTCAATACATAATCCAAATGGGGTAGGTACAGGTTTAGCAGATTTGTCTGTACTCTGCACTATATTGAGCATGACTGGAGCAAAAATCTCGCCGAAGATGATCCACTTTTCATCCCAAGCAGCCTTTACGCCTCCTGCTGGAAAGATGACGCCATCTCTACGAAGTATCCTAGCCATTTCCCAATACGCATTCTATCCTAAACCTAGGTGTCCAAGTCGTTGTAGATCTCGAACAGTTGAATAGCTGAGTGTTTTAGTGTCATGGTTACGACCTTCATGCCCTACTGAATTAAGTGCAAGTTGTCTATTACTGTCAAGAGAAGGGTGTAGTTTCAAGACAGATGTGGATAAAGTCGAAGTCGTTTTCTCATTTTCAATCTCTTTCAACGCGCTACGGAGATAATCACAAGCAAACCTATCAGCATGGCCTCGGGCTTGAACACGTTCACCGAATAACTGCGCTGCCTGAGGAGCAGACCTGGGGTGTTTCAAAACTTTATTGCATGCATTTTTATCATGACTATCCATGAATTGCCCACACTTACTACACAGAGACTTGATAGGACTTTGTTCAAGTGGTCGTCCTGCACTAGATAAATTAGATTCCAATTTTGTTAATCTATTATTGACCAATGATGAGGCTATTTGGCATACTTGGCATCTCATTTCGGCACTACATACGATTGTTTTCCTTGATTCGCGGACGAACCTATCAATCATTGGTTGAAATTCAATAGAGATACGTAATTTGGACCACTTTTCTTGAGTTATCTCGTCAGAAACAAGTCGGACAAGCCTTCTTTTACAGCTGTTACACAGTGTCTTAAGCTTCGAAAGATTGGTTAACTCGAGCGAAAAATCTATATTATAAAACTTCTTTGCCCTCTAGACTACAAGGGTAGAAAGTGACTGCCTCTGTTGTTGCAACAGCACAAGAAATGCGTCCGTAACAAAAGCGACAAACGCAATAAAGTTTATCTAAGTGATAGTCATCTCATATATCCGCTACTTCACTCGGAATTTCAAAGAGTGATGCCATTTTTGGAACTGATGTGTAGGAATAATACAATTACGAAGAATTTAATTTTTACGACAATATACGTAACCTTTGTAATTTCTGACAAGAATAAATAGTATTTTACCATCTTTAACTAATTTCATGGTAAATAATACACAGTCGATGGATAAATGATCTTTATCAATCGAAACAATATTTTCTTTAATAAAATTAAGTGATGCATTCATTTTGGTTTGCGGTTGATTTCCATGACTATATTAAATCTTTTCGTTTAATAGTTGAAGTTATTCTGAAAGCCTTATCTATGAGATTATACTATCTCTATAAATATTACATGTCATACTTGTTGTATGTTTTCATTATTTTATTTGAATCAAAATGATTCAAGGTGGAGCTGTGATGATAATCATATTAGTGAAAAGGTATAAACATTATATTTTATATTTGCATCAGAATTTTGGGCACAGAAAAGATCTATCAATTTCTAAACATAAATTGTATTTATTAAAGATGTGACCAATAAAAACAATCTAGTTATAAACTAAATTGCTAGAAATATATGACAATAATACGCGGAAAGGCGATTTGGTCAAAAATAAAAGATTTCGTGAAATCAAACCATTATATTGAGTAAATTCATTATTCATAGACAGTTTATGCATTGCTTCTATACATATTTAACACTTTAATTGAATCTCAAATGAGTAGATGATGAGAAATCAGATATCGAAAATTGTACAGAAATTAAACAACCCCAGGTACTTAAAGTTGCATCAAAAAAATTTTTTTTGATGTCAGGGAATCTAAAAGAATGTGGATTCTGTTAGTAGAAATACCCTATATAATGAAAATATACACCGTTTTCAATGGCAATTTTTTCAAAAATTTCGTAACACTTTTACACCCGTGAGTCAGATTACATTTATTTATAAGCAGAAAGGCAGGCACATAATGCTGTAAATAAGTTACAATGGGTCGAATTTCAAATTTCATACCAAGGTTGTATTTCCTGAGTAGCTTTGCATCTACTTTATGGTATTAGAGAGTCGGAAATTCCACATATATGATTAGTAAATTTGTTGAAGAAACTTATTAACTCGTTTAGAGCGAGTTATGCATCCATGTGTGATATTTTAAAATAAATACTTGTACGTGCTATATAATACAATTCATTATTTTACCCTAATTTATGTGTTATAATGTTTTGATTTATTTTTGATCTTTACATTTACCATGTTTAGATCAAACTTTTAAATACTCAACGAGAACGTGAAAAATATCTATCTAAACTCAACGAAAGTATATGGAAGCAAAAACAAACTGATTCTAAAGAGATAATTGAAACTTATAAGAAAAAATTGAGTAACTTAAAGAATAATTTAAATGAAGAGAAAAAAAAAACAAGGAAAAATGATAATGTTTTGAATGATTCTAAACAGTATGCAGCTCAAAGTAAGAAATTAAAGGAAGCTTTGGAAAAATCTGAGAAAGAGAGAGAAAAGTTGCTGAGCTCTCTAACCAATACCGTATGATTATGTCTTATTTAGTTGTATAAATGTCACGATTTTTAAGTACGAATGATATTTATTACAAATCCGGACTCTCAAAAAGTATATACCATTAAGAAATCTTCATATGTAATAATATGATATATAACTTATCTGACTCATATTTTTCGGACGGATTGTCCATAGTAAGTGTAATCTCAGCCATTAGTTAGACTTATTTGTATAGATCAGTGGTTCTCAACCGGGGTGCCGCGGCACCCTGGGGTGCCATTTGCTTCCTCTAGGGGTGCCGCAGGCCTTACCACACTTACATACTGCTTTATTTTATTTTCTATTAATACCATTGTCAATGTTGAATTTGATAATTGTCCTCTGACAATCCTCTGGAATAATTTATTACACAATATTCACAATAATTTCCTAGTTTATTAATTAGTTATTCTATATAGTGGTGCGGCATAGCAAAACAATTGTGCATTTTGTGATAAAAGCACCAAATTGGTACACATGTACTTTGATATACTATGAACATTTTTGGATATTGGGCCACCTGAAACGATGCCTATGTCAGCCATGACAGCTGGCCCCAAATTATCACGTCCGATAGTATTGCCGGAATTGTCCTCTATCAATAACTTCTTTTAATCACACCATATCATATTTTGATTGTTAAATTCGTGTCCAGCACGAAATTTCCAGCAATTTGATATACAGGGTGACAATTAAGTTCTGTTACAAGCTTCATTAAGTATAAAATTTATTATACTCAAACGATCTTAGTTATTCTGGCCCTTAGAGATTGTAATTCGAATATTTTCAATGATTTTAAAAGATTTTTCGATTCTAAGACTTGGAAATGTGTTTTGTATGGCGAGTTTGAAGAAAAAAAAATGTGTCCTGGCACGGAGCGAAATTCGTGAATCAGGGCCCACTGCTTTTCAAGTTATCTTCAAAGAGTCTTCAAATTCTAGGAAAAATTAGCTCACACATTTTCCTCGAACACTCTAAATTTGTAGAAATATAGGATGTTCAGATCAGTGCATTTTGAGGACCAATTGGATCAGATTTTTTTGTGATGTGAAAAAAAGTGCAATTTTGGGGAATTTTGCAAAATGTACCTAATTTGAACTGCGAATGAATAACTTTTTCTCGTTTCTGATAATCAATTCAGTGGATTTATGAAATATTTATATGGCGAATGAAAGGTATCTGGTGCTAAATCGTCATGGAACATCGATTATGAAGACATTTTTTACAGAAGCAGTGGGCCCTGATTCGCGATTTTCGCTGCGTACCAAGACACATTTTTTTTTCTTCAAACTCGCTATACAAAACACATTTCTAAGTCTTAGAATGGAAAAATATTTTAAAATCATTGAAAATATTCGAATTACAATCTCTAAGGACCATAATAACTAAGATCGTTTGAGTATAATAAATTTTATACCTAATGAAGCTTGTAACAAAACTTATATATTGACCATATTTGGAGAATCTTTTTGGTTTCCCGTTCCTAGCAACGGCCTGGAATGTTGAAAAATTCCGATCTCTAAATTTTTGAGGAACCATATCGAGTGACCCCTTGTTCTTCTCGGCTAGGTTCAGCGAGTACGAATATGCGAATGTGCTAATTATTTTAACGCTCTGATATATCATATGTAGAATATATGAATGTTTTACCACATTCATTCACACCTTCCACTATGGCATACCACAAAACTTTCATATATTCCACATATGACATATCAGAGCATTCTAATTAGCATATTCGTACTAGCTGAACCTTGCCGAGAAGAACAAGGGGTCACTCGATATGGTTCCTCCAAAATTTGGAGATCGGAATTTTTCAACATTCCTGGCCATTGCTAGGGACAGGCAACCAAAATAATTCTCCAAATATGGTCAATATATATATCAAATTGCTGGAAATTTCGTTTCAAAATATGATCTGTTGTGATTAATTAATTAAAAGAAGTTATTGATAGGGGACCATTCCAGCAATACTATCGGACGTGGTAATTTGGGGCCAGCTGTCATGGCTGACATAGGCATCGTTTCAGGTGGTCCAATATCCAAAAATGTTCATAGTATATCAAAGTACATGTGTACCAATTTTGTTGCTTTTATCACAAAATGCACAATTGTGATAAATTTCATGCTATGCCGCACCACTAATAATAAAGTCGTAATAATTCAAATCAATCTCCACTTTTACTATCATTTATTCATTGCCCTGCCCAAGTCAAATTAAGGGGTGCCGCTGAAAGGTATAAGTTTAGAAAGGGTGCCGCGAGAAGAAAAAGGTTGAGAAACACTGGTATAGATGATAGCTTTGTATATGATTGTATGAAATCTACTTTTCATACTCCTAGTAAATTTGTTATAAAATCTCCTTTTATGTTGTTGATGTTGTTGATGAGCCCCTGGAGAATAATATAGTATTAGCATTCCTGCTTTCTCAAAGCCTGATTGAATACAGTACCCGAACAAAAGTATTTTATCACCACATAAAACTTTATACGAATAGAATTAGAGTGAATCAATTCTTAAAGGAATATGTACTCAAACTTTAAGAAATACTCTATTTTGATTTTTAATTCCCGATCTACACATTCGAATTACTCATAATGGAGATCCTCAACTCAATTACTAACTCCAAATTATAAATACAAGTCCGTTTCGTTTGCTTGCGCTGCGGCTGGCGGGCACGTGTAATGATTACCTCATAACAGAGTGATGAGTTATCATTTTTTGAAAAAAGTTCTGTCATTTTTGAGATTTATTAATATAAACATTATATTAAAATTTCAGCCTTCTATCTCGTACTAAAATGGCTTTTTACAGCGTTTCGTGCAAATTGTGAAGCGATGCTCTAAGTTTCCCTG
Source organism: Aphrocallistes beatrix (assembly GCA_963281255.1). Classification (NCBI taxonomy): domain Eukaryota; kingdom Metazoa; phylum Porifera; class Hexactinellida; order Sceptrulophora; family Aphrocallistidae; genus Aphrocallistes; species Aphrocallistes beatrix. Next base: position 1,776,861 of record OY725500.1, on the reverse strand, counting down.
GGGATATGAGTACTGAAGGATTGAGATCAAAAGTGGAGGGGGTAGCTTGGGAACTAAGTGAAAGTCAGTTTTAGTAATCGGGGCAAGTTATCTCATAGTCGGTCTTGACTGGGAATACTCATACGTTATTCCTGTAGATTCGGGGCGAGGTTTTTTGGGAGTGTGTGCCGGGAAGAACGTCAAGTCAGCTATCGCGTAGGCAAGTTCAGAAAGGGCATGTCCTGCTCGCATATAATGAGGCATATAGCGTTTGTAATGATTAATTAAGGCTAGGTGTGGGTGAGTTGCGATCATGGCGGATCTCAAGGTGGCCGCTCGCCATGTGGAAGAGAGCATTTTCTGGGAGGGGTGGTTTGAGGCTATATGCAATGGGGTTGGTTGTCTGTGATTTTGAGCGATTTGGATGAAAGAGTGATCATTTGGATCATGGAGCACATCCTGCGTGACATCATTAGGTCCCTTTTCCAATTCGTAGGGAGTTAGCAGGTTGGGAGGGATCTCATATGTCGTAGTTATGTCATCAAAATATATTGTAAGAACTGATTTTGGGGGAGGGTGATAATTGAGAAGGAGATAGGCCGTGCACATTCTTGCCAGCTCAGGCGCAAGGGGAAGGCCCATGGGAATGCCTGTTTGTCCGAGAGTGTAGTATTTGAAACCATCAGTTATAAAGTTTAAGGGTAGCAAAGCTTGTAAAATGGGGTAATAGGGATTGACTGGGTTATAGTGTTCGAAGGCTTCTAAGATTAGCGCTTGAGGGGTGGAGGAATAGAATGATTTAATATCATATGTGTGGAGGTTGGTCAAATCGATTGATGGGTGAGCTATCGCGTCAATCACCTCGTGCACATCGTCACATAGAAAAGGTGAATTTTGAATTATGGGAGTAATGAGAGGTCTTAGGTGTGAGGAAACAAGGGTTGTTATTGAGGGTTTGTGATTGGCAATAGGTCGGACTAATTTGGACATTTCTGCGAGAGTATTTTGGATTTTAAAGAGTGAAGAGGACATAACTTCTAGGGATTGAAATTTGGGTTTGTTCCCCCTTAACTTTGATGTAACATGTGGGAGGGCGATCATCTTGAAGGGTAGTAAGGTTAGGGTCCTGGTCAACTAGGAGGTCCCGTAATTTGTTGATAGCGTCGTAATAGTAATATGCCGGCACACGAATAGCGTTATCTTTTAGCTGATATAGCTGATATACATTGCTGATATAGCTGATATACATTTAGCTGATATAGCTGATATACAAGCTGATATACATTTTAGCTGATATACTTATATACACACACACACACATAGATGACTCAAGTATAAGGATAGACCACTACTTTTTAAAATGACACAATGGATGTCAATAAAGGCCATTTTCTTAATTAGTACAGAATTATATTTATTTCGATATATTTATATATATATATAACGAATTGATTGAAGAAACTTTCAGGCGTAGAAATTTGATTTTGGCATGTGGGAGTCTTTTGGCTATGGCTCCCCTAAATCTTGACCTCAGAAGAAAATTTCAACTCATCATGGAATTATTATGTCATTGTCATCTTTGTATAATTAGAAATTTCAGTTTTTGACTATAACTCATCATTTTAGGTGATGGAAGGATGAAATTTAATAAAATGTGTATATTAATATACCTCACATGTGATACAACTATCATCAAAAAATGATGACTCATCACTGTTATGACGTCATCATTAAAATCTAAAGTTGATATAGCTTTGTGTGAACTCGCATTGTCATGATGCCAGAAGAGATTCGATGTCTTCGATCTTGGATGAAAAGTCATCCACTTCTGCAAGACCTGAGGTATGTATACATCGATATACCAACGCGCCGTAACTGTCTTCTGTTCCAGTAAAGTGATGGTAGCAATATGACCACTTTCTAACACAAAGTAGCGACCATTTGCGAGGTTATCGGGTGTTACCGCAGTCGCGGGACGCCCAAGGCGCTCTTCATCGGACAATGATGTTCTTCCCTTCCGAAACTCAGCAAACCAGTTGAAAACTGTTGCGCGGGATGGAACTTGATCTCCAAAAATAGAATTTAAGTTGAGTGAGTGACTGTGAAGCACTAAAATCCCTCAAAAAATCGTAGTAAATCATGGCTCTGAAATCACGCCGCTCCAAATCCATCAAAAAATAAAAATAATGCTGAATGTTAAGGAAGGATGATGCTATATTTTGAAGAATTATTGTGTTAGCCACTTGAAATTCAACAATGCATTACTGAACAAAGCAATTATAGTTTAACTGAAATTTCATAACAATTGCTGAATGAGAAGTATGCTAGTCTAAAAACTTTCGGTCTGACCCTCGTATTGGGTTAGAGAACGAATACTTTGTTTTTCTAGAAAATGCAACAAAAGACTTCTCACTCCTGCAAAAGAACGTTATCGTCCAAATTGATGAAGTTCATGTCAAGTCCGAGATTTCGTATAAGGGGGGTAATATCATTGCTCCCACACTCGACACACAAGATCCAATTAAGACGGTTTTAGCGATAATGGTTTCTAATCTCCACAAGAAATGGTCAACCATTGTTCCCCTCTTTCCTCTACCAATGCATCAAATTTGCATCTGGCATCAAATCAGTTATATGAAATAAAAAATGCTGGCTATTCGTTTAGGTAATTTGCTCTGATACACTACCCTCAAATATGTTGAAATCTTTAAGAAAATTTCCCTTGATCAAAAGACACTTACTCTCATTGTTCCTCATCCTGGTTACATTACCAGGAACCTTTACCTGTTATTTGATGCTGTTCAAAAAATTTAAATATATTCGGAACAATTAGCTAAACACCCAAGATCGATACAAAGCTTGTTTTGAAGATGTGTGATTGCTATGCAGACAGGAACAACACTCTTTCGCCAAAATTGCACATCATCTGACTGTTAAATCATGCTGGCCTTCGAGCATGGAACGACAGAACATAAAACTCGCACTCAAGATATTTCATGAATCAACTATTGCTGGCCTGCAAATTCAGAATGATTTGCTAAATAATGTATTCAAAACACAAACAGCCGAATTTATATCTATCATTTAAATATCTGGAAAATGTGTAATGCCAGTATAGCACAGAAAGGAACACGTTTGAGAGACGAATTTTCAAAATCCCTAGTACTAGACGATCCACGCTTTTCTTTCCTAGCGGGTATTGTAGTTTGGATTGAAACCTGGGAAGCAACAACAAAAGCAAACAAAGCGTCACTCACATTCACTAGCCTAAGGCACACGTGCCTAGCATTGCCTCTTCTAGTTTACCATTTAACTAACAACTGTGGCTTTTCATATATTTTGACCACTTTTTACAGAATGATGCGTTAGCGCACCATTTTGGACAATACAGACAAATGTCTTGAGCTCATTATCATTATCACAAGCGCGCTTCGCTTGCTTTCGCTGCGCGGCTGGCGGACACTTTGTGTCCGCCAGAGGCGCCCTTTGGGCGCCTGGGGTCACATTGATTAATTATAAGGGAAATAACATCTCTAAATACATCTGTCCTACTGTTATAATCGATATCGCGCGAAAAATCACCAAAATTATCAATTTTTAAAATTGTGATGAGTAATGATGACATCAGAACAAAGTGATGAGTCATCATTTTTTTATGATAGTTGGATCATACGTGAGATATCTTAGTATACAGATGCGATTAAAATTTCATCCTTCTATCTCATATAATGGCTGAGTTATGCTCGAATAACTGTATTGCTTAACTTTTTAAAATGTGACAATGACGTCATAATTCCATGATGTGTCGACATTTTGCTCTGAGCTCAGAACTTACTGGAGCCATAGCCAAAAGACTCCCACATGCCAAAAATTAGCTTTCTATGACCGGCAGTTTCTTCAATCAATTCGTTACAGATATATATATCCTTACTATTAAAACTCGATTAATGTAGTATACAAGCGCGCTTCGCTTGCTTGCGCTGCGCGGCTAGCGGACACTTTGTGTCCGCTGGAGGCTCCCTTCGGTCGCCTGTGGTCACCATTGATTAGTTATATGGGAGATAACATTTCTGAATACGTCTCTCCTACTATTATAATCGATATCGCACGAAAAAGCACCGAATTTGTCAAATTTTGAAATTTTGATGAGTAATGATGACGTAATCACAGAGTGATGAGTCATCATTTTTTGATGATAGTTGCATCATATGTGAGGTATGTTAGTATACATATTCTATCAAAATTTCAGCCTTCTATCTCCTATAATGGCTGAGTTATGCCCGAATAACTGTGTTGCTTAACTTTTAAAAATGTGACAATGACGTCATAATTCCATGATGAGTCGACATTTTGCTCTGAGCTCAGAACTTACTGGAGCCATAGCCAAAATACTCCCACATGCCAAAAATTAGCTTTCCATGACCGGCAGTTTCTTCAATCAATTCGTTACAGATATATATATATATATACACACATTAATCGAGTTTTAATAGTAAGGGGATATAGTCAAATACTAGTGTCTGAGCGGAGATTGAATGTATATAGTATGCTTAAATTGTACCAATCAAGTGCAGAAAAAATTTCTGTTTAAGAGTTTTTAAACGATTCTCTAATTTCTAAGTTGATGACCTTGACCCTTCAGCTATATCACTCCAAACACAAGAACGGATAATGAACCAACTCCCAGAATTGGAAGCGATAGCTTATGATACCCAAACTCTACAAGCCTTAGCCTTCATGACTAGTTTTACTGTGCCCGAATAAATGTCCTATCTACCTGGATTACCTCACCACCGACAAAGAATTCATGATCGATTTGCCCAAAGATTCAAGATTCACATATTTGGGAATCGTGGACAGGGGATCACTTATGTGGCCTTCAGAAACTATCTTGATAGCAGTTGTTATTTTATGGGAAATCTTTGTCGGAATTGATAAATACATGTTGCTGATGAAAGAACTAGTTCAAGGGCCTTTGAAACAGATATTAGTTTCTCTAGCTATACAGTATATAGAAAACAATTGCAGTGCAACTTGGGGTGATACTTGTTCTTCATGTGACATGGTTTATTGGCATATTTTGCAGAAAGTGTTTGGAGTAATCGCGAACTGCCTGATCTCCAGTAAAGTTAAAGATTTTAATTCTCATGTTAGTTTTCGTGAAGACAACTCTCGAAAGGCTAAGAAATTTAAGAAAGACTGAACTTAGATCGGTTATGTGTTCGTTGTTATATAATTTACAGTCATTGGTTGCCTTAATACATTGATAAAAATCTTCACATTTTATTTTATCCTTTGCAGTAGGATGGCCCGTGGCCTGTTCACTACTCAAGAATAAGGGACTATTGATACCAAGGAAGGCCATATTCATATTCATATTCATATTCAACCATAATAATTGTCTTCGTTTTCTAAATAAGTTATTTATTTGAAAAACTACTCAAGGAATTTATCTGGCCTGTTGTAAGAGATTTCTACTACCATTTCAACCTCGACATGATAAAACTATATTTGTTTTCCTGAATTATGTTCTATTTTCCGCTTAAATCTTACTAATTGATTACTTTATATTATTATTTAATTCATTCAAGTTCAATTAGCACAGTAATGCCAAACAAGTGTTCAGCTCCTGGATGTCGAAGTAACTACGTAGGAGAACCGTACACTCCAGTATTCAAATTACCAAATGGTCCACCCGATCTAGTCAACAAATGGTTACGAGCACTCTGCAGAGAAAGTATCGAGGACGTAAAGAACATCTAAGTATGCTCCAAACATTTTCATCAAGATGATATTGAAACTAAATATTCGATCCTTCAACCAGATGGTTCTTATACGGAAGTGGAGCGTACTTATCCAAAGTTGAAGAAAGAGGTGGTGCCAAGATTCCTACCCTGCTGTCCCCCTCATCTCTCCTCGTCTATAGAATCGAAACCACGGAGATTCGACCGAGCTGTAAAAGAACAGGATTTATTTCATACTGCACTAGTACAGAGCCGAGAACAGTTCAGCCTAGATGAAAAACCATATCAAATTACTATAATAGAAGACTTGATATCGAACGTGAAACTTTTAAATCTCCCTAGCAAATGGATTGTCTGGTCTTCTGATAACATGTCTCTCCACTTCGTCAAGCCGTCTATTACAGATCATTTGATTTCCATTCGTTGTTCACTAACGGTTACTGAAACACTTCACATTATTGGGGTTTATGGAGGTACAAAACTAACTCTATCTCGATCGAAGATAAAAGACCTTCGAGAAGTTGATTCTTTACTTAAAGAAATTGATCAATATTCCCCCAGTGCTACTTTACCAGATACCAAGACAGCCCAACAGCAAGTCAAAGAAGCCACACTCTGCGTTAGACAAGCTATAAACTTACTATCTCCACCAGAAGAAGATTCGTCGGAACACCAGCCTATATATTTGCGTCTTCAATTTATCCTGTGCCAATTGGAAAACGCGTTGTTACCCAAAAATTGTAGACGCTACAATGTTAATACTCTTGTACTTGCTCTCAAATGCCAGCTTATCTCGCCTGTTTGTGTTTATACGTTATTAAGTTTATACAATCCTTGGATTGCCTCTCCTTTCCACATCATTCTACCCTTAAACGTTTATATTCCAGTTTTGGAATGGATAATGAATTTACAAACTATCTGAAACAGTCAACTACACAGTTCAACAATTGGGAGCGCAATGTTATCATTCAGATGGATGAAATTCATGTAAAGTCAACATTTACCTATAAAGGTGGAAAAATAATCGGATCTTCACTCAATCCTACTGGTCCAGCTAAGACAGTTTTCGCCTTTATGGTTTCCAGCTTGTCAAAAAAATGGTCTACTATTATTCGTTTGCTTCCTTGTGCAACCTCTTCAGCAATCGAGATATTCCCTATCATTAAATCTGTCATTCGAGATGTAGAATCATGTGGACTCTTCGTTCACGTTTTATGTACGGATAACTATCCGATGAACGTTATTTTCAAGTTGTTTGCACCCAACCTGACCCTCGAGCATATTGTTCCTCATCCTTTGGATTTCAATCGACCTTTGTTTTTGATGTTTGACTTTGTTCACATCCTCAAATATATCCGTAATAACTGGCTTAATCAAAAGGACTTCAATAAAACAATTCACTATCCTAATTTTGAAAACTTCATTGATGTCCGAACTGCAATGTTCGAAGAGATTCGCCAGTTGTATAAATGTGTACAAAACTCGGTTGCTAAGTTAGCCCCACGGTTAACTTCGAAAGCGTGTTGGCCTTCTACTTTTGTGAGGCAAAATGTTACTTTAGCTTTACGAATATTCGATGATTCAACAACCGCTGCATTGAATGTTAAACATCTATCAAAATACCAACTTTGTGCTACTTCACAGACAGCAGATTTTATTTCTATTATCTGTAAGGTTTGTAAAATTTTCAATATAAATACTCCAAATAAGTGTCTGCTTCTGAAGGATGAATTTTCCAATCCACTATCTTACAACGATACACGATTTAGTTTCCTCAAACACGTGATTGATTGGTTAGAATGCTGGAGATCTATTCCTGAAAAGAACGGTAAACTCAGTCCTCAAACCTTCACAAGTTTTCGTCCTTCTTGTGTTACACTATCATTAATTGTAAATCATCTCACTCAACATTGTGGATTTTCTTATGTCCTGTCCTCATTCCTACAAAATGATCCTCTTGAACATCATTTTGGCCTGTACCGGATGATGTCCGGTGCACAATACCATATTAGCTATTGTCAACTATTGGAAACAGCGAGAAGGTTGAAAATATCCAGCATTCTGAATATATTTTCGAAGAAATCATCTGAGAGCCAACCATCGTTAAAAGAGTTTTTAGATACTTGCAGCTATTCATCAGCATTTGAGTCCGAACCCCATACCTCTTTTAATTTAGATTTGTATTTCTCAGTGTTCGAAGAGTATTCTGAGATAGAATTGAGCACGCCAATAGTCATTATCCTTTATCGCAGGTTATGCAGTACACACTTTCTACAGACGTTCTTGTAAATGCCAAACTTGTCTCTCATTTCTCACGGAAGAAAAAGACATGGATATCGAAGAGCCTCCAGATTCTAAATACAAACTTATTCAAGTCGTCGACAGAGGTTCACTAAAATGGCCAAGCAATTGTATCCTGGAAGCAATTGTTACATTGTGGAAAGTTTTCTCTACTATTGTAAATGACGCTGATCTACACAATAGTTTTATTAGTGGTCTTTCGAGAAATATTCTAGTAGGCATAACAACGTCTATAATCGAAAACGATCATGGCGAACAGTGGAGAGTCGTTTGTAGTATGTGTGGTACACTCCGGTGGGATATACTAGCCAAGCTCCCTTTGTCTACTTCAAATTGCATTATTTCCAATAAAATAAAGAATATGAATGCCTTAAAAACAAATCAAGCAGGAAACGCTCGAAAATTGAAAAAATTAAAGTCAGATTAATCCCTTTATTTGTCTAATTTTGTATCACTTATTCAACAAATATTATGTCGACATGACAATATTTACTAAATATCACCGTCTATTCATTTAAACTATTACCTACAATATATTTCATATTTGAATTCTTCTAAAAAGCGATTTAATTCGATAATATCTTAAAATTGAATAATTGTAGTTAATGGCCTTCTTTGGTATCCATGGTCCATTATTCTTGAGTAGTGAACAGGCCTTATTATAACGTAGGTCACGGATGGCCTTTGGACTCATCCATGGTTATTCAATGGTATATCCTTATACTGTCATTTATGACACACATTAATCGAGTTTTAATTATCTTATCTTTGATACTTGATGCTACTTGTCCCTAGTCACGATCATTATATATGATGACGATTAGTGACACAAAGTGGCAGAAGCTGATAATTTTCTACATGAGAATAAGTATTTGTATTGAAAGTGTTAAACATTAGTAATTCGGATGTGTTGTTTACGAATCTCAAATCAAAAATAGAATATTTGTTCCTTTTTGAGTACCTATTCCTTTATGAATAGAGCCGAGCATTATTATTTGAACAGGCTCTGCAAAATCTTTTTGACCATCTCAGTAAATTTTGATTACTAAAGTAGTTTTCCCACTACAAAATGTTTTGTTCAAAGATATGTATAAGATCTCAACGACAAATACAGGATATTTCGACATGTAGGACCGATTTTCCCGCTTTGAAAGTAACAAGCGCGCTTCGCTTGCTTGAGCTGCGCGGCTGGCAGACACTTTGTGTCCGCCGGAGGATCCCTTCGGTCGCCTGGGGTCACATTGGTTAATTATAAGGGAGATAGCATCTCTAAATATGTCTGTGCTACTGTTATAATCGATACCACTCGAAAAATCACCAAATTTGTCAATTTTAAAATTTTTGATGCGTAATGATGACGTGATAACAAAGTGATGAATCATCATTTTTGATGATAGTTACATCATATGTGAGGTATGTTAGTATACATATTCTATTAAAATTTCAGCCTTCTATCTCCTATAATGGCTGAGTTATGCTCGAATAACTGTGTTGCTTAACTTTTAAAATGTGACAATAACGTCATAATTCAATGATGAGTCAACATTTACTCTGAGCTCAGAGCTTACTGGAGCCATAGCGAAAAGACTCCCACATGCCAAAAATTAGTTTTCTATGACCGGAAGTTTCTTCAATCAATTCGTTACAGATACAGTCAGATTCGCTTATAATGAACCCGCTTAATATGAACATTCGTTTATTATGAACAAACTCTCCGGTCCCAATTTAACAGGTTCCATAAGATTTGTATTAGGTCAAGTTCGCTTAATATGAAGTCTCTCTATTATGAACAGACTTTCTGGTCCCCAAGATGTTCATAATAAACGACCCTGACTGTATATATATATATATATCCTTACTATTAAAACTCGATTATTGTTTGTTTGTGTAGTATGTGTGGATATATCTATCTATCTATCTGTAACGAATTGATTGAAGAAACTGCCAGGCACAGAAAGCTAATTTTAGGCATGTGGGAGTCTTTTGGCTATGGCTCCAGTAAGTTCTGAGCTCAGAGCAAAATGTCGACTCATCATGGAATTATGACGTCATTGTCACATTTTTAAAAGTTAAGCAACAGAGTTATTCGAGCATAACTCTGCCATTATAGGAGATAGAAGGCTGAAATTTTAATAGAATCTGTATACTAACATGCCTCACATATGATGCAACTATAATCAAAAAATGATGTCTCATCATTTTATAATGACGTCATCATTACATATCAAAAATTTTAAAATTGACAAATTTTATGATTTTTCGAGTGATATCGATTATAACAGTAGGACAGACATATTTAGGGATGCAATCTCCCTTATAATTAACCGATGTGACCCCAGGCGACCGAAGGGAGCCTCCGGCGGACACAAACTGTCCGCCAGCCGCGCAGCGGAAGCAAGCGAAGCGCGCTTGTCCTTACTATTAAAACTCGATTATTGTTTATATATGTATATACACAGTGGAACCTGTATATAACGGCCACCCAAGGGACTGGACAAAATTGGCCGTTATACACAGGTGGCCGTTATAGACAGGTTCCCCAGAAAGTATCAACATAGTGCAATAAATATCAAGTTTTTAGAAATCCATAACTTGAAGTTATTACACGAAACTTGTTTATCGTTCGTAACAGGTCCTGTAATAAACACATAAAATGTGAAAAGGGTGATGGCCGTTATAGACAGGTTGTGGTCGTTATATACAGGTGGTAGCCGTTATATACAGGTAGTGGCCGTTATATACAGGTAGTGGCCGTTATAGAGAGGTAGTGGCCGCTATAGACAGGTAGCTGCCATGAGATACAATGTACTGACAATGAATGAAATAGATTGGAAGAAGCATATAGCTTTGATATACGTATCTGGGTCAAAAACAAACAAATATGCCAGTCATTTCAATATTTGGCTCTAATCTAAAGTTTAGTCGGCCAATTAATATTTTTTGTAATGAGATACGTACTACAGGCGCTTTAAATCCTGTCTAGAATGAAACATAGTTACTACTTGTAGTTCCATTACTTGAAGTAATCACATGAAACTTGTTTATCGTTCGTAACAGGTCCTGTAATAAACACACAAAAAGGTGATGGCCGTTATAGACAGGTGGTGGCCGTTATAGACAGGTAGTGGCAGTTATAGACAGGTGATGGCCGTTATAGACAGATAGTGGCCGTTATAGACAGGAGTGGCCGTTATACACAGTTTAGGGTCAGTAAGGGACTACAAACGGGTGGCCGCTGGCCGCGTTGAGCATTCAATATTATGGAATTTCGGACGGGACTGTTCATTGGTGACCGCTATAGACAGGTGACCATTATATACAGTGGCCGTTATAGCAGATTCGACTGTATATATATATATCTGTAACGAATTGATTGAAGAAACTGCCAGGCGCAGAAAGCTGATTTTTAGCATGTGGGAGTCTTTTGGCTATGGCTCCACTAAGATCTGAGCTCAGAGCAAAATGTCGACTCATCATGGAATTATGACGTCATTGTCACATTTTTAAAAGTTAAGCAACACAGTTATTTGAGCATAGCTCAGCCATTATAGGAGATAGAAGGCTTTTGATTTTTCGTACGATTTCGATTATAACTGTTGGACTGACGTATTTAGGGATGTTATCTCCCTTATAATTAATCAATGTTATCCCATGCCCCCGCAGGGCGCCTCTGGCCGACAAAAAGTGACCGGTAGCCGCGCAGCGCAAGCAAGCGAAGCGCGCTTGTATATATATATATATCAAACATTAATCGATTTTTGATATTAAGTATACATATTTTCTCACCTTTTAACAAAAGTCTTATTTTATGCCAAATGCGTGTTCTCAACGTTAATATAGGATATTTTAAAGGTTTTAGCACATATATATATACATACATATTTTCACACCTTCTGATAAATTCTTATTTTGAGCTAAAAGCCAGTTCTCAACAGCTAATATAGGATATTTTAATATATATATTCCAAATTTACACTTATAATGTCCTAAAATGGGGATTTGCCGATGTATTCCGATATTCATATTTCATGCTCCTTCGAGTCACTTCCTGGAGCTGCACTATCGGTTTGTCGACCGACATTTTTATATCTCTACGGCTTGCCAATTCTTCAATCAATTTAGACAAACATGCAAAAACCGTACGTTTTGATATTTAAGATATACTTATTAATACTTAAGTTACTCTTCCCATGGTCATATGTTCGTTAATGGATTTTGGTTGATTCCAAAATATACGACGACTAAAACATGTGTGTAATAATTAAGTTGAACAGCGAAAATTTTCAATAATGTTTCCTTCGAGAGAATATTGAATATTAACATAATAATCATCTGCTATCACATAATTGATATACCTATATATTGAGTTTTGGAATGAATTATTAGAAATGAAAATTAATGCAAATAATAAATTCTTCTCCCAAAGTACATAGGCTCCAATTTCCTGTATTCAAATTATTACAATGCATGCTGCTCTATTAATGGAGTTACCATTCATTTAATCAGTAATATATTCTAATTTGACTTCGTTTTTCTTCACTTTCAGAATATTTGCTTTATCAGCTTTCGACTACTTTTCTCCCGCAAAGTTAGATATTTTATTTCTAACATTCTAAATCATGACTTTTGTAGCTCATTGTGTCACTATTTGAAATAATTTAACCTTGTGGGGGGTAAAACAGTTGGGATCCCGTGGCGCAGGATCCAACTCACTACTAGAGCATCCTTTACTGCCTCTGCAGTTTGTTCGCATATTGAGACTGCTTCTACGAATTTTGAAAAGAGAGCCACAACAATCAATATATACTGGGATCCATTGGTTAATTAGCGCAATGTGACTATATCAGTGGAAATCACAGTGATTCTGAGGCATTTCTACCATTGGTTGTAACGGTTCTCTCTTTTCATTTATTTATTCTCTAAGCATATCACACAGGAACGTCCGTACTCTTCAACCGTCTTTCACATCTTTGGCCAGAAAAAACGCTCCCGTATCGATTCCAAACACCTATCTGTCCCAGCATGTGTAATGCGATGAACCATCTCTACTACCTGCATCTGCATCTCACGTGGTTCAACCACCACACACTTCCTGTAAAATCCTTCTGACTCATCAATACGCGTACCCTCTTGTTTATTGTAAGCCCCTGACGAGATGACTCCCGTAGATTCGAGTTGTCCAATGGCCTTTCTGATCCCTACTTCTGTGAGTTGTTCACATCTTATCTGGTCCCGTAAAGAGGTCGCACTCTCTTCCACATTATATATGTGCCTATCTAAATATTGACGCCAGCCCTCACGACTGAGATAACCCATTGCTCCGTTTTCTTGCGCCTTCCTATACTGTATCAGATAATTGATGGTTTCCAGTTCAAATATCCATCTTGCAAACTTGTTGCGGGATCCTTCTGACTTTTCATCCATCTTAACGGGTTTTGATCCGTGATGATAATGACTTGTTTCCAAGCTCGTAATACGCCCTCCTCTTCTTTAGCGATGCTACCACAACCCATGCTTCGAATTCGCCTGCTGCATACTTTCGTACTTTACTCAGGCTTGCTGAGTAAAACTCAGTGGGCACCCATTTTCCTTTCGAATTCAACTGTGAGAAAACTGCTCCAACAGCTGTAGCTGATGCATCTGTTTCTACATAAAATGACTCGCTCCACTTAGGTAACAAAGTTTTCGAGGATCTTGTGATCACTATCTTCACACTCATAAGACCATTTCCACTTTTCTGCCATTCGTTAATCTGTTTAGTGGCTCTGCTGTTTGTGCTACCCCCCGAAAATACTCCCTATACCAATTGATGAACCCCATGAACTGACGTATACCTTTTTTATTCGCAAAGTGAGGAAGCTGCTGGATTTTCAGCAAGGCCGTTTCCAATGGACGTCTTCCATCTCTCGACATGAACATCCTTCCAACGCTCTATCCAACGCCCTTCTGGTTGGAAGCTTGCCAGTTATACATACCGAATGGCATCCGGTTGAACTCAAACTGACTTCTACTTGACACAAACGCCGTCAACTCTCTGTCCTTCTCTCGTACTGGAATGCTTCAATACGCTGACGCAGTCTAACGTAGAAAAATACCGGCTACCCTCCGGCCTATCGAAGATACTCCTCGACTCTGGCATTGGATAAGCGTATTTTTTCGTCGTCATATTCAGATTCTGTGTATACTCAAGTAACTAGTATGGATAGTTTAATAAGTGATCAAAAGTAATAACACTGCATAATATCATATACTGTATTATTTATAAGGAAGTCAGTATTGACGTTACTATGTTACCGTAGTAACTAAACAATTACGATAACATAACCAAACAACCCACTAAGGATATACTAAATAATAACGCTATACTTCGCTAGTTGCTACAGATTCCTGTAGTCTAAACATAGCAAATCTTTGTGTACCATCCTTATTTGCGCACTAAAATTTGCGCACTAAAATGGCGCACTAAAATGGCGCACTAAAATGGGTGACTCAGACGGACGGATGATCCCGTTTTGGTGCATCTTCTCTATTTGTATAATTATTTCATTTCGGTATCTGGCGATACTCGCTCTAGCTATTTTCAGTTCTTCTGTATCTTGCTTCCTCGCTCTCTCTGGGATGCAGATGTTGATCAATGACGGGATCTGCGCACTCGTTACAAAATATTTGTACTGCATTTTTCTGAAAATTTTAGATTCTTTAAATTCGTTGACTTTTTAGAAGTTAACATTCATTAAAATGGATCAAATTTCAAATTTTAAATATACACTCGAACCTGCTATAACGGCCACTCTATATAACGGTCAACAGTTTATAGCGGTCACCAATGAACAGTTCCGTACGAAATTCCATAATATTCAACCTGTGTATAGCGGTCATCTGCTCAATGCGGCCAGCGGCCACCTATTTGTAGTCCCTTACTGACTCTAAAACTGTGTATAACGGCCATCAGCTATCTATAACGGCCACTACCTGTCTATAACGGCCATCACCTGTCTATAACGGCCATCACCTTTTTCGCCTTTTTATGTGTTTATTACAGAACCTGTTACGAACGATAAACAAGTTTCATGTAATTACTCCAAGTAATGGATATCTAAAAACTTATATTTATTGCACTATGTTGATACAATACTAAAGTTTAAATCTTTAGATGCACACTATTCAAATAGTTTCCATTAATCACTAAATATTCACCATTAAAATACAAGCAATTTGGCGATGGTTTTGTGATCCGCACAGTAGGTTCTGCCTCGTGCAGATTTATAATGGGATCTGTGTGGTTTAAGGCTTAAAGTTGCGATAGGCGTACTTCTGATAGGCAAATAAACTAGGAACGTTATTTTTGAGATATTTGGGGATGGTTTTATATCTGCCAATAATATATTTTAATGACTTAAAATCTACCGGTTCAGTGATATTGGTGAAATCAGTTGGGACCAGCTTTCTTACTTGAAATTATCGATTGGCCCAACTGTTTTCACCAATATCTCCAAACTGATAGCTTTTCGGTCATTAATTAATTAACCCTTGAAAGCACTTGAGATTTTTCTATTTATAGTAGTAATTCCAAACTTGTATAGCTCCCCATTTAAAATGGCTTAAACCGGAAATGACGCAACACATTCCTGTGGCAAGCGTGGGTTAAAATGTATCATTAGCTGATACACGTAAATCCACCCTCAAATATCTCAAAAATAAATTTACTAGTTTCTCTTCCTATCAGAATTACGCCATTTGCAACTTTAACTCCCAAACCGCACAGATCCCATTATAAATATGGCAGTTTCTTCAATCAATTCGTTACAGATATATATATCCTTACTATTAAAACTCGATTAATGTAGTATACAAGCGCGCTTCGCTTGCTTGCGCTGCGCGGCTAGCGGACACTTTATGTCCGCTGGAGGCTCCCTTCGGTCGCCTGTGGTCACCATTGATTAGTTATATTGGAGATAACATTTCTAAATACGTCTCTCCATAGCCTACTCTAATAATGCCTCACAGTAGACTGAAAATCATGGACTAGGGATGAAGTAGTAGCCGAATGGATTAATACACGATTAGCCTAAAATCATTAACCATGCGGAATAGGCATTAAGAATGTATTACCAGCATATATAAACATGGTATTAAAGTACATATATCCGCTGGAAAAATTTCGATTAGTCATCATATCATTGTGCAACAGGTCATTCTAAGGACAATTTTAGCGATTTTCGAATCTGTTATAACCCTATTTCTAAATGGTATTAAGTTGTGATTTTTGTGTTGAACCAAGATTGGTACGAATTGATTTGAAAAATTTAGAATTTTTCAATGGAATGTTGTTACATTCCCGCGTTGCTATGATAATGCATTTTGGTCAGTTTGGGCCATTTCGTGAAAACTGTAATGACTAGAGCTTCAAATTTGATTGTGTTTGATAGGCAATGGACTATTTCCTATTAGGTGATAATACAACTTGAATTTCTAAATTCAACGAGTTTTGAGTTATGGGTTGATTTTAAGAATGTGACGAAAACACTAAATTGTCGCATAACTCTGTAGTCTGTTAATTAAGAAGTTTAAATTGTATTATTACCTAATAGGAAGTAGCCAATTGCATATCAAATACGATCAGATTTGAAGACCTAGTTCTTACAGTTTGCAGGATATGGCTCAAACTGATCAAAATGCTTTACCATAGCAACGTGGGAATGTAACAACATTCCATTTAAAAATTCTAAATTTTTCAAATCAACTCGTACTAATCTTGGTACAACACAAAAATCACACCTTAATACCATTTAGAAATAGGGTTATAACAGCTTCGAAAATCGCTAAAATTGTCCTTAGAATGACCTGTTGCGCAATGATATGATGACTAATCGAAATTTTGACAACCGATATATATACTTTGATACCATGTTTATATACGCTGGTAATACATTCTTAATGCCTATTCTGCATGGTTAACTATTTTAGGCTAATCGTGTATTAATCCATTCGGCTATTACCGCATCCTTGGTTATTTACTGTGAGGCATTATTAGAGTAGGCTATGGTCTCTCCTACTATTATAATCGATATCGCACGAAAAAGCACCGAATTTGTGAAATTTTGAAATTTTGATGAGTAATGATGACGTAATCACAGAGTGATGAGTCATCATTTTTTGATGATAGTTGCATCATATGTGAGGTATGTTAGTATAAATATTCTATCAAAATTTCAGCCTTCTATCTCCTATAATGGCTGAGTTATGTCCGAATAACTGTGTTGCTTAACTTTTAAAAATGTGACAATGACGTCATAATTCCATGATGAGTCGACATTTTGCTCTGAGCTCAGAACTTACTGGAGCCATAGCCAAAATACTCCCACATGCCAAAAATTAGCTTTCCATGACCAGCAGTTTCTTCAATCAATTCGTTACAGATATATATATATATATATATATATATATACACATTAATCGAGTTTTAATAGTAAGGACAAGCGCGCTTCGCGCTTGAATGCGCTGCGCGGCTGGCAGACACTTCGTGTCCGCCGGAGGCTCCCTTCGGTCGCCTGGAGTCACATTGGTTAATTATAAGGGAGATAACATCTCTAAATATGTCTGTTCTACTGTGCTAATCGATATCACTCGAAAAATCACAAAATTTGTCAATTTTAAAATTTTTGATTCGTAATGATGACGTCATAACAAAGTGATGAGTCATCATTTTTTGATGACAGTCGCATCATATGTGAGGTATGTTAGTATACAGATTCTTTTAAAATTTCAGCCTTCTATCTCCTATAATGGCTGAGTTATGCCCGAATAACTGTGTTGCTTAACTTTTAAAAATGTGACAATGACGTAATAATTCCATGATGAGTCGACATTTTGCTCTGAACTCAGAACTTACTGGAGCCATAACCAAAAGACTCACACATGCCAAAAATCAGCCTTTTGCGCCCGGCAGTTTCTTCAATCAATTCGTTACATATATATATATATATATATATATACAGGGTGTCCCATAATTATTGCCCTATTGCATAGTTTACAATATTAGATAAATAACAAAAGCTACTTTCAAAATCACTTTCCTATATATCCTCCTTTTAGTAATATACACTTTTCAATTCTACCTGGCATCCCTTCAACCAAATTTCGAAAAATATCAGGATTGATCTCTAACCATGCCTTTTTCAGATTATTTTCAAACTCGTCCATACCTGTTGCTGGCCCTTTTCTATCCAGTTGATCTTGGAGCATTCCCCATAGGTTTTCAATCGGACTTTGGTCTGGTGAGTTCGCTGGCCATTCGCCCTTCTGCCAGAAACCTTTTAGATTGGCTCTGCACCATTCTTGGCATCTCTTGGCTGTGTGTGCTGGAGCCCCGTCCTGTTGGAAAATAAAATTTGACATGTTTGGTAACATTTTCTTTGTCAGAACATCGCCCTTCATTGGGTTTCTGTTCAGAGCACTGCTGCAAGTCTTTTCCAAAATGTTTTCCACATAGTAATAATTGGTCACCGTTTGTTTTGGAGGGATAATGTGAAGTTCAGACAAGGCTTGAAAACTCATCATTCCCCAGACCATACCTCGCGGGGAGAATTTGACCGTTTCGACATTTGGTACTTTTGACTTGTCGCGTGCCCAAATTCGGTCGTTTTGTCGGTTAGATGTATGAAATAATTCAAATGGTGATTCATCTGACCACAAGATTCGTTTCCAATCATCTTTTGTCCAATTCTTCTTCTCAATGCAAAATTTTAGTCGTTTTTCTTTCTGAATATCCGTCAATTTTAGAGATTTTGTCCTCTTGTAGGCCGTGAAACACAAATCCTGTTATAAATAGCGATGGACAGTATTCTTATACATAGGATTACCCATTCTTGTTAGTTTAATCGCCAACTTTCTTGTTGAATGGTATCTTTTGTTCAAACATTTAGCAATTACAATCTTTGAGACGCGATTCAGTTTTTTAGGCGGGCCTGCACCCATTTTGTGTTGGAGGCTCTCATTCCGTTTATGTTTAGCCCACCAGCGCCGAATGGTTCTAATATCTTTCCCGAACATTTGAGCAACAGTGTTTTGGGAAATGCCCTCTGAAAGCTTTATTAGAGCTCGATTTCTGATTTCAAATTTCGTATTTTGGACATCTATACTAGAGTAATTTGAGCTTAGTAGTATATCAGACTATTATATCTCGCCTAGTTTGTAGTTCAAGTAGATGCATCCATTTTGTTACAGTATAAGGGTAGCTAATAATAATTAGGTAAACTTAGTTTGGCCTAGATATAGATTGGACTAGATTAGAATTATTCTGTGAAAATTTGTGATAGGGCAATAATTATGGGACACCCTGTATATACACAATCATCGAGTTTTAATAGTAAGGATTTATATATTTATTTATTTATATATATATATATATATCTGTAACGAATTGATTGAAGAAACTGCCGGTCATAGAAAGCTAATTTTTGGCATGTGGGAGTCTTTTGGCTATGGCTCCAGTAAGTTCTGAGCTCAGAGCAAAATGTCGACTCATCATGGAATTATGACGTCATTGTCACATTTTTAAAAGTTAATCAACACAGTTATTTTGGGATAACTCATCCATTATAGGAGATAGAAGGCTGAAATTTTAATAGAATATGTATACTAACATATCTCACATATGGTGTAACTATCATCAAAAAATGGTGACTCATCACTTTTTTATGGCGTCATCATTACTCATCAAAATTTTAAAATTGACAAATTTGGTGATTTTCCGAGTAATATCGATTATAACAGTAGGACAGGCATATTTAGAGCTGCTATTTCCCTTATAATTAACCAATGTGACCCCAGGTGACCGAAGGGAGCGTCCGGCGGACACAAAGTGTCCGCCAGCTGCGCAGCGCAATCAAGCGAAGCGCGCTTGTAAATAAATAAATATACATTAATCGAGTTTTAATAGTAAGGATAATTGAGATCCTCAACTTAATTACTAACTCCCAAGTTAATAAATATCAACATATTTATTTTGTTTCTACAAATTGGACAATTGGTGTTTTGTTCTAATAGACCTGTAGCACATGATTCACAAAATCCTACATTGACGTGTACTGATCATGCAAGAGTGCAAAATTGTATGTTCTGGTAAAAGACAAACATGACATGGATCTCAATTGATTTCTTAATCTGCTGAAAGGTCTGAATAGTCAGTAGTAATATCCAAACTATTCGCTTGTATTGTAGTAATGTCTGAGAAAAGGTTCCATGGCTAATTATTAGTGCCATTGCATCAAAAAATTCAACTGAACTAGAGGAGTTATTCAAATATTTCTCTTTATATTCTTTTCTTCGAGCTGTTTTGTATTTAGTATTGAAATTAGGCCCTCTGGTAGTTTCTTGATTTTCGAGCAATCATTCTAGTTCTATGTCGTAATCTGTTATAATGTTATTCAAAGTTCCCATAAATCTCCATTTGTTAGGATGGGGGTGTTTTAAAGTAAGACTTTAGGCATTTATGTCAGAATTCTGCCCCATTGTTTGTTGCTTTTTCATAATAAAAGATGGACAAGTTAACATTCCCATGTATCCATGTTTTATTAAAATAACTTCTAAAAATGTTAATTAGTTCCGTTTCAGAATGTGTAATTCAATCAATGGTAGTTCTAATGAAAGATAGACAGAACGAATCTCCTCTTCCGGAAGAAAATGCAAAGTTTCTGTTTCAATTGTCTGAATTTTCTCATAAATTGCTTTTGTAAAGTGGAACCAGCAACCAATAGTTGTTATTGAAGGAAAAATTGTTTCCAAAGCTTTTCGCAGAGCCAGTTCAAAATCTCCAATTGTGAATGTTGGATTGATATTAGGAATTAATTCCCGAATAGCTAATATTGCAGCTCTGTATAATGTTTCAGTTTTTCTAGTCATTAACATATGGATTGCAGGGAGAGTATGGCCATTAATATAAATGAACAGGGTAAAAAGTTGTAAAAAAAATTTAGGAACTATGTATACAAAACGTACCGTCAAACTTAATATTGAGTGATTCCTTAATCATGTTTAGCGTACAACATGATCCAAAATAATTGCTACTTGATCGTCATCGATTGCAGTTTTTAATTAGTTTTTGGAATATTGCGATTCAGGTAAAAGGGCATCAAATTCAATTGTAGACGATGATATTTGAAGAGTGTGCATCCGAAGATTCAAACTTTCCAATTCTTTGGAGCACCCAAAAGTATGTATTAGTTCTAAGAACAGCTTTTTATCCAAAAGAAATGTTTGTATGATTTTGTAACACACATATAACAGAAGCGTTTTTTCAAGATCACTGGAATATCAACCGCTTTTCTAAATAAGAACCGAAAGAATTGGGAAGATAACGATTTCAGTGGTGCTATGAATGTAGTCAAACAGATTAAAGTAGTAAATGATCTCGCTGAACGTGGTGTTGCATTGATCACTGAATTTAACCGTATAATCACCAATGACGAAGAAGAAGAGGAATACTTATTACTACAAGTAGTGAGAGAACATAGACTGCATTATTCAGACTGCAAAGAAAGATATTAATTAGTTGAGAAATAAAATTGATGATAAATGAATGAAATATATTTAATAAACTAAACGTATTTTATCTTGTATAAACACTATTATGAATATTAACACGTATTATTAATATGAACACATTGGGCATAGGAATGAGGTATTATAAGATGCTTCATATACTTATACAAATAATAAAATGCCGGTAGCGACCTCTTAAAATGTCCTGATTACCATCATATTTTACAAATAAAGTTTTTTTTGTGTACTTAAATATATTTAGAGGGTGGCCCGTTGAGAAAATTTAAAAGAAATTTTTGGGATCACCCTAGGGTACGTACACCGCAGTGCCCAGATCACTGGGGTTGCGAGTTTCCCATCGGAACCGCATCCCTAGTGTAGTGTTGGTACGCACGTTTACAGAATGCTTTGGGGGGTTGCGATCCCACAATCCCTCCCGGGCCCGGATCCGCCACTGGGGCCATGGTTCCATAATATTATAATAAATGATTAGAACGGGCGTCACCCAATAAAAATATGTCTGTGGCCCATCTGTTGAGAAACGAGGGTTAGATGTTATGTTTCTGCATCCTTTGGGTGACCCGGATAAATTTATATTGGACCACATAATCATTTTTTAAGACATCCTGAACTAGTATATGCGATGCACTCAAGGGCTAAAATTTGAACATGTGCTTTTGTTAAGATTAGACATAATATTTCCTTTTATTCCTTTAGATTAAGAAAAACGAAACCATGGAAAAGGATCAGATAATTAAACTAAGGAATTTGGAAAAAAAAGCTGAAAAAAATTTAATTAAACAATTATCAAAGACTCACGAAGCAGAGGTTAATAGCAAAAAGTGTAAAGCGGAGCGGGACAAATTTGAAAAATTTAGTTCTGACAATAAGAAGAAAATGGATATCATTACTAAAGAATCCTCCAGACTGCAAATAGAATTGAAAGAAGCCAAAGCAAAGCTTAGTTCTATAGGTAAATTACAGTTAATGAGAAGTCCGATTAAAGACTCTCGTGCGAGAAAATTTGAAAATGATAAGAAAAAAGAAGTCCATTCTTCGACTGCTGTTATAAAAGGAGGCTCAAAACAGTTTTGCTTTGAGAACACTGATCAAATTTTCGATCTGACAGATCAACTTATTGACGAAAAAAATAAGAGAAGAGATGTAGTGCAGTTTTTAATATATTTTATGAAAAATCAATTCACTAGTCAAATAGATGTTAAGCCTAAAGGATGTAAAATTAAAAACGAAAAATCACTCAAAGGGGGGGATAGTAAAGATAAATTTCTTAAAACTCCATATCAGGTATTTATATTTAATTTTTCACTAAGTTCCTTATTTATTACCCATCTTGGCCATTAGAAATAGCTTATTAATTTTAATATATACTATGTATTGTAGCTAGAGTTGTAAAGGGTGGGAAACTTGGAAACTTTCCGGGAATATTCTCGGGAATTTATAAGACCTGGAAATTTTCGGGAATTTTGAGAATTTTCGTTTATCTTTAATAATGAGAAATATTCAAAGATTTACTGTGCCGACTATAATATTGTATAGTGGCCCAGTTCTAAAATGCATTATTTTGTTTGTTTGTTTGTATTTGTCAATAGACCTGTCCTGGCTACACCATTATACATTAAATTTGGCGGGTAGATATGAAAAGGCCATCTAATTTGCATCTCGGTATACGATTTTCCAACCAGCCACATTTTTTATATTCAATATTTTGAATTGTAATGTCATTCACGAGAATCACAAGATTTAGAACAATTATAGCCAATATACTTTTCATTTCAAAAAGGTTAAATAAAACTAGGTTAAAATTTGTCAGATATTTATTGACTAGAGCTGTAGCCAATATATGATTATAAGCTATAAGCTTCTGTTTATCTCATATCAGTTTTAACTTAATACGTAATGACTAGTCAGAAACGTATTGTTAGACTATTTGATAGGTTTCCCGATTGTTATATGTACGTATATAGAAAAATCGGATAACTTATACTTACAACTAGTATTCGATTTTGTATTACATTTATTATTGATCCATCTTGAATCAGTTCGACACTGGTTGTATCATTTAAATTTTTTTACATTTTCCTTTATTTTTTTGAGTATTTAGAGGCAAATAAAGAAAGTTTTTAATTGAATTCAATTTATTTACCTCAGAGAAATGCCTCGGGAATAATCAGATTTATTTAAACACTATGCAGAAATTTCCAGGTCTTATAAATTCCCGGGAATTTTGCAACCCTAATTGTAGCCAACTTCTGAAATGAATGCCTCCCTATTTTTTTCTTTCTCCGTAATAGATTTTGAGAATAGACAATGAGTTTGAGCTTAATGAAATTTCAAAGGGTGTAATCTGTTTATGGGTTCACGAAGTTACTGCACGAATTTCGATATAACACTTCGCGACACATTGAGACACCTTTTAAAGTCGAGACAAGCTATTAATCAGAATCCATGAATGCAACCCTATCATAATTTCGACGCATTAGATACATTATACAATTTTAACATCTTTCGCTGTTGCAGATTTTCTATGAAATACCATTTTTGCAATCTTGATTTTACAATTAATTAGGCATTTCACACTATATAATGCAAATATATTTCTATGATTCTGGATTTAACACCCGTTACTTATTGCAAGTATAAGATTTGGAGGTTGTGATAAATATTATTTTTCATTGATTCGAGTACACAACGGTTAAGAACTGGTCTAATCTCGAAAATTTCAAAAAGCGTAAATTTATATTACACAACTATGTGTTACTGTGCTAGCTTAATCATATCCCAATAAGTATAATATTACACATATGTTTGAAACTTTAAAAACATAATAATAATAGTGACAAAGTAAAATCTGAACAATAAATGTTCATTATACATCCTGACACCTTTTAATGCAAATATATGTGGTGACGATGACTCATTAAAAAGATATAACACTGTAAATTTGTGTAATAAGCTAAGCTATTTTCAACAGATATGTATTTCCTCAAAAATATCAGATATTTAGCACAACGAGTAGGTATTTGAAGTATGAGAAGAATGGGATAAATAGATATTAGGTTACTTGTTAAGAAATTTGCTAGGTATTGCAACACCTTTCCAAATTTCTATGAATCTCAGGCAAAAAAACTACATCAAAAATATGCATAAAAATCATAAAGATACTCCTGTTTACATCCACCTTTAGCATACAATCGCAAACCAGACATCCCAAAAATGTCCCGGAGCATCAATCAAGTATAGTCCAGTTAATGCTCAATAAGTCCCACTGATACTCAGGCGATACTCAGTATCCCGGCGCATTTGCGAAATGACTGGGTGGTGACTGTATGATAAAGGTGGATGCAAATTGGTGTGTTTCCTTTACGTATAGTAGATTATAATTTTTGGTTTGTTATCTATACTCAGATAAAATGATTATAGATCGTTTCTAATACAATCCATTCAATATATCATTCAACCGTGAACAAATTAGTACCAGGTCATTTTTTAACTCATTACTCTTTGGTATGATTATTCATCTTTCAAATCACCTTTTTATTGTTAGATTCCAAACTTGACAATAATATATCGAATAACCCTTCATATAGTATACCCAAAAATTGATTACTAGCTAAACAAGCTCGTTTCGCTTGTTGCGCTGCGCGGCTGGCAGACACAAAGTGTACCCCAGAGGCGCGCTGTTTCTTCAATCAATTCGTAACATGCACTGCGATATCAGTGAGTATACCGATGTAATTGTAGCGGAACCACGGTTGCTAGGGTAGTACATGAACTAGAGCATTATAGTTTTAATAATAATCTAAAATGCCATATAAATCGTTCTTTGCGCGATTTGATCATATTTAATATACAAATTTATCATATGGAAATATATTTGTGCGATACAGCCAACCATGAACCTAGCAACTAAGAACATCAAGAATACCAGCTTCTTTAAACCTAACAGCAACAGCAAAATATTCATTATCTTGTAGACGATCACAACCAACGAGCAGCAAGTGGTTTCAAAAATATTATACAAAACGTGAAAAATCGTACGTTTTGCACGAGTAATATCAAATGGGTCGCATGCATTAGGTCGAATTCTGATGTTGTCGATTGATCGAAAATAGCATGTTGTCGATATATCGAATTTATTTTGAGGCAAGATATCTGTTAGAATACAAGGAAACTGTGCAGTTTTTGTTTAGATTATTGTGAACCTGAAAGTAAAAGTAGCTTTTTTTTTCTGAAGGGGGTTCGAGAGGCATTTCAGATAAGGAGCCAGGCATTTGATGGCGATCAAATGCCTTGCCCTTTTAGGATTTTGGCGTGATGATTTGAGTATCAATCTTTCATTTTAGAAGAATGAGGCAGTTTGCCATAATCTCCTTAGAAATAAATTCGATCTATTTACAACATAGCTAAAACGAAATTCGATCTATCAACAACATAGTCATAATATATTCGATTTATCGACAACATAGTAATTAAATCGAAATTCGATCTATCGACAACATAGTTAAAACGAAATTCGATCTATCGACAACATCAGAATTCGACCTAATGCAGCGTCCCCTATCCAATAAAGCTGTATACGATAATAAAAGTTATGCATAATTAAAATTGTGCGAAATCCGGTAAACCCGCGTTCCGCACGCTTAAATATACAAGTAGTAGTGCACAAATAAAACTGTATACTAATAATCAGTAAATAGCCTTTCTTCCCCATTGGAATTATGTATAAGAATTATGTATTGAAATGTGAAGTATCTCAGATTTTAAAAATAAATTTCTATTGATATATGTTATATGTCTATTTGTATTATGATTGAATAAAATTGGGTAAATGGTCGCAAGGTAGATGATCAAATATGTAGCACAAGGTGGCAGTGATTGATAGTTTGAAAACTTTGGGGATAAATAATTGTTTACTAATATTTACTATAAATAACTTGGATGCACAAATTTCGAATCTGAAATCCGATTTGTTGTATCACTTACTTTTAGGAGTTTTGATCTTTATGAATAGACCTAATTAGTATTAAATATATGTGAAATAATGAAGTGTGCAAATACATTTGTCTGTGTAGTGCCGTGTTTCCCATCCTTTCTCTTTATAACGCCCCTAAAGTGCTTGAAACTTTCAGAAGGCTCCCATACTTCATTGCTTATTAAGTCAGAGTATAATCCTTTTTTATAATTCCTTGCTAAGAAGCCATATGTAACTGTTGATCTAAAACTGAGGCATAATACTTTGGATATATTCTGATTGATGAATAATTTTCTTTTGGGCAGCTTGTAATTGAGAAACACAACAATGTTACAGTGATATTTACATATATAACAATAAATTCTCATTCAGTGCCCCCTTCTCAACATTCCCACAACGCCCCCTTCCTCTCCAGCGCCCCCCTGAGGCAATCAACCTCCCCCTGGGGGGCGGTGGAGCCCCCATTGGGAACCACTGAATTGTAGTGTATTTCGTAAATAATGGGTAAACATCTCAGTTTCTTATTTGATGAAAAGTGACAATGCTGTCATCACTCAGTACTTTGTTCCATTATCGTTCAACACCGAATTTGCTCGAATTACTAACAAAATACTCCAATATGCCAAGAATCAGTTTCTTTCGGCATGTTATCGTTCATTTAAACTTGATTTTCAGGTAAACCTCTAATACCGCACGAACCCATTCTCCCGATTGACAATCGTAAAATCTTAACAAATATTGTATCCCTCGGAGATGCAACGACCTCATTGGAATAATTTGATTTACTTACCTAATGAAAATGTATTTTTTAAGCCTGGTATTCAATTTTCATAAATCAGTTTACTTATTTTGTAGCAAAAATTGTTTTTAAGATTTTCCTCTTTCCTCCTGCAATTAATTACGGGGCAATACCAAGTGAGTGTAGTTTTACAAAGTTATTATTCAAACAGACGAAACTAAGCTCTCTTGGTATCTATGTTGAGTAATTCTTGAATTAATGAATAAATCGAATAATTCAATAATTCATCAAGCCTGAGAAGAATTATTCAAAATTGAAGTGTATCTTGACTGTACTACTGTAATATTGAACTTAAATTGCCTGAAAGCTTATCTTCAGGTGATATTTATATTTTTATAATATTTCACCACACCCATACTTATAATTTGAACACACACCACTGCTCGTGAGGATTTAACGGTCTCTACCTTAGTCAAACCATGGAGGCTTATCCTTACTATTAAAACTCGATAAATATTTATTTACTATATATACAAGCGCGCTTCGCTTGCTTGCGCTGCGTAGCTGGCGGACACTGTGTCCGCCGGAGGCGCCCTTTGGGCGCCTGGGGTCACATTGTTTAATTATAAGGGAAATAACATCTCTAAATACGTCTGTCCTACTGTTACAATCGATATCGCACGAAAAATCACCAAATTATCAATTTTTAAAATTTTGATGAGTAATGATGACGTCATAACCGAGTGTTGAGTCATCATTTTGTGATGATAGTTGCATCATATGTGAGGTGTGTTAGTATACAGATTCTATTAAAATTTCAGCCTTCTATTTCCTATAATGGCTGAGTTATGCTCGAATAACTGTATTGCTTAACTTTATATATATATAATTATATATATAAATAAATAAATAAATATGTATAAATAAATAAATATACATTAATCGAGTTTTAATATATATATATATCTGTAACGAATTGATTGAAGAAACTACGCATAAAAATTTTGAAAATTGATAAATTTTGTTAAAGGTTATGTTATGATAGAATTGAGTGATTATAGTACATAACACACTTAAATTGTTGTTAACGACATGGACTGAAATTGGTTGACTATTCGAGTGTATAATCATATTTAGTATTGTGAACTTTGTGGATTTAAATTGGCCTTACATTCAAGATTAGTTGACTTAATACAAATTATATTTATCACCAAAGTTTTTGATACAGTTCTGATTTCAAGAATGTAACCGTAGAAAAATGGCAATTCAGCATACTTAGTATAAAACAAGAAAGTGAAGTAGGGTTTCTCTAATATTCCCAAGCTCCCAGTGGACAACTCTGCAAGCCGCGCAGCGCAGGTAAGTGAAGCGCGCTTGTGATTATTATAACCACACGAGTGATCCAAGAAAAGTGAAAAAGGAATAATTTAATGTTTCTCTTAATGAATAATTTATCGTGAATCTATTCGAAAACGTAATGAGAAAAGGTCTAGTATCTTCTTTGGAGTGCGATTGTTCTAAACCAGGTAGTATTCAAGTATATCAGTGGTGTCAAACCTTTTTAATTTACGGCTCAATTCTTGATTTTTCAGAACTTACATGGCCACTTGTTAAGATTAATTTAATTTTAACAATTTTCCATTTGTGTAGCACTGTTGCGTGGTATTTTGAGATTTTGTTTCGGATACTCAAATTGCCTTGTGGTTCAATCGGTTTTATCGTAACTTGATAACCACCGCTACATAATTGTGGCACTCGACTTAATTTAGTGGCACGCGACGCACTATGGTAGAACCCCATAAGGTCCATGGATAATGTATATTTTTCATTCATTGTCCATATGGGATTCTACCATTGTAAATTGTGTCGCGTGCCACTAAATTGTGTCGCGTGCCGTCAAATTGTGTCATGTGAACAATTTGGTGGCGGTGGTTATCAAGTCACGATGAAACCGATTGAACCACAAGGCCATTTGAGTATCCGAAACAAAATCTCCGATATATCTCAAAATACCACGGTACTAATTAATTCATGGTTAGTTAATCCTAAAATCTCAAAATTCTAGGATCTCAGAGTACAACGCAACAGTACTTATAAAGCCAATGGCTTTTGTTAAATATAATATTTGTGAAATGTACTGCAATGGTGGAGTAATGCGATATACTCTCCATAAAATTGCCAAAAATCACAGGTAGATAAACAAGAAAAATCAGTCTAACTTGACTCATGATTACTTATTTATTAGCCGGACCAGTTTTGGACTCCTTGCAGGCCACAAATGGCCCGCGGGCCATAGGTTTGACACCCCTGATATGCAGTATTTATATTTACTGCCCAAATATATCTAATTTTAAAAATAGTCGAGTATAATATTACGAGCCCTTAGACTCTCATTTTGCGATTGCTTCTCGTTAACAAAACCGCTTAGTAGCCTTTGTTATTTTCCTCGTCCAATTTGTCTTGTTCACTTTTATCACCTTTCCGGACCTCGCTCATTTAACATTTATGGGATTTCAAACATGCGGTAGTAGTCATTGCATATTATTTTATCTATTCTTCGATTCTAAGCTCCTATTTTAAAATATTTTATGGATATTGGTATTTCTTCTCAATACGTGAATCTCATTGATACCAGCCTCACTCAAATACATGTGACTCTGGACGTTAGCTATTTTTATTTTTATTAGTTTACACCCTACATTTTAACGTTACTAAGAATTGAAATTGAATGGAGGGTTTTTGACGCATTTATCATTTATTTTTTATTTACAGTCAACTCCGCTTAATCGGGACACCGGTTAATCGGGACACTGGTTAATCGGGACAACCGCTTAATTGGGACAAGTCTCAAGAACGGATAAGGTCTCTTACATAGAAGCTAATACTAAATGTCACCAGTTTATTTGGATCGAAACCAATGTGTCCCGATTAAGCGGAGTCACCTGTATTTGTTATTAAGATATGGACCTCAAGCATTGTTTTTGACCCTTTAGAGATTATATAATACAAAAATCTAGAAGAAAGGTAATTAAATCCCTTTGAAATACAAACAAAGCGAGAGTTCCTTTCTTTAATACTCGGGGAATGGCTGGTTTACTAGCAGATATTAGGCATTAATTGCACCAGAAATATAATTCTGATCATTTTTTTAAGAAAGAGTGTTCAAATTCGGTCTTTGGTTCTTTAGTTATGACTATTTGTGAGTAAAATTGGGCATAAAACCTCTCTAGGACCAAAAGACTCCGATGTCATATCTTAAAAACTCAAAAATTCTCAAATTAAAGGATATATAATATAATATATGGGTTGCTCCACCCCAGAAATTTTTTAAAATACATTTGTAATTATATTCGGAAGAATTATAGTTAACGCAATTCGGACAAATGCTGCGTCCCCCAGTATTCCTATTAGTTGTTGAGGCATCTTGACAATAAGTACACTCGTTGGATTTTAGGATGTGAAAATACAGCGTACCCAGCAACATAAGTTAGATATTCTAACTGAGCCCGATCAATCGGAAGATTGACTTTTGAATCCAAATTATCCAGATAATATTGGAAATCAGAACCATGAAGTATCTTCTCTTCGTTGACGTCTTTTCAGCTATTTTTTATTATTTTTTTAATGATAATGGTTTTTCTCTATCATTAGAGCACTATTTAGTGGAAAAACTTTAAGAATATTCGAAAGTTGTAATCTCCTTTCACTCTCTAATATTTGAGTATAAGTTAGATAATGGGTACCGGTATCAATGAAACGATCACTATACAATATACGAAGGTCTATACCAACATAAGCTAACCATTTTCAAAAAATCAAATTTGTCTAGTTTAACCAATCCCTAGTCCAAGTTCACTAATCAGTACCATTGCCTTAGTGTATTAGAAATATGGTTAAGTTTTATTATTGTACATAGTTTTTGAAAAACCGTCTGTTGAAAAATTTGTAATATTTATATTTTTTATGTTGAACATTTACATCACAGCTCCCCAAATTATTATGATGTAAAATATATTTTACCATACGTTCCAAACTTCTATACCAGTTTATACAAATAATGAGTAATTTTTGGTGAAAGCTTTATCCAATATCTCTACTTTTTCTTCGAGATGAGGGCCTTAATAGCAGGAATATCTGTATTTTTGCTGATTGATACAAACATGTTACAGTGGATATCGGTTATAAGAACACCAGTTATAAGAACATGTCGGTTATAAGAACCATTTATTTGGGGACGGATTATTTTCTATTCATTACTATTTAAACAGAACCGGTTATAAGAACATCGCGTCTCGAGTTTTCCATTTTGAGAACATTTGAAAAATTTTACATTAAGATGATAATTGTCGGTGGAGATGATTTAAACGAACAAGCCACAATCTTCCACATCATGAATACAAGATTTGACCGTGTTGAATAACTTCTCAGCAGTTACAGAATCACATGGAAGTAGACGGACGATACAAGACCATTTCCTATATAGACTATATATCATACAAGCGAAAACAGTCTTGGTAGGATTATCGGGCTCGAGATTAGAAGTAAACAATCTTCCTCCTCCAATGTCTGATTTCACGCGAATTTCATCTATTTGCATAATTACATGCCTATGTTCGGAGTAAACGCTTTTGTAGCTTGCTTAAAGGAACGTGAAGAACTCAATTTAAGACCAAAAAATGAATATAACGTGTGTAATGTATTGGAATGAGGAAGATATAATAAGCGAGACATGCTCTGAAGGTAATGATACTTGTATGATGCTGAGGAAATAAGTTGTGTTTTGAGAGATAAAATCTGCGTCAGTAGGTTATACCGTCGCCTGTTTTTCGGGGTAAGACTGTTCTGAAGTTAGCACAGAATAAATTGGAGTCTAGAAACCTCAGGGCAAGGAATCAATTCATATTTAGAATCGTACACATTATCAATAACATGTTGGATATTACTTTCAGCAGTTGTGATATGAGATGCATCATCAGAATTAGTGGGAATATCCTCCGAGGTGGTGTGTACTGATGATGGAGTAGAAATATCATTTAAAGCCGATTCAATTCGCCCACTTGAATCGGCTTTAAATGATATTTTTACTCCATCATATCACCGAGTTACATGAGGAACTGGAAAATATTCACCCTTATGATATGCTTTTATAGACAAGTCAAATTCTACCGATATGCACGTATTCACTTCAATCCTACAATTATCGAAACGAGGACACATAAAAATTGATGTATATTCGTCGGGATACCATGTGGACCATTCACTATAAACTGATATTTGTAGAAAGGATAACTTACTTCGTAGATCATGGAAATTTTGAACTTGTGCTCTTCTACTCCTGACTTAGTGAAACAGCTTGATCGAGAAGTTCGTCATCTAGAGAGAGACGGTTATGTTTGGTGGCGGATTGGGGAACTGAATAGTATGAAGGACATCTGGCAGTATAGTCGGTACAGCTCCATCTTTCAGCTTAGGACGGCTACGTGGAATTTCTCAATAACTTCCGTCTCTATTTGACACTCTGTGTGTGGTTTCGATTTCATCCTTTCTAAAGTGTTTGGAGCATACGTACTCAACTCTTAGATCATCTATAATCTCTGTGTAGTGCTCATAGCCAGGCATGTCTCAATTCATCCGGTTTCTGTGGCATCGTGAATACAGGCATTCTCTCAGTTGGGTGATAGTTACTTGTACAACCTGGTGCAGATAATGTATTGGGCATGATTGTAGTGGTTTTAGGATAGCTAATAAGACAGAAATTGTAGAAAGCGTCAGAAAGGAATCGGACAAAGAAAAGACAATAAAATAACAAATTATTAATGTAATTAAAAGATTGTCAAGGATGCGTATATACATTGTGGGGAATATTTAATCATTATGGGTTATGTATATATACATTTACTAATGAATTTAAAACTATGGTTTATTAATAGTTTCATCTTTAAACACATCCCTGATAAGGAATTATCAATCTTTATGGTTATTTTAGTGTAACCTATACTTGTATATATCAAACACAATTTGTTGATAATATTTCAAACAGAATTTGTTACCATCGGCTAACCCATCCCTGGTCCAAAATTCACAAGTTACTGTTAGGCCTTATGTATAGTAGGCTATGGGTTCACTAATTTGGGATGTAATGGACAATTATCAACGGTGAGAACAATTTTCCTTTGAGATTTTTTAATCAATTTTATAGAGAAATTGAGTGAATAAATTCAAATCATCCAGGCCTTTTGGATTCGATTGGTAATTCAAGTGGAATATCAGCGTTACAAAAAATCTGGGCTTAATAGATTTGCCAATGACCAGTAATAGTAGCTTCTCATCGAGGGCGCTGGCTCCGACTAGCAGTGTTATGCGATATTTCGCAGTTTACCTCCCTTACACTCAATTCCTTTAAATTCAAGTGTCCAATCAGGCAATAACTTCCAAAAATATGGTTTAACCATAATAAAGATTCTGGGAAATACGTAGTACACATTTAATTTTTAATGTATTAAGTAACTGCTCGATGCTGTAATCATAAAATATACATAGTATATACACATTTACATACAGCCCAGGAAACTTTATAATTGATGATACAATATTACTCACACATGACACTATTGAGAATGTTATTGCTTGGGTGAGAAGACATGAATTATTAGCACATAGAATGCTGTGTAGATGTGGTGAAGAGATGTATCAAACAAAGTCGACTCATTTTCAAGATGGAAGAGTAACTTGTTAATCCAGAGCCTATCAGCGGAGTAGGCACTATAGTTGAGATTGATGAATCCAAGTTTGGAAAACGCAAGTACAATAGAGGAGGACTATTAACTGGACAGTGGGTATTTGGTATTGTTGAGAGGAATACAGATTAAATGGTGATGATTATGTACCAGATCGTTCAACTGCTATGCTGCTACTTATTATCCAAACATTCGTTTTACCTGGAACAACTATATACCTTGATGAATGAGCATCTTACAACATTTTAGCGCACACAAGTTATCATCACGAGACAGTGAATCATTCAGAAATTTTTTTTGATTCAACCACTGGAGCACATACTCAGAAAATTGAAGGAATTTGTGGTGAGGCTAAACGTAAGCTGAGGAGATCACAGATCACTAACCCTGACCTACTTGAAACGCATATTGTAGAAGTATGCTGGAGGCGGAGATTCAGGAAGGAAAGATGAAATACTTTATTAAGCTGACTTTTTAAAAAGAGAATTTAAATATATGAACATAGAAATTAATGGACCCAAATTTTCCCTAATAATGTGCCCAGAGTTAGAATCGAGGGCACTTTTTAAGACCCCGACTCTAACTAAATGAGCAATATATAGCTTGGTTTCTCTAGGGGTACTATAATTGTTGGGTCAGTACATGCAGCATATGTTAAATTATCTTCCATTTAATATGCACTAGATATGTGATTTGAGCAAACTTAGTGAGCATTTGTATATAGCATCAACGAACGTTATAACCAATGCGTGAAACAGCCAGCACACGTCATAATTCCATAATGTGTCGACATTTAAGTCTGAACTCAGAACATAGTGGAGCCATAGCTAAAAGACTCCCGCATGCCAAAAATCAGCTTCTGCACCTGGCAGTTTCTTCGCCGGAGGCTCCCTTCGGTAGCCTGGAGTCACATTGGTTTTATTCATAAGGGGGATAACATATCTAAATATGTCTATATTAGTCTATATTAGGATGCGTAATGATGACGTCATAACAGAGTAATTAGTTATCATTTTTGATGGTAGTTGTATATTATGTGAGATATATTAATATGCACATTCTCTTAAAAATTCAGCCTTCTATCACTTAAAATGGCTGAGTTATGTTCGAAAAACTGAAATTTCTAATTATAAAAAGTTGACAATGACGTCATAATTCCATGATGACTCGACATTTTCGTCTGAACTCAGAATTTATTGAAGCCATAGCCAAAAGACTCCCACATGCAAAAAATCAGCTTTCTCCGCCTGATAGTTTCTTCAATCATTCCGTTACAAAGATATATATATAAATAAATAAATATTAATCGAGTTTTAATAGTAAGGATATAAATAAATATACATTATCGAGTTTTAATATTAATTATATATATATATAACGAATTGATTGAAGAAACTGCCAGGCGCAGAAACCTGATTTTTGGCATGTGGGGGTCTTTTGGTTATTGCACCACTAAGTTTTGAGCTCAGACGAAAATGTCTACTCATCATGGAATTATGACGTCATTGTTACCTTTTTCATAATTATAAATTTCAGGTTTTCGACTATAACCCCGCCATTTTAGGTAATAGAAGGCTGAAATTTTAATAATTAGTGTATATTACTATACCTCACATTGATACAACTATCATCAAAAAATGATGACTCATCACTCTGTAATGACGTCATCATTCCGTATCGAAAATTTTAAAAATTAACAAATTTTGTGATTTTTCGTGCGATACTGATTATAACAGTAGGATAAACGTATTTAGAGGTGTTATCTCCCTTATAATTAATCAATGTGACCCCAGGCGCCCGATTGTGCGCCTCCGTGGACACAAAGTGTCCGCCAGCCGCGCAGCGTAAGCAAGCGAAGCGCGCTATATATACTATATATACATCCTTACTATTAAAACTCGATTAATGTATATATATATATATATGTATATCCCTGTAACGAATTCATTGAAGAAACTGCCAGGCGCAGAAAGCTGATTTTTGGCATGCAAGAGTTTTTTGGCTATGGCTCCAGTAAGTTAAATGTCGTCTTATCATGGAATTATGACGTCATTGTCACATTTATAAAAGTAAAGCAATACAGTTATTATTGCATAACTCAGCCATTATAGGAGATAGAAGCCTGAAATTTTAATTGATTATGTCTATTAATATACCTCACAGTTGATTTAACTATTTTCAAAAATGATGACTCATCACTCTGTTATGACCACATCATTATGCATCAAAATTTATAAATGAACAAATTTGGTGATTTTTCTTGCGATTTCGATTATAGGATTATGACCGACGTATTGAGTGATGTTTTCTCCCATATAATTAATCAACGGTGACCACAGGTCCCTTCAGGTCGCCTCCGGCGGACACTTTGTGTCAGCCAGCCACGCTGCGCAAGCAAGAGCAGCGCGCTTGTATATATATAAACACACATTAATCCTGTTTTATTATTAAGGATTGCTCAGATTTCATCAAAGAAACAAACTATGGATTTAAGTCTGAGTATCGTTTAGAAAACCGTAACATCCGGCTTACGCGGCTTACGGCTTACATTTTATTGTAAAACTTAAATATAATGAAAATTTTCTAGATTATGCAAAATATTTAAAGTTGCTTTTTTAAACAACAGGGTATAGCCTTTTGATAGCCGAAATTATGGTTTCAAAAATTTATTCTTGTGTCTACCCCTCCAGCATACTTATACAGTTAGCGTTTCAAGTTGGTAAGGGCTATTAGTGGCCTGTGATCTCCTCAGTTTTCGTTTATCCTCTCCCTATCTTCCTTCAATTTTCTGAGTATGTGCTCCAATTGTTGAATCAGCGAAATTTTCTAAACGATTCACTGTCTCGTGATGACAACCTGTGCTCGCTAAAATGTTGTAAGATGCTCATTAATCGGAGTATATAGTTGTTCCAGGTAAAATGAATATTTGGATAATAAGTAGCAGCGTAACAATGGAATGATCCTGTACAATAACCATCACCATTTAATCTGTATTCCTCTCAACAATACCAAATGCCCACTGTCCAGTTAATAGTCTTCCTATATTGTACTTCTGTTTTCCAAACTTGGATTCATCAATCTCAACTATAGTGCCTACTCCGCTGATATGCTCTGGATTAACAAGTAACTCTTCACACAAATGTTCCTGAGAAAGTTCTTCGAATCTGCAACAGTATTCGGCTCCATTCCTAGTGTTTCTCTAAGAAAGCGTGTGACTGTATCTTCACTTCAGTAGTTTAGAAACTTCAGCAACGATGGAAGTGTGAGATGTGATGGGTGTGAAGAAATATCTTTGTCTGAGCGAACATCTACCTCTGCAAGGTGTACATCTCCATTCATAGCCATCTTGAAAATGAGACTACTTTGTTTGATACATCTCTTCACCACATCTACACAGCATTCTCTCTGCTAATAATTCATTTCTTCTCATCCAAGCAATAATATTCTCAATAGTGTCATGTGCGAGTAACATTGTATCATCACTTTTAAAGTTTCCTGGGATGGCGGCGAAGGTGACTGGGATTATTATTGGATTCATGTTAGGGCTGTAATATTTGTATGTTTTGATCTATTATATAGTAGACATCAAGCCAACCTAAGATGCATTACCATAGTTTGATATTCAAAGATATTGTGCTTCTGGTTATGCGTATCAATATTTGCGGTAGCCTTTTTGTACATCGTGATTTCAAGTGACTTTCATGTATTCGAATAAAACACACAAGTACACACATAATTTATGAATTCAAATGACACTTAGTAGATACATATTAATTAAATTTAATGGAAACATTTTCGTTGCTTAGCTTTTGTCAACATGTGAAAACTTTCATCGTATCCAACTTCATCAATAAAAACATGCAATAACCACATTTAGATGGGAGAGGTGTTAGCATCATGAACGAGTGTTATCTTAGCGGCCGATTCAGCGGCGGATTCGCATGTCACGTTCAAATATGAATAACTCAGCAAGCATATGTCCTAGATGAAATCTAATTGCACCATTGTGTAGAGGAGCATTGGTGCATTCATATTTGATATATGAAATTTTAATATCCTGCGTGATGAGTAAGCAGTGACACTTTTAGTCCATGTCACGTATCTGGTGGAACAAGTCAGTAAATATGAATGCTAGCAATTAGCCCTTTTAACCACATGAAGATGAGCTTTGGTGCACCCCTGAAATCCATTTTCAATACTAAATTCGGAAAACTGGCTGAATGGCAGGGGGCCAAAGTTTGTTGTCGTAGCGGCGGATTCGCATGTCACGTTCAAACATGAATAACTCAGCAAGCATATGTCCTAGATGAAATCTAATTGCACCATTGTGTAGAGGAGCATTGGTGCATTCATATTTGATATATGAAATTTTAATATCCTGCGTGATGAGTAAGCAGTGACACTTTTAGTCCATGTCACGTATCTGGTGGAACAAGTCAATAAATATGAATGGTAGCAATTAGCCCTTTTAACCACATGAAGATGAGCTTTGGTGCACCCCTGAAATCCATTTTCAAGACTAAATTCGGAAAACTGGCTAAATGGCAGGGGGCCAAAGTTTGTATTTACTAGTTTGGTAATAGGCATAACTTCATACTGGTATCCAACTAGGATGTGATCTAGACAAACTTAGCTATTTATCCATAGTTATCTACGCTCTTGATGAATGTCACTGAATTTGTTTACACAATTGATGCATAATTCCTGGTCAATTCATAATTAATTAAATATTCCTCCTTTTTTATATTTGATCCCAGCCTAATTAGTATATATAAATTTTTTTTTTTCGAACTAACATTATTCAAACTTTACGTTTTCATACATTTTTTTTCGCATTTCGCATTTCGCATTTCGCATTTCGCATTTCGCATTTCGCATTTCGCATTTCGCATTTCGCATTTCGCATTTCGCATTTCGCATTTCGCATTTCCCATTTCGTAATTTGCATTCCGCATTTCCATATCGTTCGCTTTTTTCTTCTCGATTTTTCCTCTGACTACTTCCATAATTCTAAGTCAGAAAAGATGAATAATACGGAGAGTATTACTTTTTGTCAGGCCTTACTCCAATTGGGATACGATTCTTTTGAATCTTTAAATTCAGCATTAATTAAAGAAAACAGGAGAGCAAGCAATTCTCTTTGGGGAAAATTGTGCCTTTCGATGTACGGAGTCAACAGAGAGAGGAAACGCACGTTACTCTATACTAATTGGATGAAGAATCGCGGTCAGATAAAGGACGTAGTAGCTGCTGAGATGTCATCTAAGGGTGAGTTGAACGAGTCCGACGATAAGGTGGTATATCAAGGGAACTCATATCTTGATAGGAGTGGTAAGATAGCTAAGAGTGGAAATAATGATAGTTGTCTTGAGTCAACCCCCATGTTAGATATTCCACAATCTAATCAAGAACTGGAACTTGATTGCTTAAACGTTGAAATAACTAATACTAAAAGTGATCGAAATCTCAACGATGCGCTAAATCTCCCTAGTATTTCTAATGGAGAATTTAATTTACTTTGGGTGAATGGGAAAATATAGCGATGTTACAGGGCAACCGAGCTATCTTTTCGAGGGATTGGACCAATGTCTTTAATGCTAAGATCGAAGATAAATTTGTTTGTGTTATTTGCTTTAAATACAAAAAAATAGGTAAAATTAATAGTAGGAAAAGCAATACTTGTTTTTTCACCGCTCATGCAGAATGCAAGTTTTCTAATTGTCTTCGTTTTAAATTTACAATACAGAATGAACCTTTTACCTCTCGGCCTGTTAACATTACTGTCAATTATGAAGTAATGGGTACCTTATCCCCTGAGCATTCAAATGTGGACATTGCCTATTCAAGAAAATTGTCGAATAGTTTAAGATTGCAGGTAGCCTCTAATTTAACTGATAAATCAGTTGGTAACTACTTTTATGAACAGTTTCCCCATCCCGATTGTGAGAGCTCTGCGTTATCTTTTGGTAACTTTAACAATGTAAGAAGTGCCTGCGTCTTGAGGAAGGCTAAGTTTGATTTGTCTTGTCTTCAAAGGTTTTCTAACGATAATTGGAGCGAACTTTCTGGTTTACAGGAATATTATAGAAATATTACAGTTAATAACATACTTCGAGGGTACATCCAGTCTTTAGGCCATGATCCATTCATAGTTCATATGTATTCTCAAGATCAAATTCAAGTTTTGAATTATTTTAAGGGTAAGAAAGTAATTGTGCATTTAGATTCTACCGGGTCTATTATTAGAAAAATAAACTCGAGCCAAAAGCGTGTTTTTTATTATGCATTGACTATTCGTCACCCTGAGGTCACAACCAGCCCTTTGCCATTAGCTGAAATGATTAGTTCAGCTCATTCTTCTGCAGAAATATCTTATTTCTTACATAAATGGTCTCTTGACTCAAAAAAGGTCTTAAGTAGAGAAATTAATATTGGCCATGTAGAGATTGATTATAGCTGGGCCCTTATTCATAGTGTTTGTAACGCTTTTATTAAATCTGATATTTTCACATACTTGGAGAAATGTTGGAAGTTATTATTTAGTCAGGAGGAGGTTTGTATGCAATTCGGTGTTATTCTTCACTTGTGTTCCGCTCACCTAATTAATGGAATAGCTTTTAATGTGAATAAAAAGTTTAAGTTATCTAAACCAGTTCGAAAATTGTTTCTTCATACTATAGGATATATGATAAATTGTACGCAAATGATAAATTTAGATAGTGTTTTTATGGATTTGTGTTATGTCTTTTTAAACCGAAATTTCAATAAGAATGTTGAGAAGCATATACAAAATTTAGAATCATTTATTAGTTATAGTAAAAGTTGCGATGATGAATATGTTGAACCCGAGGATAGTAATGATTTGACATCTTTTGTGGAAATGAGGGTAAAACCTATCGCGATAAATCCCCATTTGGTAAGCTTTTTAACACAATTTATGAGAAGTGTAAATCCGAAATTTACTTTTGAATGATGAGAAACCTTGTTTGGAAGCCAACCCTTGTTATAACCCCGAAATTATTGAATATCTACTTACCCATTATATGGCTATAATTCCACTATGGTCAGGCATTATTTTGGGGTTTGGTTCCAGTGAATCCGATGTTTACATGAGTCATTATAGTAATGCAATTGTAGAAAATTGGATGCGTATAGTAAAGATAGACATATTAAAGTCTCGTACTGGTTTAAGACC
The DNA here is from genome assembly GCA_963281255.1 of Aphrocallistes beatrix. NCBI lineage: Eukaryota > Metazoa > Porifera > Hexactinellida > Sceptrulophora > Aphrocallistidae > Aphrocallistes > Aphrocallistes beatrix. Next base: position 1,735,631 of record OY725500.1, on the reverse strand, counting down.
AGGGGATCTGATAAGGATTATGCATCCTAACATAATTAAAAGATTAGCAGCTTTTTGCTTTGCTTTTCATCCTAGAGCTAAGAAGGTATTTAAAAGTTATAAGCGTAAAAGAGATCCTTCTGAGGAGGAGAATTGTCAGGAGGAATGGCAGGGAAGGAGTAAGAAGAAATGTAATAGCTATTTAGTATCTAAATCTATCAGTTTTTCTCAAGTTAGGCCATTAGTAAATAATAAAAATAAAAGAAAATTAGATGCAGGAAATGACATAAATGAAACTGAAAAAAAGAAATGTAAAATTAGTGTAGATAAAAATGAACAAACAAAGCTAAAATTTGTACCTAGGTTGCGTCAGAGATTATCCGATTTGAAAAAACGTGACTTTTCTGTCTCACGAATCAGTGATAATATCGACAGTGACGCTGTCGATATTATCACTGATTCAGATCTTGTAGAACAAGATATTTTACCTTTAAAGTTGCCTCCCTTCCGCCCGCCAAATAAAGACTGGCAAAAAAGTATATGTAGTAAATGGAATATTTTGGTTTCTAATTATATTAATTATGAAATCGATCCTCAGTTGGATCAACAAGATCTTAGAGAATGTAAACCTTGTGTTGTTGAAAACATAGTGGGTGATGGAAATTGTTACTTTCGAGCTCTTTCGTTTATCCTTACCGGTAGTCAGGAAAATCATTTTAATTTACGCACAATTATAGTTAATAACATGTTAGGTAGATTAAAAAATAGTTGTGACGCCTTTTTAAGGACTAAATATGTTTACCAGCAAAGTAACTACAGAAGTGTAAAGGATTGGGTAAATAAGACAGGGATGGATAAGAATGGGAAGTGGGCAACGGATTTGGAAGTATTTGCGACAGCGTTACTTTTTGAAACCGATATATGGGTATATTTAGGACCTGGAGGTACACGCTGGATTGGATTTTCTGGTAAAGGGAAAAAATTAAATGAATTTCTCGATTGTCCCTCTATATTTAGAATATATCTACAAAATACTGGCTGTCATTATGAACCTGTTTTGTCTGTTAATAATATGTAATCCAATTCTTCAATTAAGCCAATTAAATATATTCAACTTCTATATATGACTTTATTTTATTTTGTATCCGTGCTGTTGTTGTCATTGTTATTGTTTTTATTTTGTATTCATGTTGTTTTTGTTTTTTCTTTTTACCTCTTCATAGCACTTAGTGATATTATTTATCAAATGCAATCAACTCATTCTCATTTGTTGTCATAACCTGGAAGTGTAGAGTGCGTCAAACACACATTTCTAAAAGAATGTACCACACAATAAGTTTCTATTTTTCACAAATCAACATAGTCTATTTATATATCAAATATTTGACTTGCCCGAAATTTGGAACCAACAAACTTCTGGTGATTCAAAAGAAGCATTCCACGCATACGTAATTACACTTCAGCAGATTTCTAAAAAGGGAAATTAGACGATTTACTCGCTCAAAATGGAAGTGCATTACAATAACAACACTGGCAGGGTGCTATACTTGTTAATTTTAATTAGTCAATAGCTTAGTCCAGAACCTCAATTGAATTGACTTTATTAATCAGAGTTATTTTAAGCATATTAATAAAGATGGTAAATTTACAATTACAATTATTATTCATTATTTATCAAAAAGACAAAGCCGTGTGGTAAATGCATGTTAAATTCATTATAGTGGAACGAAATTACCTAATAGGTTTATTAGCAAGTATTTGTTTACTATTAATGCTCGTTATACAAAATTAAACTTCAAAAGTTTATAATATGTCCTAAAGCGAAAATAAATATATTAAAATCGGGAGCGATTCCAATTTCTATTTTGACATCATGAGGCCTTTTTACGAAATTTCAATTTTTAGGTTGACTTGCATGAATTTTATGTCATCAGTGTATGATAAGGCTGTCCAAACCCTATCTCCTCGGGCAGCCACATTCCATTATTGGGGTCGCGGGGCGAATATAAATGTAGATTCAGAAGTTAATATAAAATAATATGGCAATTATTTCTCAAATGATTAATAAAAATAACTTATTTTTTAAATATATCAGTCAGTGAACTGAAGACAAGACTACCTAATTATCTTCAACTCTAGGCACTTTGAGATCAATGGATTTTCTCGAGAATGTTTGCAATACCTGTCTCAGAAATCCATTCACCTGCACATTTTGTATTCCCCTCTCGTGAGCAGTTTGGTAGTGGCTACGGATATTATTACCTTGTATACTGAGAATACCAGCACAAATCAAGCATTGGGGGTTTTCCATGATCATACCTGACAACCCTTTTAGAGCATTTCGCAGAATTTGAACAGGAAATCCTTAAATAATCATCTTAACAATTTTATCCGTGAATAATAAAATTTGGTCTGTTCTTACGAGGAATATTTAATTAATTATGAATTGACCAGGAATTATGCATCAATTGTGTAAACAAATTCAGTGACATTCATCAAGAGCGTAGATAACTATGGATAAATAGCTAAGTTTGTCTAGATCACATCCTAGTTGGATACCAGTATGAAGTTATGCCTATTACCAAACTAGTAAATACAAACTTTGGCCCCCTGCCATTTAGCCAGTTTTCCGAATTTAGTCTTGAAAATGGATTTCAGGGGTGCACCAAAGCTCATCTTCATGTGGTTAAAAGGGCTAATTGCTACCATTCATATTTATTGACTTGTTCCACCAGATACGTGACATGGACTAAAAGTGTCACTGCTTACTCATCACGCAGGATATTAAAATTTCATATATCAAATATGAATGCACCAATGCTCCTCTACACAATGGTGCAATTAGATTTCATCTAGGACATATGCTTGCTGAGTTATTCATATTTGAACGTGACATGCGAATCCGCCGCTGAATCGGCCGCTAAGATAACACTCGTGCATCATGATTAATTAACCTCAAAACAAAACACAACGTGTTAGCGTAAGTATGCGGATACGCGGATATTGCATAACTCAATGATCAGTGCATAATTGACTTCATTCACTATTACACGATTTTCACATTGACTTTAACCTTACAGAACAGAAAAATCATTGTAACTCGGTCAATTTTTGTCTGATTTTCAATCTCTTTAGTTCATTCTTCTTATCTCATCGGGTTCTATAACGCTAGTATCACACCTTTATCCAAATCGGGTGATAAAGGTTCCGGTCCAAAACTATAGTTGTACTAGTTATTTTATAATTCTCTAACGATTCTTCTCTTCAGAAATTTAATGGAAAATCTAATGGTGAGTTGGAAAAAGAGGATCAAAGAGTATTACAATTTGATGTATGGAAGAAAACTGTTTGTAAGAATAACTTGCAAAGTGTGATTACACTTGTTTTTTCTTTCAATGAACAACGTGCTAAACGTGCCCTCGAAACGCTAATGAGATTCGCTTTAAACGATGGAGTAACCATGAAAGCTCAATTGATTGGGGAGGAAGGAAGTAATATATTATTAACAGAGGAAATCTATTCTTGTGAATCTGAAAATTTAAGAAAATTCCTGCATTACGCGGATTCTATTCCTACTGTGATGAGATATCCTGTTTGGAAGAATATCAATAGGTAGGCTTCTATATGTATTAAAATATACACAATTATGATGGTGATGATGATGATAATGATTACTATATATTGTATACCATGAACCAAATTTAACACAATGTATAAAGCTACTCGTTCTCACTGATCCCATGTCGATTCAATCAAGTTTATTCTAGTTGAGATCAAGCCAAATTTTACTTTTGCATTTTCAAAAAATGGCTGTCGACAGATCAATGGTACAGCTCTAGTAATTGGCAAAGCACATGAGATATGGATATCGTAATACATCTAGTTCATTTTATGGAAACTCCTAAAATTTTTCACCTCTTACTTTAAAAATGCTTAAATCAGAATCTTCACATTAAGATACGCTATATCTGCCGTTAAGAACTCGCTTTAAGCTAGTAATGAGAATTTTTTAAATATTGGTGCAACTAGTAGTAAAGATACACTACCCGGACAAAAGTATTTGCACACTTCATTATCTCAAGTGCATTTAATACTGAAATGGGTCTATTCATGAAGATTAAAACTCCGAAACGGTAAGTGATAACTAAACCGGGTTTCAAATTCGAAATCTTCGAATTCGAATTAGTTATTACAGGAAATTTCTAATCAATTATTAATTCCCAATATTTTCAAATTATCTTTCACTGCCACTTTGTGCCACATATGACTCTTTTTATGACTATACATGATGGTGTACTGTGCCACAGTTGATAATTTACTCATTGGGTTGAGCAATTTATTAGAAATCTTCAACTATTTCTAATTCGAATGTGAAGATTTCGAATTTTAAATCAGACTCTTAATATCTCTTAGAGTTTGAATACTTTTCCCTTCATGAAAAGAGCCAAATTAGTACTATTTGTATGGGGAAGAATATAGTGTACAAATACTTTTGTCCGGTTAGTGTATATGTCATGGACCAAAGTGTAAATTGGCCAAGATTTGTGATCTTGGCCAAATCTTTGCTAAACGCAACTTTGGCTCAGCTAAACATTTGGCTGAACCAAAGTGTTGAGTTAACCTAAATTTGATGGGAGCATCATACATCATGGGTTGATAAGAAATTGTAGATTTATTTATAATTGTTATTAATTAATTTATTACTAACAAAACTAATTTATGACAATAAATATAACAAATATAAGCTCTTTAAATCTATTTTTAGATAGGAATTGTAGTTTCCCATTCACAGAAGGCTGATTCTGAATAAGTAATCAGCTAATGAATTTGTCGAATCCGTAACTACAGTCTAGTTAGTGTGGAATTGACAATTAAACAATGACTACCAGTCAAGTGAGTTAGGAATGTCCATAACTACATTCTAAATATTGAGAACTGTAAGTACTTGCCAACGGATCAAGAAATTGTTGGAATGTAATTTTAGTTTCATTTAACTATGCCTATTGTATGAAGTAGATTTTTTAAGTATGTCATGCTGAAGCTGTCCGACTGGACTTGCCATCACCATCGAACTACCAACATCAACAGCTTTTTATGGGGAGTTAGAACAACTCCCCTAATCCAAGCATCCTTTAACCCGGGGGGATATTGAAGAGATGATAAGTTTGTTAGTTAATTCTTCTGAGGATTTTGGCAAAAGCACCCACCTCCGAGCAGCTGAGAAGTACAGCGTCTGTCGTTTTGGTGACATTGTCGAGCTGCATACGAAGGGTGGAGAGTTTCGAGGGAAAGAGAGAGCCCGCGCATTAGTAGTTGCCAAGGAAGATGTTTACGAGACTCTCTGCAAAGCACACGACAATATCTGTCATGCAGGGAGGTTTAGAATGTGGGCCTATTTGGAGAGACATAAACTACACATTACTCGCTCGATCTTGCACACATTTTTACGACTCTGCCCTATATGCCAGGAGAAGAAGGGGAAGGTGAGTGCGAAAGGATTGTCCACAAGCCAATCATTCCTCCAACTGTTGGCAAGCGTGCACAATCTGACCTGATAGATTTACGAACGCTGGAGGATAACGGGTACAAATACATCCTCAATTACCAGGACTGCTTTAGCAAGTTTATTGCTGAATACGACACTGCTTACTGAGTGGACGAGCACACGGTTCGTACATGGAAGGCCTCGGAAATCCACAGATCAAGGAAGCATTGAGCGAGCTAATCAAGATGTTGAGAAGCTGCTCTATGCCCGCCTCAAATCATTGAAAAAGTCAATGGACCGATGGGTGAGTGAGTTAAAATATGTTCAATACACTAAGAATACTGTTAAACATTCTGCTCTGGGCCGTAGTCCCTTTGAGGTACACTTTGGGTGGACCCCATCTATCTGTAGATTTGATGCTACCCCAGGAGTTGGTAGACTCGCTCAACACCGAGGACGATGTGAAGAAAGCTCTACAGATGGGTGGCCAGATCATCGAATTCTCTACTCAAACTACCGAGACTACAGCAGTGCACGCCTATCCCACCCCCACTCTCTCGCATGACTCTTTGTCAGCCAGATGTGCCAATTCCTTCAGCCGATGTTTCTAACTAAGTGGATAGAGACCAACAGCATCAGCCATGTTCTTCATATAGCCCAGAATCTGTCCACGAGTACACCGAAGTTGAAGTTCCCTCTTCGCTTCTCTCTTCTACTGACGAGCTGGATGAAGCAATTCTGCTTGACGTTATCATGTCTTCACTCTGTTTACACAGCTCATGGAATGCGACCTTGCGATTTGATTGCCTTTGCAGTTAATGTGCACAGTAATCATCACTTGAGCAAAAGTACTGTACGTCCCTATCCCCATATGGCTCTACACTGAATATACAGTCTGGGTGGAAGTTGAGGTCATCTGTACAGTAGGAACATTTAACAAATGGCATAACCTCATCATTCAGTCCACAATTAGCACAAGCATTCCCGTTAAATCGGAATTTTGGGTCGACATCGGGAGGAAGAAATCTATCATTTGGGTTAACAAATGATATAATATCAGTCCTAATACGCGGTCTAACCTCCAAGTCGTAAGAATTCTCATCCTGAACTAGTACTGGATGCAGCTCTGAGAGAATTGCTTCATCCAGCTCGTCAGTAGAAGAGAGAGGCGAAGAGGGAACTTCAACTTCGGTGTACTCGTGGACAGATTCTGGGCTATATGAAGAACATGGCTGATGCTGTTGGTCTCTATCCACTTAGTTTGAAACATCGGCTGAAGGAATTGGCACATCTAGCTGACAAAGAGTCATGCGAGAGAGTGGGGGTAGGATAGGCGTGCTCGATCGTGGGACAGGAACTGCTGTAGTCTCGGTAGTTTGAGTAGAGAATTCGATGATCTGGCCACCCATCTGTAGAGCTTTCTTCACATCGTCCTCGGTGTTGAGCGAGTCTACCAACTCCTGGGGTAGCATCAAATCTACAGATAGATCAGGGGGTCGACCCAAAGTGTACCTCAAAGGGACTACGGCCCAGAGCAGAATGTTTAACAGTATTCTTAGTATATTGAACATATTTTAACTCACTCACCCATCGGTTCATTGACTTTTTCAATGATTTGAGGCGGGCATAGAGCAGCTTCTCAACATCTTGATTAGCTCGCTCAATGCTTCCTTGATCTGTGGATTTCCGAGGCCTTCCCTGTACGAACCGTGTGCTCGTCCACTCAGTAAGCAGTGTGGTATTCAGCATGTTATTAGTAAATTCACCTCCGCTATCTGTCTGGAAGATGTGAGGTGCTCCATGTTCACAGAATATAGAGATCAGGTGTTCACACACCTCTTCAGCTGACTTCGTTTTAAGCGCTCTCAACACAATAAACTTGCTAAAGCAGTCCTGGTAATTGAGGATGTATTTGTACCCGTTATCCTCCAGCGTTCGTAAATCTATCAGGTCAGATTGTGCACGCTTGCCAACAGTTGGAGGAATGATTGGCTTGTGGACAATCCTTTCGCACTCACCTTCCCCTTCTTCTTCTGGCATATAGAGCAGAGTCGTAAAAATGTGTCCAAGATCGAGCGAGTAATGTGTAGTTTATGTCTCTCCAAATAGGCCCACATTCTAAATCTCCCTGCATGACAGATCTTGTCGTGTGCTTTGCAGAGAGTCTCGTAAACATCTTCCTTGGCAACTACTAATGCGCGGGCTCACTCTTTTCCTCGAAACTCTCCACCCTTCGTATGCAGCTCGACAATATCACCAAACCGACAGACGCTGTACTTCTCAGCTGGACGAAGGTGGATGCTTTTTCCAACTTCATCATTAGAATTAACTAACAAACTTTTATCTCTTCATTTCTTCCTGGCTTAATGACTGCTTCTTCCTGGGTTAATGGCTGCAACCTGTTTTTTTCAAAACAATTTCATCCTCTCATAACAGAGGAAGTGACAACTGGATTAGACCCAACCACTTCATAACGAAGCAAGTGACAACTGAACTGCACCCTGTCCTTCATAACAAAGCAAGTGACAACTGAACTACACCCTGTCCCTCGTAACAGAGAAAGTGACAACTGAATTACACCCTGTCCCTCGTAACTGAGCAAGTGACAACTGAACTACACCCTGTCCCTCGTAACAGAGAAAGTGACAACTGGATTACACCCAACCACTTCATTACAAAGCAAGTGACAACTGAACTGCACCCTGTCCTTCATAACAAAGCAAGTGACAACTGAACTACACCCTGTCCCTCGTAACAGAGAAAGTGACAACTGAATTACACCCTGTCCCTCGTAACTGAGCAAGTGACAACTGAACTACACCCTGTCCCTCGTAACAAAGAAAGTTACAACTGGATTACACCCAACCACTTCATTACAAAGCAAGTGACAACTGAACTGCAAGCTGTCCTTCATAAAAAAGCAAGTGACAACTGAACTACACCCTGTCCCTCGTAACAGAGAAAGTGACAACTGAATTACACCCTGTCCCTCGTAACTGAGCAAGTGACAACTGAATTACACCCTGTCCCTCGTAACTGAGCAAGTGACAACTGAACTACACCCTGTCCCTCGTAAGAGAGAAAGTGACAACTGGATTACACCCAACCACTTCATAACAAAGCAAGTGACAACTGAACTGCACCCTGTCCTTCATAACAAAGCAAGTGACAACTGAATTACACCCTGTCCCTCGTAACTGAGCAAGTGACAACTGAACTACACCCTGTCCCTCGTAACAGAGAAAGTGACAACTGAATTACACCCTGTCCCTCGTAACAGAGAAAGTGACAACTGGATTACACCCTGTCCCTCGTAACTGAGCAAGTGACAACTGAACTACACCCTGTCCCTCGTAACAGAGAAAGTGACAACTGAATTACACCCTGTCCCTCGTAACAGAGAAAGTGACAACTGGATTACACCCAACCACTTCATAACAAAGCAAGTGACAACTGAACTGCACCCTGTCCTTCATAACAAAGCAAGTGACAACTGAACTACACCCTGTCCCTCGTAACAGAGAAAGTGACAACTGAATTACACCCTGTCCCTCGTAACTGAGCAAGTGACAACTGAATTACACCCTGTCCCTCGTAACTGAGCAAGTGACAACTGAACTACACCCTGTCCCTCGTAAGAGAGAAAGTGACAACTGGATTACACCCAACCACTTCATAACAAAGCAAGTGACAACTGAACTGCACCCTGTCCTTCATAACAAAGCAAGTGACAACTGAATTACACCCTGTCCCTCGTAACTGAGCAAGTGACAACTGAACTACACCCTGTCCCTCGTAACAGAGAAAGTGACAACTGAATTACACCCTGTCCCTCGTAACAGAGAAAGTGACAACTGGATTACACCCTGTCCCTCGTAACTGAGCAAGTGACAACTGAACTACACCCTGTCCCTCGTAACAGAGAAAGTGACAACTGAATTACACCCTGTCCCTCGTAACAGAGAAAGTGACAACTGGATTACACCCAACCACTTCATAACAAAGCAAGTGACAACTGAACTGCACCCTGTCCTTCATAACAAAGCAAGTGACAACTGAACTACACCCTGTCCCTCGTAACAGAGAAAGTGACAACTGAATTACACCCTGTCCCTCGTAACTGAGCAAGTGACAACTGAACTACACCCTGTCCCTCGTAACAGAGAAAATGACAACTGGATTACACCCAACCACTTCATTACAAAGCAAGTGACAACTGAACTGCACCCTGTCCTTCATAACAAAGCCAGTGACAACTGAACTACACCCTGTCCCTCGTAACAGAGAAAGTGACAACTGAATTACACCCTGTCCCTCGTAACTGAGCAAGTGACAACTGAACTACACCCTGTCCCTCGTAACAGAGAAAGTGACAACTGGATTACACCCAACCACTTCATAACGAAGCAAGTGACAACTGAACTGCAACCTGTCCTTCATAACAAAGCAAGTGACAACTGAACTACACCCTGTCCCTCGTAACAGAGAAAGTGACAACTGAACTACACCCTGTCCCTCGTAACTGAGCAAGTGACAACTGAACTACACCCTGTCCCTCGTAACAGAGAAAGTGACAACTGGATTACACCCAACCACTTCATTACAAAGCAAGTGACAACTGAACTGCACCCTGTCCTTCATAACAAAGCAAGTGACAACTGAACTACACCCTGTCCCTCGTAACAAAGAAAGTTACAACTGGATTACACCCAACCACTTCATAACGAAGCAAGTGACAACTGAACTGCACCCTGTCCTTCATAACAAAGCAAGTGACAACTGAACTACACCCTGTCCCTCGTAACAGAGAAAGTGACAACTGAATTACACCCTGTCCCTCGTAACTGAGCAAGTGACAACTGAACTACACCCTGTCCCTCGTAACAGAGAAAGTGACAACTGAATTACACCCTGTCCCTCGTAACTGAGCAAGTGACAACTGAACTACACCCTGTCCCTCGTAACAGAGAAAGTGACAACTGGATTACACCCAACCACTTCATTACAAAGCAATTGACAACTGAACTGCACCCTGTCCTTCATAACAAAGCAAGTGACAACTGAACTACATCCTGTCCCTCGTAACAGAGAAAGTGACAACTGGGTTACACCCAACCACTTCATAACAAAGCAAGTGACAACTGAACTACACCCTGTCCCTCGTAACAGAGCAAGTGACAACTGAATTACACCTTGTCCCTCGTAACAGAGCAAGTGACAACTGAATTACACCCTGTCCCTCGTAACAGACAAGTAACTAGTGCGAATGACTCATACCTTTGTTGAATTGTTAATATTTTTAATTAATTATTGTGCATTGCTAATTACTGTTAACATGAATGAGTTTTATATTAGCGTTAAAGGATTTTCTCAACTGGTAATCATAATCTTTACTACTCTCTTGCATAACGCATAACGCAATAAGATTAAATAAATGTACTATTTATATTGACCCATAATGTATGATGCTCCCATCAAATTTAGGTTAGCACAACAATTTGGCTCAGTCAAAGTTGCGTTTAGCCAAGATTTAGCCAAGATTCACAAATCTCGGCCAATTTACACTTTGGTCCATGACATATATACTACATTGCCAAAGTATTGGAGCACCAATTTGCTTTGCATCATAAGTAATAATTAAATGGGTTTAACTATGGAACCCAATCAATTAATACCATCAAGGTTATTGAATATCTAGCATCAATTTTGAAATCCATAGATTATTTATTTACAAATGTAATTACAAGCACCTGTGTCACCTTGAGCCTCTCGCCACTTGTTGTGACCATTGTATATATATTTAGAACAAGTGGATCAAGGTGGCATAAGCAATATTAATTGCCTTTTGGGCATAAATGATCACTAGAAAACATCTAAAGTGAGTAATTTGACTGTGTAGATTTCAAATTTGATTTCAGTAACTGTCGTGGTTTTAGTGAATTAACTTGAATGGAGTGACCCACAGTGGCGTTTTTAGAGTCTCTCTGATCACCTTGGGATTATTTACTCATTTTACTCCAACTCAATAAATAAACATATAAGATTCTATCAACATAATCTTGTTCTTAAAATTTTAGAGCTACTTCACATTTCAATAAAATTATAATTACATGGCTCCATTGAAGAAGAAGATTTATTGATGATTATTTTCAAAAAAAATATATACATATATTACGTATTAGCTATCTAGAATCATCGTTTTTCTGAATTCAAATATAAATGATCACAATTACCGTTATTAATAAGGAGAGAAAAATTAGTTTCTATTCGATCTCTGATGTCAAACTAATAAACTATTACATTGAAAATTCTCGAAAGCTAATCAAACCCTCGGACAATCAGATTTTCAAGCTTGAAATTCTCGCTCGAGTTTTTAGCTTGTATACTTGTCCTAGTAAATTATGCACTTGATGTGTCCACCCTCTTACCAACAGCCAACTTGAGATGGATTACAATCATTTTTTGTCATCAAGTGTAATCGCTGTCATCAAGTTATTGCTGAGTTTCCGGCTTCGCTACCTATTGCTAGGCCACCTAAAACATGCATCAATAATGAGTCAGTTCAGATCAAAGGAAAGAGCGAAATCACTACACGAGCAATGCTTGCTGTTCATTCTACTTCGACCAGTTGGGAAGATTTTCGTCTCTTCTGCTGTATCATGGACTTCCGTTTCATAATATGCCTAAATCCAAGTTTCAAGATTTCGTTAAGCTTCCGTGACAAATCTATAAAATTCTCCGCAGAGAATATCAAATATAATTCATTACTACCATCTGTTATTCCTGATATAACAAACTGTACTGTGAACTTTGACGCGTCATGGCATAGGTACGGGTAGTTCATTGTTCGAAGTGGGCAGAAAAACTGGAGGAACCCGACGACTATGCAGTTTTCTGGAGTAGACATCAGGCGGTTTGTACCTCTAACTTCAAAGGATCATCATAATCGATAGAGAGTTCAGTTGCAGTGGAAATGTGGATGCTTTCGGTTGAGAAGAACAAACTGATCTAGAGACCTATATTGGTGACGGCGATTCTTCTTCATTCAAAAATCTTCGCTGAAAATTCGCAAAGAAGAATGCTTGGGACATGTTCCAAAAATGGGTAAAGAAGTGGCTCCATAAGAAGAGCAAATATTTTCAAGGGCTCCCAGAGGCTAAAGCAGATCGAACTGCGCATATATATACTCTTGTTGTTGTACAGAACTGCGGTAAAACTGCTACTGAAATTCATGAAGCTCTCCAAACTCTAGTATCACACATCGATGAAAAACACCATACTTGCCAAGTAGGTGATGACTCATGGTGCTATTTCTAAAAGAAACTCGCACTCACTCCTTTTTCATCTTCCCACATCATTCCAAGAGAAGAATACTTGTCTCCGCTTGAAATGCAGCACCTTCGAGAGACTTTTTATGTTTGCCTCCTTTACTTCTGCGAGTAAATAACGTTAGGGACAACGAGAGCCTCCATAATAAGCTCTGGCATAATGCTCCCAAATTCAAGAGGGTCGGACAGGCGTCACTAAAGACATGCCCTGCTCTTGCCATCTTGTCTTTCAACGACGGTTCCACTTCTTTCGCATCTGTTTTGAATTCTCTGGGAATATCACCGAGTTATTAATCAAAGGCTTTCCTTTGAGACGGGTTCACTGCCGAAATTTAGCGAAGATTCGCCGTATCCGAGAGACGCACAAACGTCGCAGGAGGCAGTTCGCTTCGCACACTGTTCTGGCGGAAGCATCACGAAATCGCCGCGATAAGGGTACAGTAAATACCCCAGGGGAACATTATGCTGAGATTAATGTTGATAGCGAAGATTCAAATACATTTTGCGACCGCTGTCAATTCTGAACTTGCCTACCACAATCCAACAAAATCCAAGACTGACAATTAGTTGCGACGGTTGTGGTGGCGCCTACCATTGGCGTTGTGTTGGATTAACCTTTGTAAGAGCATTTCCGAATTCTATTTCTGCGAGAACTAATAATTACTGTAATTTTTACATTATATTTCATGCATTCTATGAATTTGAGGTATATTACGTATTAGTAATAAAATAGCAAAACTTTGAAAGTGTTTTTCTCATAATTATAATTTGAAGCGATAGATCACTCTCCAAACAAAAATTTGAGAATATTAGTAGGATAGGGGGATAATAAATGTAATTAATCTTTTCTGCACATTGTAATGATGAAATCTACTATACCGATTTCTAAAATTCGATCTGATACTTGAGATATAATTGAGTGTTATTTTGACAATTTGACTGTCTTCCTATACAGCCCAGGATAAGTATTGGACTATCGGAGACATCTTGTCCTAGTAGAAAAACGAATTTGATACCATTATGTTTCAAGTGGGGCGCAAGATCCTGCTGTTTATGGACAACGCAAGTGTTCACAACAGTTTCGAACTAATACAACTCAAGGTTGTGTTCTCCCCCTAAGAGCACTACTTGCTGTACCCAGCCATATGATGCAGGAATAACCCAGGTTGTGAAGCTTGTCTATCGAAAGCAGTTGCAACTTCATCTCCAGCACTCTCACTCATGAAGGTGGGGAAGGGATGTACCTGTACAAGAAGATCAACATTGCAAAGCTGATTATGTTACTGTTTTGAGCTTGGAGTGACCACAAGCCAGCAACCATCATGAAGTGCTTCGCCTCCCGCGGGTTCTCTGAAGTTGGGGAGAAAATTGAACCACAGCAGGTATCTCTCTACATGACTTACCTCGAACACTGCCATAAACACTTGATATTTATTCCAGAGTATTATAGAGTACGGACGACACTTCTACTTTAACCCTCTATAAAAATATTAATAAACCAAAATCGATGCTAACATGATGTTTGGGAGTTATTATAATATACAAAAATTTTAGTTCGTAAATAAGATTGTGCACAAAATCATATTCCGTAAACTGGGGCAACTTTGGCCCTAAGAGGTGACTCTGTCCCACAATAACAATTTTAATAAAATACACTCCAACTTAGAAATACTTCAGTTTAAATACCTTTGGATATATTGAGAGTTTCATTCAACATATTAGCAAGTTTGAGAGTATATTTTATTAAAATTGCTATTGTGGGACAAAGTCGCCCCAGTTTACGGTTCCTAAAGGAGATTTTCGCGCTTCTGATATTTCCCTAATTAATGATATAATCACTACCTTATATTTTCGCAATTTAAATCAAATTATATCTGATTATTGGTGCAAAAATCACATTGAAGCTAATGCTAATTCTTTACGATGCAAGTGCACTTTGAGCTCTTGTGTTGCGCAACTACCGAACATAGTTTCCCCCTGAGTCACATGGGAAAATTCAAAGAATTCACCGGCGCCCTATGGCCCCATAAGATCCATTCCTTCTTAATGTATGAATACAGTATAAAATTATTAAGAAAAAATTGAATACATAAATCTTATTTACGAAAAATACATGCTAAATACATAGGGCGTTCAATATGTTCCAGGCCCAACTTTATAATTCGAAAGGCGACTGAAACAATGTATTTTAAATTATTTTATTGTATTCGTCAGAGGATTACCTTTCTACTGGCAATTTGATTTGCTGTGATAATGTAATTATTGTGGTTAGCACACACGATTTATACACCCGGTTTACGGTCCTTGTACTTATGGAGAGTTTTAGCTTAATATTTGATGTATTTCAGTTCTGAGCAAACTTAGATTAAAACTAATCTCTCCATTGAATTCTGCAAATCAAATAACATAGAGTTTGATTTCTTTGAACTCTTCTAATTTTAAGCTGGGGGAATAATGTGTGTTTTTTTCAATTTACTGACACTTTTGTCCCACTTTTAAGTGGCAGAAAATTGGGAAAAATCCACCATAATTAGTATAACATCTTTTTATCATAAAATATTCAGCTGAGCACCTCCCGTTTGCATCTTCTCCATGCCTTCTTGATTATTTTACATTTCAACGATATTATTTAACAATGTTGATGAATTTTATCCATACAAATTTTTTTCCAGTCTTTTTCAATGTCAAAATTGAAATTTTTTATAAGGACCGTAAACTGGGTCTATATCGTGTGTGCTAACCACAGCAATTATATTAATAACACAGCAACCAACATACCAGTCGAAGCATAATCCTGCAATGAATTTATTAAACGAATTGAAAATACTTTGTCTTTGTTACCTTTTGACATCTAAAGTTGGGCCTGGAACATTTTGAACGCCCTAAGTATAAAGAATTTACGTAAATATGTTTAGTAAGACCCTCCTTTAGTTCGTACTCTACCCTGAGAAATCTAATTTTCTGATGTCTTCACAATCTCATGTGTAGGATTTTTTATAATGTAGATTTGCCTAATTATTTCGCCAAACTCTACACTTATAGTTTAAAGTAATTATATTCATATTTTGAAATATTAATTCAAAAAAATTATTTGAAACTTACTTTCATCACAATTGTCGATATTGGATTTTATACGTTATGCTATAATTCGATTCTAATAGTTATTCACAACCACATCTGCCATAGAAAAGTACCAGAGTAGGTTTATCACTAAGAATTGCACAGTTAATTAAATTGTGTGCTATATTACTCCTATTTCAGTGGCATGGCCATTCATTAAGCCACTGATGTAAGGATAATAAGCGAAGTAATATGCGAGCCCTCGGCGATGCAAAGTGGGCTCCTTGCGATCAGATTTTGTATTTTTATAATTGGGAACCTGGAAGCTTTCCAGGGCTCCCAATTTCGATCCAGAAGACGAATCCTCCCTGAGTCTGAACTATTGCGATTTCACCATTTCAGTGACCCAAATTATTCATTTTAGAATCCATATATAGATTGCGGCAATTTGCACCAAAATCCCAAAATATCGCGTTGTATCCAGTCTTCGATTAAATTTTGCTATAATTTATACGTATATACAAACTCCGTTTAATAAGGTCCTGCTAATTGTGACCCGATTAAACAGCGACCCTATTAAGCGGAGTCGACTGTATTTATAATCTTATTTCTGTATTTTGTGCCAGTTTTTGTTCTTATTCTAAATGAATATTTTTCTAGATTCCGACGGTTTCAGAGCACCAATGATATTGCATTGCCTTCATCAAATTATCAACTAACTGAACCTTGGCTTCATTTTCCTAATTCTGATTCTGTTGGAGTGCCGAACACTGGAAAAGCAGCGGGATTAATTGAGGTTTTTTAAATATTTAACACGAGTAGCACTGCTTATTTGTTATTTCTATTCTCATGCAAACATTTCATCATTTTAAATTTCTGAAACTTTGTTGGAACCACAGACTCCTTTATGTAAGGACTGTATGCAATCAATCTAGGGTCCTGGAACTTGATCCATTGTGTATTATTGATATCTCGTAATCCGCTCAAGTTAGACATAGAAAATATATTATTGTTAAATAGTAAGTCGTATTTTTGTCCATTGGTCATGTTTACTTACCTCAAATATGTGTCGATTGTTAGTTATGTGGTTTTTCACAGATATATTTTGTAATATTCTGACCTGTTTTAAGTACATTTTAAAGCATTATTAATATATGATTTTCAAAAATAATCAATGTAGGAATGGGTTGATTCAAAAATTTCTAAATGAATTTTGTTACATTCCAGCGTTGCTATGGAAGCGTATTTATACCATTTGAGCCTATATCTTCAAAACCGTTTTAGCTATACATTCAAATTTAGTGTATTCGATAGATAACACGCCACTTTCTATCCTAATACATTTTGTTGTATTAAAAGGTTTTCGACTAATGGTGCAATATATTTTATAAATCATATTTGTTAAATTCCACCATATCTCGAAAACCTTAAGATGTAATACAACTAAATGTGTTAGGAGCTAATAGAAAGTAGTGTATTATCTATAGAATACAGTCAAATTTGAATGTATAGCTAAAACGGTTTTCAAGATATAAGCTCAAATGGTCAAAATGCGTTTCCATGGCAACCATGGAATGTAACAACATTCCTTTAGAAAAGATCAATTCTTTTCAAATCAACCCGTCCCCCCTTTGATTATGTTTTAAAATCATGCATTAATAACGCTTGTATCTTAAATCTGTCAAAAACCGGTGTGAAAACCACATAACTCAGATTCCACACATAGTTGAGGTCAGCCAACATGACCAATGGATTCCAAAAAATATGATTTCCTATTTAACAATAATAACAATGGACCTGAATAGGAGAATCGACAGTCCATAGTAAGAAGTAGTCTATGATTTGATTAGTTTTAGGATTCCTATGACTCGGATTCAACAATTACAATGCTTAGAAACTCCGGAAAAGTGAATATATTGCAATTGTGCATCCAAGAAACATGTTATATACAAGTTCACAATCTACTAAAAAACGGCGAATTTTAAAAAATTCAAACAAAAATAGCCGAAATTGACGTTGAATGATCTCAAACTGGAAATTGAAGAGCATAGAATAATTTTTTGAAAGATTTCCTTGCTTTTGTACACCAAGACTATGCAGAAATTCCAAGTAGAACAGAAGTTATGGTAGATCGAATTAGGCCTATTAGAATTTACCCTGATATGAGAGTGTCACGTCCGTGTCCTTATTTAAAGGAGTTTATGATTGAAATATGTAACTGTGCTTGCAAGTCCACGTACCTTTCATCTACTTGAAATTCTCGACGTTTATTTTAAATTTAGAAGATGTACTAACGACGCCCGGGATATATTTACTCTTATTAATGATGTTATATACTTTTAAAAATCGTTGTTTTCTTTGTAAACTTTATATTTATTGTTATTCTAGGTTAATTTCTTCAAAGATCCAGTTTGTATATCTTCCAAAAAGCGAGAGCCCGAAAAGATTTCTCATTCTATTCCCAATTTGAAATCTGCTTCGATTGCTATTTCATCTTATATTCCTGCAAGCCCACAGATTAAGTTTTCTACAAAGAGTACATCTATCCAAAGTACACTTTCTCACTTGCCCCCCAAACATGTATCCGTTGTACCTGAAAAAAGTACCGATTATGATGAAAACTATAACACTGATAATGAATCAACTAGTTATCATATCCCGGGGAGTATTATAGAGAAAAGGTATTAATATTTATTTGATATTATTTTAGTGCGCCTCTATGAAAATTATACCATTTCCGTATTGACAAATTATTGCATCTATCTATACGCGCGATCCTGTGAAATATAATTGGCCATATTTTCCATCTATTTAATTCAAGAGCTCTTTATGAAAGATATGCATTTAATATTTTCTTGCGAAATTTCATCACTCCTATATTTTTATTACCAATGTCATTTATTATCATTACTATCGACGAATCCTTAAATTATACTTTTTATTTACAATTTATAGTATGCTAAGAAATGGAATTATCAAAAACGAAAGGCTCCTTTAGGCGTATGACTTTGTGCCCAATCGTGTTTCGTAGCGAAAATGTAAGAAATATTTTCCTGTACTATAATGTTAAATATCGACTTTGGGCGTAATAAAATTTTTGGAACTGTGGTTAGGAGTGTCTTACCGTTAATATGTATATTACCCTGTACGAGTGGCGTTCAAAAATGTTTGTTGGTTTGCTTCATTTATTTCCTAGTTAAGGAGGTGGTTGATGAAGATTCAAAATGATATTGATTCAAGGATGGTGTGGAACACTACTTGGATTAAAAACTTCTTTCAAATTGGGATCAGGGTGCTATCAGAATGTGATAAGTATAATGAAAATGGTGGATTCTATGCGGAAAATAAATAGACGTTCTGAGAATCTGAAAATTAAAGTATTCGGAGCTAAAGCCTTTTGAAATGCCCCTCGTATATTCTTTACTTAATGAACTTCTAACCATTTTCTTCTGATTAACTTTATTTCAAACTACAGGCAACTCCGCTTAACAGGGACATCGGTTAATTGGGACAAGTATCCTGGAACGGAATAATTCCCATACATAGAGGCTAATACTAAATTTCATCAGTTAATTGGGAACTCCGGTTAATCGGAACAAAATATCCGGGGCCAAAGTGTCCCGATTCAGTGTTTCCCTCAGGATTATTATAAGTAAATCGCGTTAATTTGGAAATTTGAAAAATTTCAGTTTTTCGCCTATAACTTTAGGTAATAAAAGGCTGAAATTTTGATAGAATGTATATATTCATATATCTCAAATATAATACAACTCTCATCAAACAATGATTACTCATCACTGTGTTATGACGTCATCATTACGCATCAATAAATTTAAAAATTGACAAATTTGATGATTTTTCGGATGATATCGATTATAACAGTAAGACAGATATATTTAGAGATGTTAGCTCCCTTATAATTAATCAATGTGAGCCCAGGCGCCCAAAGGGCGCCTCCGGCGGACAAAAGTGTCCGCCAGCCGCGCAGCGCAAATAAGCGAAGCGCGCTTGTATATGTATATATAATCTTTGACTAGACGACATGATTATCCATAACGTGGAAGAGGCTATACATCATTGAAAACAAAAAGAAATTTTAAATTAAAATTCAGAAATTCTAGTTTTTCGATTATTACTCAGTCATTTCAGCAGGCTGAAATTTTTAAACTGTGTATATTGATATTCTTCACACATGATACTACTACTATCATCAAAATGATGATTCTTCATTCTGTTATGGACCCATTTTTGCTTATCAAAAAGTGAATAATTGACAAATTTGGTGATTCAAAGAAAAGTATGTACTATCCGTGAGCACATTTTAGTTCAGAGAGATGATTACGTACTAGATCGAAATATGTCTTATCCCGAGTTTTATTAACCGAGTTTTACCGTATTTCTAAGATATTTTTTATTGTATATTTAGTCCGAATTATTTTTTTTTAGTTCATGTATTGGAAGATCAACGATTGCAAACGCAGGATTGAAACCTCAACAGGTAGAGCCTAATACCATATCCACAGAGGATCAAACGTAAGTTATTTTGAGTAATAATTATACATCAAAGAGCTCAAATTTGAAATTTAAGAAATCCCTAATTGGAGAAAATTCTCTTAGTTCACTATTAAAATTTTTTAAAAGCTCCCTTGGGGTCTATCCTTGACTAAAATGACAGTAATTTGACTTTCTATCTCAAAATTTGCTCGTTGTGTTTCTATTATTTTCTTATTTTTTCTACCGATATGCATAGAATTGTTTCTTCTTTCAAAGGAATGTTTTCTGGAACGGATAGTAGACTTCTAAGAACCATAACTTTCAAAACCTATTTATATCATGTTTCTATTATTGTTGTTGTTTTACTTATCAACGGTGCCAGAAAATGAGAAAATATTGAATTTTAAAAATTTATGATGATAAATTGTTTGTTTGTTTTAATTTTAATAGGTTTTGAAAACTGAGATTTAACCTTTCAAATGATTATAAATCAGTTTTTATTGTCATAATCGTGCTCAGCATCAAATCTCCGGCAATTTGATAGATATATACAGTACCCGGACAAAAGTATTCGACCACCACGAAAACCTCCATACAAATAGTATTAAAGTATTTATAATGGAATATGTACTCAAACTGTAAGAAATATTACATTTTTGATTTCTAATTCGTAAACTACACATCCAAATTACCCATTTTTGAAGCTTTCAACACAAATACTACTTCCAATGTTAAAAATTATCAACGTGGTCCACTTTGTGTCACTAATCGCCATCATATTTAATGGCCCTGACTAGGGACAAGTAGCATCAGGTATCGGAGGTAGATTTTTTTTAACTTGGTAGTTAGCAATTGAGTTGAAGCCCTCAATTATGAGTAATTAGAATGTGTAGATTATGAATTTGAAATCAAAAGTAGCATATTTCTTACAGTTTGAGCACATGTTTCAATGTCGATAAACCCACTTTAATACTATTTGTATGGCGGTTTTCGTGGTGGTCGAATACTTTTGTCCGGCTAGTGTATATATATCTATATATATCTGTAACGAATTGATTGAAGAAACTGTCAGGCCCAGAAAGCTAATTTTTGGTATGTGGGAGTCATTTAGCTATAGCTCCAGTTAGTTCTGAGTTCAGACCAAAATGTATACTCATCATGGGATTATGACGTCATTATCATCTTTTTTATAATTAGAAATTTCAGTTTATCGACTATAACTCAGCCATTTTAAGTGATAGAAGGCTAAAATTTTAACAGAATGTGTATATTAATATATCTCACATACGTATGATACAACTCTCATCCAAATATTATGACTCATCACTCTGTTATGACATCATCATTGCGCATCAAAATTTTAAAAATGACAAATTCGGTGATTTTCGTGCGATATCGATTATAACAGTAGGACAGACATATTTAGGGATGGTTTCACCTTTATAATTAATCATTGTAATACCAGGCGGCCCGCAGGGCGCCTCCTGTGGACACAAAGTGTCCGCCAGCTGCGCAAGCAAGCAAGCGAAGCTCGCTTGTTGACTATATTTTGAGCATAAAATATGGGCCCTCCCTTGCAACAACCTGGAATGTAAAAATTCCTAATTCCAATTTTGGTGTAAACCATATCGAGTGACCCCTTGTTTTTCTCGGCTATACTTGCTGAGTACAAATCTTTTATAAATATTCTAAACGTTAATTTTTAAAATTATGGTTGACGGCGGGTGGTAATGTATTTTTAATAGGCTGTTATCTTGGCAATTCCATCCCCATTCGGTGACCTCCGTACCATCAGCCGTGCCCATCCACAACATCACCTGGAAATAGAAACTCAGAGTGAAATTTCGTGGTGGAGGCTGTAGCTGGTAGTCTTTCGGGTGATTATGAAGCTTTTGGCTTCACTCACTTTCTTGAACAACGCGATCATGACTTTATAACCAGTGCTTTCTATCACAATTGGGTCTTGGTTTGGTGCAGAAAACACCTTAGCATAGGTTTTAAAGATGGAATCCTCTTTGAACTTGTACAAAACAGACTTTTTCCGAGCCCGAAAATGCTGGAAGTGGTGTGACACCCGGTGAATGCATGCAGAAAAAGCGGGCTGTGGCAAATTTCGTCCCAAGCACCTGCTTTATCACCCTGATGTCATACACTACTGTTGGTTTCCCTTTATCCGAGCGGAAGTATTTCTCCTTGCATTGTTGTTAGGAGTGTAGTGCAGCAACAGAACAATAGATCCGTATCATCGCCTATGAGAGTTGTTGTCTTGAAAGATGCCATTGATACTGCTGCCTTCACAATGTCAACATCGGCATCCTTCTCAGCCTGTATTACATGGCACCCTCTTTCTCTCATACGTTCAGAAATGAGATGGATGAGAGCCTGTTTGTTGGCTTGATTGGAAAGGGAATCCTCCTTATTACTACATCCTCCGCTACGAAATTTCACATTTGATGACTAATCAAACTTAACGGATGGGTATTTTACTAAGCTCTATTCTGCGTGGTTCATAGCCACTCATGTAGTAGTTCAACCATCTTCTACCGCATCCCTAGTCCAAATATCCAAGTTTCTATGAGGCCATATATGTGGTATGCTATGGTTCGTCTTAATATTTGTAGTGTCAGTGTTCGTCTAAAAAGACTGGCTACATGCACTGTTTTCAATATCCTTTTTCTGGCAAAATGGGGACCACGACACGGTCCTGAAAGAGCTATAGGGTGCCCTCCGGGATAATCTTTTCTGATACATTTCTCAGCTGGCCCGAACTTACTTCACCTTCGTTCTTTAATATATCAAGTGTCTGCTTGTTACTCGATCACTCCTTTTTGCCTAAATTAGGCTGCACGGGCCTGGTCTTCCTTAGCATCCATCTTTACCATTAAAACTCGATTAATGATTATATGTGTAGTATATAGACATATATCTGTAACGAATTGATTGAAGAAACTGCCAGGCACAGAAAGCTGATTTTTGGCATGTGGGATTCTTTAGGCAATGGCTCCAGTAAGTTCTGACCTCAGAGTAAGATATCGACTCATCATGGATTTATGACGTCATTATCACCTTTTTATAATTAGAAATTACACTTTTTCGACTATAACTCACCCATTTTAGGTGATAGAAGCCGGAAAGTTTGATAGATTGTGTATATTAATTTTCTTCACACATGATACAACTATAATCAAAAAATGAAAAATTGACAAATTTGGTCATTTTTTTATTACGGAATTTCAAATTCAGAATTATAAAAATAGATTTCGTAGTATAAAAGATTTAAAAGTGGCATTGTTGATGTAAATATTCGTAAAAAAAATAGAAAAGGGGGACTAATAAAAATTGAAATCATAAGATCAATAATCGTAAAATGGAAACAATTCAGTGTAAGTTATATTCCTACTTCAGAAAAATATGTAGGACATATTCCGGAATCGGTGTAGGACATTTTCCTACATCAGAAAATTGTGTAGGACCATAGCATTCTATACACTAGGCCAGTGGTTCCCAACCTGGGGTCCATGTACCCCTTAGTGGTTCACAGAAGATATCAGGGGGTCCACAGGATTTGAAATTTTGTATTACGGTTAATAGGAGGGAGTCCACAAAATATAGGAAAATTGATATAGCGGGTCCACAGTCAAAAAAGGTTGAAAACCACTGCACTAAGGAAATGGTGCTTATTGGTGGACTTGGGATTGGTTAGATCAGTTAGTTTACTTTATATCAATATTCTAATACAAATGCAAATTTACTGTAACTATCCATATTGAGTAAATAATTAATAACCTACTTCCCTTATGAAATAATGAATGGTCTGGAGATAATTTTATATATAGTGGACATGTAGATGTAAATTAATGAATAATCAAGCAAAAATTACTATGTTTGGTAAGAAATGTGATTCACAGATAAAATGAGCATAGAGGTAGTTTAGAGAGTCAAGTTGAAGCGAGATATGATGATAAGAGTAGAATGTAACTCCGTTGCTTCTTGAATAAGTCTCGTTGTAGCTGTTAGGGGAAAGCGGAATATATCCTAGAAAAATATCGGAAATGTCCTACAAACGGGAGCGCTGCATTTGTTAGAATTTGTGATGTTGTCTTTTGTTAGAATTTTCCATGTTGTCAATTGTCAGAATATGATTTGCTTATGTTGTCATTTGTTAGAATTTTTTATGTTGTCAACTGTAGTAGAGGGGGGACGCTCTCCCCCCACTAATTCTGCCAGCCAAATATTTTTTGGAAAAAAGTTTTTCAAAGTTTACATACCTAGGTTTCACTCAATTCAGATCATTCAATTCAATTCAGATCATTCAAATAATTCAATTCAATTCAATTCGATTGAAATTTAAGATCTTTCAGATCGTTATATTTCATTCGGCAGCAACAATGCCGATCAATCAACTCAATCATTTCCTATTAGCCAAATCAATCAAATAAAATCAATAAATGAAGTTTTTTCAGATCAAAATGATTTGACTCAACCTTGTCTGTAATGATAACATTGAGTTTTATATTGATTGTTAGCAATGGGAGTTGCGTTGTGGAACGATATTGCTACACTGGGACACCCTGTATCATAGGCGCCAAGTGTGGGTACCTGGGGGGGGCGGCCCTCCCAGGTCTAGACCCTTGGGGGCGCTCCCCCCCGGTTTGGAGCCTGTGGGGAGCGGGATGCTGGGCAGTGGAACAGTGGAGGAAGCTGTGGTATGGCAGGACTCCACACAAACTTATAGGTTGCAACTAAACCCTAAAATTATGTTAATTGAGTCTAAATATACATCCCAATTACATTTTTCTGATGTAGGAATATGTCCTACACATTTTTCTGATATAGGAATATGTTCTACCATAGCCTACTGTATATAAGGCCTCACAGTAACTTGCGGATTTGGGACTAGGGATGCGGAGGAAGACCGTTGAACTAATACATGAGCTGCCTTAAATCATTTACAAAGCACAATAGAGCTTAGGAATGTATTATCAGCATATATAAAAATGGTATCAAAGTACCCATATCCGTTGTTAAAATTTTGATTAGTCACCATAGTTGCGCAATAGGTTATATTTGTGACAAATTTGGTGATTTTCAGAGGCCGTTTAGGGGCACTTCTAAGTGTTTTTATTGTAAAATTTTTCGCATAGAACTGAGATGTGAATGGGTTAATACGACAAAATTGGAATTTTTCATGGAATGTTGCTACATTCCAGTGTTGCTATGGAAACGTATTTTGGTCAGTTGGCGTTATATCTTGAAAACTGCAATAGCTACACATTCAAATGTCATTCCATTTGATAGCGAATATACTACTTCCTATTAAGTGATAATATAATTTCGACCTCTAAATTCAATAGTTTATGAGATATTCGACAAATTATCAAATGTGACCAATATGGTACATTGTCGAATATCTCATAAACTATTGAATTTAGAGGTCTAAATTATATTATCACTTAATAGGAAGTAGTATATTCGCTATCAAATGGAATGACATTTGAATGTGTAGCTATTGCAGTTTTCAAGATATAACGCCAACTGACCAAAATACGTTTCCATAGCAACACTGGAATGTAGCAACATTCCATGAAAAAATTCCAAATTTGTCGTATTAACCTATTCACATCCCAGTTCTATGCGAAAAATTTTACAATAAAAACACTTAGAAGTGCCCCTAAACGGCCTCTGCAAATCACAAAATTTGTCACAAATATAACCTATTGCGCAACCATATGGTGACTCATCAAATTTTTAACAACAGATATGGGTACTTTGATACCATATTTATATATGCTGATAATACATTCCTAAGCTCTATTGTGCTTTGTAAATGATTTAAGGCAGCTCATGTATTAGTTCAACGGTCTTCCTCCGCATCCCTAGTCCCAAATCCGCAAGTTACTGTGAGACCTTATATACAGTAGGCTATGGTTCTACACATTTTTCTGATGTAGGAATATGTCCTGCACATTTTTTTAATGTAGGAATATGTCCTCCATATATTCTGATATAGGAATATGCTCTACACAATTGAGGAGTGATATAAATAGGAGCGTGTAATGAGGTTTTTGAGGGTGTTTTTGTTGTTAGTGTTGATAGGGAGTGTTTTTAGGGGATTTTTAGGAATTTTAGGCAGATTCAATAGGCAAACTTTTGATTTCCAAAGATAGTCTCTTGGCTTGGAATTAGATTCACAGAGATACAAAGGAAGGAAAGTTGGGAAATGTACTGGGTACTGCAGTTTTATTAAGAGCTATTCTATCTCTGGAAACTGTAACAGTACGAAACCGGTCATTGTAGGTAATGGTTCTCACGAATCTCGATGTCATCTGGTTTGAAATGATCTACACATACCTATACAGTGAGTAGAAATGTGACGATCAGGAAATGAAACATAATTATAGAAACTTATTCTCATTTGCGTGTTTGCATAGTCCTTCCGTGGGCGTGGAATTGCTCTAAACTATCCTTCACGTTGGTAGTTTCAGATTTTCAGAGGTAGATTCTGCTTGAATTCTATAATTAGACTTGCAGCCTGGGACAACACATGACATTGTCGTTCCGAAAGGATAATAATAATTTGATATGTATGAGGAGTCAGGAGTGTTTCAGATTAAGTTTGATTTGTGTGTATGAAAAGACAGTGATTTGTAGAACTTAGTAAATAAATATATAATTACTGTAGTTGATTTTAAAACAATACAAATAAGTATTATGCTAATGTATATAAGTAATGTGGCTGGTTTAAATTATTTTAACCACAAATTCTCTCGTGCTATCCTCAAACCATTTGATGTAAATCGATGTAGAATTCATGAAAACGATCAGTATATAATATGGTGTTCGAATACTTATGGCCAGGCAGTGTATTCCAGAATCGATGTATGACATATTCCTACATCAGAAAAAATCTGTACGGCATATTCCTGAATTGAGGTTGTTGGACATATTCCGGTATTTTCGTTGGACATATTCGGGCGACTCGATAAGATTTCCTGTTTCCAGGCTGGTATGTCATAACGAGAGGTGTAAAAGCGGAAAAAATACGTAAACTAGCTTGTACACACAATTATTATAATCTAACACTTCATAACGGCTTTGCTAACTAACTACTGGCGGAGATAAAGGTGACAGAAAGATGACAATAAGAATTTCTAGGTTGCGCTCCGAGGGGCTTAATGAAATATTGCATTAAAAATATCATACTAAAATACGTTATTTTATCACGATTAGGTAAGGGTAGCATGGCAGACAAAATTAACAATTAGTAAGGCTTTAATTCCTAAAAATGTACTTACCAACCGTAAATTAGGTTTTAATTAGGCTTGTTCATCGAATAAAAATCAATGGATTTAACTATATATATATATACTATATATAATATTATATATATCTATATCTATCTGTAACGAATTAATTGAAGAAACTGTCAGGCCCAGAAAGCTGATTTTTGGCATGTGGGAGTATTTTGGCTATGGCTCCAGTAAGTTCTGATCTCAGACGAAAATGTTGACTCATCATGGAATTATGACGTCATTGTCACCTTTTTTATAATGAGAAATTTCTCGACCATAACTAGTTTTTCGTTTTTCGACCATAACTCAGCGATTTTAAGTGATAGAAGGCTGAAATTTTAATAAAATCTGTATATTAATATATCTCACATATGACACAACTATCATCAAAAAATGATGACTCATCACCCTGTTATGACGTCATAATTACGCATCAAAATTTTAAAAATTGACAAATTTGGTGATTTTTCATACGATATCGATTATAGGACACAAAGTGTCTGCCAGCCGCGCAGCTCAAGCAAGCGAAGCGCGCTTGAAATCCTATAATCGATAACCATGTAGGATAGACTTTAAGAAAGTATAACTAGCATATTTGCTCAATTGTAGGCTGTTGCATCCCTGCGCTGCTGTGGAACAACATTTTTATCAATTGAGAACATATCTAAACGATTGTCAAAAGCCAGAATAAAAGATATCGATAATTGCTTTATTTAATGGAAAACGAATGAAAATTGTGGACCAGCGATATAATATACGTATGTGTATTTAGATAATGCATTGAAAATTATTGGCAGCCTATGCAAACATGTTATCAAAGTTCACATATCCATTGTCAAAATTAAAGTCATTACTGAATTGAACAATAAATATATTTAGGACATTTTTGGGTCATTATTTGACCTATTTTAGCTTCACTTATTAAAAATCTGAATTAAAGCCAATAGAAGCTGGTAGATTCAAATAATCAATAATATTCAATAGAATATTTGTACATTCATGTGTTTCTATGGAATGCATTTTGTATTTTAAATTGATTAGATCCTATAATTAACTTTTGCGAATGTTATGAGCAGTAGAATGTTTCAAAAAATTCAAAAGTTTGAATCTTTAGATGCTTACCCTTCAAATAGTTTACTTTGATCACCAAAGGTTCACCATAAAAAATTATTGCAAATAGGAGATTATTTAGTAGTCTCACTAGGTAGGCTTGTCCAAGTGCAGATTTATAATGGAATTTTTCCGGTTTAGGGATAAAATTGCAAAGGAGTACTTCTGATATAAGTAGAGGATCTAGTAACTTTGTATTCAGATATTTGGGTGTGGTTTTATATCAGCTAATAATACATTTTGATGAGCTAAAAGCTACCGGTTTGGATATATTAGTGAAATCAGTCGGGACCAGTCTTAGTACTTGTAATTATCAATTGCCCCAACTGATTTAATTAATATCTCCAACCCGGTAGATTTTAGCTCATTAAAATGCATTATTAGCTGATATAAAACCACATCCAAATATCTGAAAACAAAGTTACTAGATCCTTTACTTATATCAGAAGTAATCCTTTTGCAATATTATCCCTAAACCGGGAAAATATCATTATAAATCTGCACTTGGAGGAGTCTACCTTGCACGACTGCTAAATCATCTCCAAATCGCTTGAATTTTTTTTATTTTGGGCATTTAGTGATCAAAGTAAACTATTTAAAGGGTAAGCATATAAAGATTCAAACTTGTGAATTTTTGAAATACTCTAATGGGCAGGCATTTGAGTATCAAAATATGATTTAACTCATTTTCGAGGGCGTATCGTAAAGTTTAAATTATTTACATAAAGTAAAGGAGACAGAAACTACATTTAGTTTTTTGGTACTTTAGACTTCTCTACATAGTCACCGTCCAGAGTCACACATTCTTTCCACCGTTTCTTGATCTTCCGCAGGCCGTCATTGTAGAAGTCCTCAGGTTGCAGTGAAAACCACTGTTCAACCTCTTGAAATGACCTCATCTGTGTCATCAAATATTTTCAAAGTTTGGAAATCCCTTTTCCACCTCACAACAGTGTCATACGACGGGCAATCATCACCCGAGATAGCCTTCATTTCTTCATGGATTTTCCAGTCACTGTAACCCTTCAAATGCAGAAACTTAATCACGCTACCATCATGCGCATAAGGATCAGTGATTACACTGACAAAATGTCATCGACATAGTTCAATAACCTCCGGGTGATAATTAAAACTTAT
Organism: Aphrocallistes beatrix; assembly: GCA_963281255.1. Taxonomy (NCBI): domain Eukaryota; kingdom Metazoa; phylum Porifera; class Hexactinellida; order Sceptrulophora; family Aphrocallistidae; genus Aphrocallistes; species Aphrocallistes beatrix. The sequence continues at coordinate 1,705,746 of OY725500.1, read as the reverse complement.
TTGATATCCTCTCGTACTTGTATTAAAATGTTTTCATCAATTATTAATAACCATACGCTCTACAAGACTATTTGCGTCTGTATAGGAACCTTTTAGTGAATCCATAATTGTGATTACAGGTTGGTAATGTTAATCAAAATTGGCTATATATATATCGAATATCCTTTCATTTACAAATAGGTATTCGTGCTCTTGTATTTCATAAAGAAAATCCTATTTTCTCTCTGCTGCCTACAGTTACGATGCATCTATATATCTCCTTCCGAAACTTATTATAAACATTGCGAGCCTATAATTATTTTAGTAATGCAGCGAAAAATGCAAATTCCGTCACCGAAGATATCCTCTTGTAGTCAGGGTATATATTTAGGCAACAGTTTTCCAGTCAATGTTGTATGCTATTCTATTTTTTCAATGTAGGGGGATACAAAGCTGCGAGGATTTTCCTTGTTTCCATTCAGGGGAAACTGGAGAGTATTTATGTGCATTCTGGAAGATTTGATGCTTCCTAGCAAAATTATAAGAGCTGTATTTCATTGCAAAAAAAATGGTCCTCTAATAAGTCGAATGCCTATAATAATGTTCAATTAGATAAATGTGAATTTAACTCTGATGGACTTACCATAGGACTAAAAATGCGGAATTCAAATATATGGTGTGTATACCTACAAACATTAATACTTATATAAATAATATATTTTCCATCTCAAGATGCTCTCGATTTTTCAATAATGGAGACAAATGATCACCTAAAGAGTTTTAATATTGATTGTACTAGCTCCTTATTAAGATAAGAGATAAATGTACCGCCAATCACGTATTTGAGGAGTGAACCTTATACATTTATATTTATAGGATGTGTATTAGTAATTAATATATTTAGTCAAAACTGTAAGGATTTATATACATTGATTGATATAACTCAAAAATCTTCAAATTTGTCAATTTATCATTTTATGATGAAAAGTTGTATTATATTAGAGGTGCATTAATATACATATTCTATTAAAAATATCAGGCTTCTATCACCTAAAATGGCTGAGTTAAAGTTGAAAAACTCGTTACAGATATATATATATATATATATATATACAGTAGAACGCCAGTTATCCGAACTTCAGTTATCCGAACACTTCAGTTATCCGAACCCCTTGGTTGACCAAACTACAATATACTGAATTTATAGATGATGCATCCTTGAGTTGAGAATTGAAAGTACTACCCTGCCATCATTTTATATACTATAAATGATACGTAGATAGATCAATATGTATTTTATCCATATTCATCATTATGACTAATTAGTACTACTGACCAACTTTTCTATGTAATTACATTACAACTTCAGTTATCCGAACCCCCTCGGTCCCGACCCGTTCGGATAACTGACGTCCTACTGTATATATATATATGTGCATATACACTGCCTGAACAAATGTATTCGTACACCCCATTATTTCCCATACAAATAGTTATAATACTGATTTATTTAGCGTTTCAAATATATTTAATTTGTGAGAGATACGCTTAATTTAACTTCAAATTCGAATTCTCCACATTCAAATTGCCGACTTTATAAGTTTTCAATTTAATTACTCTTCTTCAAGATTAAGTATTTTCAGCATTTGCTTTCATATGCCACATGTCGCGAGTGATCACCATTTTATATGATAGCATTGGTGGTATGAGGTGGCACAGTTTGAACATTTTTAACCTTGTGGGCGTGTAAACAAGTTGAAAGATTAAAAAGTGAGTAATTCCAATATGGAGAATTCGAATTTGAAGTTAAATTAATCGTATCTCTTACCAATTAAATACCTTGACTCGCTAAATAAATCAGTATTATAACTATTTGTATGGGAAGTATGGGTTGTACGAATACTTTTGTTTAGGCAGTGTGTATATATATGTGTAACGAATTGATTGAAGAAACTTTCGGGCACAGAAAGCTGATCATTGGCATTTGGGACTATTTTGGCTATAGCTCCACAAAGTTCTGACCTCAGACGAAATTGCCGCCTCGTCATGAAATTATGACGTCATTGTCACATTTTTGAAATTATAATTTTCAGGTTTTCGACTATAACTCAGCCATTTTAGGTTATAGAATGCTGAAATTTTTAGAGAATTTGTAGATTAATATTATTCACATGTGATGCAATTATCATCAAAAAATGATGACTCATCACTCTGTTATGACGCCATCATTACGCATCAAAAAATTTCAATTTTCAATAAGACAGACATATTTAGAGATGTTTCCTCCCTTATATTTAATCAATGTAAATTCTGTCGCCTAAAGGGCGCCTCTGGCGGCTTTATATATATATATATACTGATCCCAAATCTCTATCTCAAATGATGGTGAAAATAGGATATTTTCGATTTGTTCACCGTATTCCTTAGGGGATCAGCTTCCAATTTGTATATTGTTTTATTTTAAAAGTACAATTATTGTCGTTCCTACATTAGATTTTTGTTCATCGGTTTAATGTAGTCATTGAACTTGATTTTTGTGGTTCTCTTTGATATATATAGGGTTGTCAGACGTCCGGGTTTCGAGCCATTTGTCCGGAGTCCGGGAATGGGATGAATTTGTCCGGGTTTGGAGAATTTTGAGTCCTGTCCGACTACTCACTACTCAGGACTGTCAATATATTCTATCCGTATCTAAGTTATTTAGTTAGTTATTGCTCTGCTGCAAACGTGTTACTCTCTAATATTTGAAGAAAGAGTGCAAGTTTGTGAAATTTGGATTATTACTGATTTGTAATGCTACCATAGTGTACGTATACTACTGAGTACTGACCCTAACTTCCTAACATGTTTCGTAATGAGTATACTTGGAATCTTCTTTTTGTTTCTGTGTTCAATGGCTTCAACGATGAATTATGATATGTAGATATGTAGTCACGTGGGTCAAGGGTCATTTTATGTGTCTTTGCAGCTCTGGTTTACAGTGAATTACCTACATTCAAATTGTTATTTCAAATTTTATTCTCTGAGATTTTAGTTTACCCCGCAATAACTAATAGACGAAATATAATTTATAATTTCTCTTGATTATTTATGTATTCTGTATATTTTGACGATAAGTTATTGATACAAATTTAAAATTAGATAACATTACAATAAGCATTTTTCATCCAACACTCAATTTCACTTAGAAGATGCAGTAACAGGTAGTACTAAGGGCATTCAAAAAGTTCTCATCACATATCTGTATCTCAAATGATAGTGAAAATAGGATATTTTCAATTTGTCCATTGTATTCCTTAGGGGATCAGCTTCCAATTTATATATTGGTTTATTTTAAAAGGACAATTATTGTGGTTCCTACATTAGATTTTTTGTGCATCGGTTTAGGGTAGTGTCGAAAAGTTGGAATCTCCCCATTGAAAATGGCTTAAAACTAAATTTGGAGAATAAAAGTTGTGAAAATCGTAGAATAAGGTCATTAAAAGGTTAAATAATTAAGAACCAATGTGAAAAAGTAAACGGGAGGTGTTCAATAGTATTGCTCGTGTTGAAAAAATATCATGCTACTTTTAGTGGATTTTTTGTCAATTTTCGCCACTCAAAAAGTGGGACAAAAATGGTAGTAAACCACTTCAAAACATAGTATTCCCTCAGCCTCAAACTATAATACTTCAGAGAATTCAATCTATATGATAGTTGATGCGTAGAATTCGATGGAGGGATCAGTTTTAATCTAAATTTGCTCAGAACTGAAATATATCAAAAGGAACCCCAAAAATCACGTTCAAAGGGACTACCTTAAACCGATGCACAAAAAATCTAATGTAGGAACCACAATAATTGTCCTTTTAAAATAAACCAATATATAAATTGGAAGCTGATCCCCTAAGGAATACAATAGACAAATTGAAAATATCCTATTTTCACTATCATTTGAGATACAGATATGTGATGAGAACTTTTTGAATGCCCTTAGTACATATGGTTAATTTTTTAGAGAATAAATTATGTCCAGGTTTGGCCTTTTGAAAATCTGGCAACCCTAGATATATATATCAGTTCTGAGCAAATTTAGATTGATACTGATTCCACCATCGAATTCTACGCTCAAATGAACAAATAAATTGAATTATCTGAAATAGGCTGAGATAATAATGTGTTTTCTACCCATCTGTAGCGAAATGATTGAAGAAACTGCCAGGCACAGAAAGCTATTTTTGGCATGTGGGAGTCTTTTAACTATAGCTCCACTGAGTTCTGGCTTCAGACGAAAATGTTGACTCATCATGGAATTATGACGTCATTGTAACCTTTTTTCATAATTAGAAATTTCAGTTTTCGACTATAACTCAGCCAATTTGGGTGCTAGTAGGCTTAAATTATAAGAGAATGTGTATATTAATATATCTCACATATGATGCAGCTATCATAAAAATGATAACTCATCACTCTGTTAGGACGTCATTGTTACGATCAAAAAATTACAAATTGGGAAATTTTGTAATTTTTCGAGTGAAATCGATTATAATAGTAAGACGGTTGTATTTAGAGATGTTATCTACACTATAGTTAATCATTGTGAGCCTAGGTCGCCAAAGTGCGCCTCCGGTGGACACCAAGTGTCCGCCAGCCGCTCAGCTCAAGCGAGCAAAACGCGCTTGTTTACATAATTTCAGTAGGAAAATTCACCTATTAATCATACCCTTCTTATCTTAAATATTCTTCTCTCTTAATCGCTCCTTTTTATTCTTGTTTCTGCAATTAATTAGTAAATTATCTACATTTACTGTCTTCCAAACATCAAATAAAAGGGCGTAATACTGGGAAAAAGTTTCAAAATTGTGTTCGATACTATTGCAGCAGATTGAGTTGATCTGTCCAATCTCCCAAAGTATCGTACCTCATTTTGTGAATTTTTCTTATTATAATTTTGGAACAATAGAGGAGAATGCCCTAACTTTAATAAATATCATTCTTTCAACTCACGTTTTCAGAATCTTATTGTGAGTTTCAACTAACTCGTTGCTTTGTGGTAGTATGCTCGGGTTTTACGACCATCGATCTGTAGTTTCTCTTGAAATCGCTTAAATTCCTAAAACAACAGGATTAATCTCGAGATGTAGTCATCATAATTGCGAATCGATAATTATTCTTGGAACCCCTCTACGAGATGTTCATCTTGTTGACGTTAATCTCACAATTACGCTACTACGATCATCTATTTACGCAATGAGTGGTGGTGATGGATATGATTATGATATTTACAAGTATATGACAGTATCCATTTTGCTTATTTTGAGATTGAAATCAAAATCCTAAAATTAATATAACATTTGCTATTTCTAAATTATATGTAGTCATCTTATGATTGGCAATAGGTTATATTTACTACAAATTTAGTGAGGGTAAAGGTAAAGTTAGCTGCTATCTTTCTTGCCTACTGATAGCCGAGTTTTTCTCTGCAACATGCAATCATATATTAGCATTGATTCGGGGGGTATATAAATCATACAACGGACTCAATCTACATGCGACTCAATCTGTCACGAAACAGTACTATTGAAAAGAAAACGTTGTTTAAATACCCTTTCCTGACTAGAGATTAATGTTAATAAATGACTCGTTTGGTTTAGTGGTTATACTACTTAACTCAAATTATATGGTGATCAACGATTAATTAACATACCGTTTATTACTTTTAGGGTTATATTTAAGAATGGATAATATCATAAGGGCGGTACTTACAATTGAGTTGCCCTTAAGCTAGACAATATAAGTGTGCCGATCCATGGCCAAAGTCCTTCAAATAATTTTTTCCAAGAATGAGGTATTGTAATTTTATATTGTGGATTGTCAATTGCATACGCCACATTTGAATATGCAAAAATAATGTGTTGTTAGGAAAAAGCATCTTTCACTTGTATGTAGATTTTTTACTGTATATTCTGAAATTACCCATATCAAGGTTCACTAAATATTTGAATTTTCTCTTTAGGATCTCCCCGAAGATGTCTCCAACGAAATCCGTGATAACTAGACCAACACAATCAAAAGCAAAGGCAGCAAACAACCTAAAGTTAGTTAATCTAAGTATTTGTTACTTTTGCTAAATTTACTTTGGGAAGCATATGTTGGGAAGCATATGCATATGTACATGTACATCGGAATATGCAAATTTTAACATCCTTCTGAAATTTTAAAAAATTGATCTCAATAATAGTTATCTATTACATATTGATTTCTAGTCTAAATACTTTTCTGGTTTTTAGTTTGCCCTCTAAACTTTATATAATAGCCACTTTAAAAGTCCGAGCTGCGTATGATTCTATAAGGCGACAATTCTATTTTAAATGGGAAAATTCCAAAATGCCTCGCTATCGTGTTTTTCCTCTGCATCGGTATTGAGGATAAACCTTAATTATAGGCTTAATCACAAATTACTCAATTAATGGACTAATACATACATATAAGGCCTGTTGCGTAGAATTTTCAGACGCATAGAATTTTCAGACACTGTATTATGAAACCATGGATTCAACTTTGCTGTAGAATTCTCAGACATGATTATGCATACTATGGATTTTTGTACTGGAAGTTCATACATTTATATTGAAGTTATCAGTATACTACATAGCTACCCGTAGAATTTTCAAACATTTCCATTAGATTCTATACTACATACGTAGCTACCCGTAGAATTTTCAGACATTTCCATTAGATTCTATGATACATGCTACCGGTAGAATTTTCAGACATTTCCATTAGATTATATGATACATGCTACCGGTAGAATTTTCAGACATTTCCATTAGATTAGATTATACATAGCTACCCGTAGAATTTTCAGACGTTTATTTTAGATTCTATTATACATAAGCTACCCGTAGAATTTTCAGACATTTCCATTAGATTATATGATACATGCTACCCATATAATTTTCAGACATTTCTATTATATTATATTATACATAGCTACCCGTAGAATTTTCAGACGTTTCTATTAGATTAGATTATACATAGCTACCCATAGAATTTTCAGACATTTCCATTAGATTCTATGATACATGCTACCCGTAGATGCTCTGATCTTATTGAGGCGTTCGCAAGATCGCAGGTATTTTTCCTAGACTCATTCAGGAGATGAATCGATTCTAGGTGGTCATCAGGAGGAGAAAACATATCCAATTCGCACCCTTCCTCGATAGCCACAGATTCGGAAATGATAGCCTCTTCGAGTTCATAGTCTTCGTCATGTGATATCTTAGATATATTCGAGACTAGATTCTCGTATTTCGATTCCCGTCCCCACATGACTTGAAAAGGAGTGTACGAGTGGGAATTCTTAACGGTAGAATTCATACATATGACTGCAGGTTTAAGTACTGAAGACCAATGCTTTCCAGTCTGAAATGTCATTTTGTTCAACTTGTTTTATAACTGAATAAAATACCACTCACGATTTAAAAATCTTGTTGTGCGCTTCGACCAGTCCATTTGCCATCGGGTGATAGGCGCGAGTACTCCGGTTGTCAACTTCTAATTTCTGATGAAATTGCTGGAAACTCTGAATAGAAAGGAAAAGGATATTTATTTCAATCATATCTATACAGTTAAATTGTTTAGTTAGGTTAGCTACTCGTATGGACATGTATATACATACGTACAAGGAACACAATTCTCAATTCTATTACATGCATAGGTGTACAATCTCAGGAAGAAGTCTTACTTGTTAAGGATTCTGCAGCGTTTAAATTAGAATTGCATCTTTAATTAAACATACAGTACCCGGACAAAAGTATTCGACCACCACAGAAACCTCCATACAAATAGTATTATAGTGGGTATATTTATCAAAGAATATGTACTCAAACCGTGAGGAATTCTCAATTTTTTATTTCAAATTCGTAAACTACACTTTCTAATTACTCATAATTGATAGCCTCAACTCAATTACTAACTCCCGAGTTAATAAATATCAACATTTGCTACTTGATGCTACTTGTCCCAAGTCACAGCCATTATATATGATGGCGATTAGTGACACAAAGTGGCTGAGGTTGATAATTTTCTACATAAGAATAAGTATTTGAGTTGAGACTCTGAATTACGAGTAATTAGGATGTGTAGATTACAAATTTGAAATAAAAAATAGAATTTTTCTACTGTTTGAGGACATGTTCCTTTTTTGAATAATTTCAATTTAATACTATTTGTATGGAATTTTTCGTGGTGGTTGAATACTTTTGTCCGGGTAGTGTACATTGCATGTGAACTCTTTGCCCTGATCATGTTGGATGATATCTGGGACACCAACATCGAGGTAAATGTCTTTCAGGTTCTCGTTAACTCCATCAGTCGTTTTACTTTTGAGAGGTCGCACTACTACGTACTTGCTCAAATAGCACACTGTAACGAGCAAGTGCTTGTAGCCTTCCGGACTGGGAGAAAGATCACAGATAAGATCAACCCCGATATGCTTCCATGGTCTCTTAGGAGGGGGGATCGGATGCAACTTTCTCTGAGGTTGAGGTGGCAGTGACTTGTTTTGCTGGCAAGCACACACGATTTCACTTTTTAATATAGAATTGAATAATAAAGGTTAATTCAATAAAAATTGTAATTGATAACTAATGAACTAACTCACGTAGTTGACAATCTCTGAATACATTCCCAGCCAATAATAACGCTGCTGGATTGATTGAACGGTAGCATTCATTCCCGAATGAAGTAGATGATCATGGTACTTCTCCAATATACCAGATACATCAGAACGGCATGGAACCTGCAAGTCTTTCTCTTCCCCGTTTCTAATCTCTCTCTGTGATTAATTTAAAAATAAGTATTGATATATTATAGTCACAAAAATGCATAAAATATGTGACCGTCTCGGGGTTTGATTATGGCACGAGATAGGCAAATCTCTGTTCTCTCTGTTGGATGTGTTCCTCTGCTTACGATATCAATGTATTTGCTCTTGAATCTTTGGGCCGATCAGTTAAATATTTTTTGCTTGGAGTGATGAGGAAATATAAATTAGACCTTATGAACGATTTATTTGATCGTTTAAAATATTTATTTCACTGCATGCCCTATAATAAATGCCAATGCATGAAGCACTTTTGAGTCGCAATCAGGTGCAGTCATAGGAATTTTCTAAACCGGGGCCGCAGAATCATACTCGGAGCAAATGCCCCGGATGTACCCCCCCCCTGGGACCGTCCCTGATCGTAATCAATTTTTTCAATTCTAAAGTTGGTTGCTTGATTCACGTTGGTTGCTTGATTCAATGGAACCAGGACCTGTGTTAAATTTCTAGATAATTTTGTAGTAAGACATTTGTTCATTCGCCAAACAGCCCAAAATGGTTTTAAGAACATCGTTCTGTAAAAAAGTAATCAAGACTTTTTAGTGTGATAAATTAATATTGGTTAGAATAACATATTTGGCTCAACAAACTTTTTTGTCGATTGTTTTATGCTTTTCAATTAATTAATTTGGTGGTGCAACAGCAAGAGTTTGTCTGAAGCGGTCATTACTGACAGGTAGCGTACTATTTTATGCAAGTGTTTTCATGACTTGTATTCATGACTTGTATCACTGATGAATTTATGAAAATATGTGTTTGTCTTGACAAAAAGAGTCAGTACCAAATCTTCAATGAAAAGAGGATAGATGTTATAAATATTTGATTGCTGTACGTGTGGGAGTAAAGAGTGTGCTGAGTGTACCTTACCAGTGCGATTGAGTTCAAAGAATATAAGTCATGAAGAGAGATCAAGTTGGACTATTGCTTTAATTAACATTTGCACAGTCGCTTTTCTACATCTGCTTTAAATGGAGAATTAGAATCGGGTTCGAGTCGGCTTCTCAAAAATATACCGGATTCCAGTGACGCAGCAGGAGGGGACACAAACTAATGCCGAGTCTTAAAAAATCGATGTTATGTCCTTGCACTTGTCCAAATCGTTTCGTTGCTTACTTTCAAAATAAAGTAGTTTTAAAACACTTTCTCATTACCAAGTCTTAACCTTGAAATTCTTTATCAATTTTGCGAAATATTCTTAGGATGGGTGTATTTCTAAAAAGAATTCTCAGAATACACTTGTGTCTTAGGATATTTCTCGAAACATGGATCAACAGAGTTGATGTTAATATTATGAAATCCTTTTCATAATATAAGGTTGTTTTGCGGAAAACTCACAGAATCTCTTAACTTTCTTATCAAAATTTATCAGTGTAAACTATATATTTAATTGATTAATGAAGTCACTCTTGTCATCATCAATTTGCAAGTAGTTAATTCAAAATTGATACTTTTAATTGTATTTTCACACAAAATGATCGATCTCCTCGATTTTTAAGACATTTTGAATTCCAATGATTTAGAATTATTTTAAGTCAACCCCTTCTTCACTCCTTTCCCTTAGAATTCGTATAAATTGTAATTGTTTTTCTTGATTGGAGAGGCAAGGATTTGATTTTCCAATCCGACAACCTGTGTTGTAGTGTCTGCATGCGTAGCAGTATATGGCATCTTCCTTCGTACTATCTTCCAACCAAGGATACTCATCGGACCAATCGCTCTAAAAGATCGATTATTTTGGCCTGTTGGATAATTAACCAGCCTTGTCTGCCTGCATTGGCGGTTCATCAAGGGGCTTTGAGACAAACCCTCTGGACCAAGAACTGCGGTTCTGGCTCTTTTGTTTCAGAAAATAATATAATAACCACGAACACTAGTATTTTAAATATAACTACGTACTTGTAAATCAAGACAAAAATTTCAAATTGTTCTAGATGCTAATAGCAATCAATCAAAGATCAATTCCATTTCGTAGAGTTCTGTCACAAAGTAGGTATCGATGAAGAAGACTTTGTACAAAGTGTTCAAGAACATCCACAATGATTGACAAATTAGAGTATACACTATAACAGGTTGCGTTTTTGCACACACAACGAGTTTCGCTAAAGCTTTGCAGCGAGAGCTGATTATGTTTTCCACGCAGTTGTTCATACTTGAAGTGCGTAACAAGTACCAGTAGAGCAAACTGAGATTGTGGAGGAGGTCTAAAACCCTGGCGTGTTTTGTAGCTGGAGCTGAGATAGGTGATGTAAAAAGAACAGTTGCGGACATCTCTCTTAGATTCTCCTGAGGCATTTTAAGTTGTAAATTCAAAGCTAGAACCATAGCAATTGCATATAAGGCCTCACACTAACTTGCTGATTTGGACTAGGGATGCGGTTGAAGATGGTTGAACTAACACATGGGCTGTCTCTTCACATTCTCGCTCTCCTCTTCTTCCCACTCCGCTAAAACCTCCTAATAATAATTGGAGACTTCAATATCTATGTTGACATCCCACTTCAATATCTATGTTGACACCCGTCTCTACAATTCTCCGAGCTCCTGCGTTCTCTATCTTTAATCCAGCATGTGAATCAGCCAACTCATGAGAAGGGTCACATTCTCAATCGTATAATGTCCAGTTCTGACAACATCATCCTCTCTGAACCAGTTCCTGTCCATCTATTCCAGAGGTTCTTAACCTGGGGGGCGTCATGATCATAGGCGTCGTAACCCACCCGGTTACCCGGCAATGGCCGGGCGGCCCAGAGGGAATGCCGGGTAGTACCCGGTCTCCCGGGTGCTACCCGGTAAATGACCGGGTACTACCCGGTCTAATGCCGGGTGCTACCCGGTAAAAAGACCGGGTACTACCCGGTAAAAAGCTTAGTGCTATTATGTACTGGTAATTGGTTGTTAATAATTCCTCATGTAGATCAAGGGTCACGGCCCATTTGGCTGACGGTAACGCTGGATCAGCTGAAGATACGGCCCGATTAACTGACTGAACGGCCCTGAATTATTGTGGCCGGGCAATCCAAAGGGTAGGAAATAAAGTTTACGACGCCTATGGACTCATGATCATTTCAGGGGGCGTGGCATTTGATTTCGTATTTAGCATTTTGATTTTTTCAAGTGTATAAATCATTAAATTTTGACATGGCTAGTACTTACATTTGAAGCTTGGTGCCTCGAATATCATCCATAATGTGAATTTAGAATCTGATTTTAAAAGGGACAAATATCCACCTCGTTATAACCCACTTGGTTATAATGGGACTTCAGTGTGTATGTATAGTATGTATATCCTATAGACAATTTATACCTCCCTAACCGGTATTTACAACCCTCCACTAATTCAATAATACTTTACCCAATCAATTAATCAGTTACTCAATTAATCAAAATAATTAAAATATGTACATTTAACAAATAGATTTCCAAGTCAAGGGGGCATAATGATTTAATGGTTATAAAAGGGGGGCGTAAGGACAAAAAGGTTAAGAACCCCTGATCTATTCTCTGACCACAATCGTTCCAAATCCATCAACTTCCCAATCTTTCTTGCTGATCTCGCTTACTCTGATCTCTGTGCTAACCCACCTGTTCATCTTCAGGAACTTATAGCATCAAATAGCAGTACTCTATCTTCCATCTATGATCAGCATGCTCCGCCGCGAACCAAAACCATAGTATCCCTTCCCCGTGTCCCTTGGTACACCAGTAGCATCAAGTAGGCCAAGCGAGCAAGATGGAAGACTTTACGGAAGTGGCGCCAGTCTAATGACCCTGACCATTTGGCTGAATTGAAGCATCAGGGGAATCTTGTGACTGACCTGATGAACAGGAAACGTCGCATTTTATATTCTGATTGGATTAGTCAGTCCTGTCATGACCAGCGCTCACTCTTCCGTATGGCTAACTCACTGCTCGGCCTACACCAGCAACAGGCCCTACCACCGCATGCTGATAGGGCTGCTCTTTCTCAGGAACTCGCCAACTTCATTGTTCTTAAGGTAAACAACACCCGTTCCACCATTGATTCAAATGCATGATCCGCTTCTCTTTAGTCTCTACTATACCTGTCCTCTTTTCGAACTTATTAGGTCCCACCTCCCCGACATGCACTGCTATGCCGACAATACTCAGGTATATCTTTCTTTTAAACCCAATTCCATCTCTTCTGAAGATTCTGCCTTCTCCGCCATCCAATCTTGCATCTCTGCGATCCGTTCTTGGCTCCTCACCTGCAAGTTGCTTATCAATGACACCAAGAGTGAGTTCCTTATAATGGGGACTCGTCAACAAATATCTAAGATTCAAACTGATAGTATCTCTGTTGGTGAGTCGAGAATCTCTTCTTCCAAAGAAGTACAGAATCTAGGAACTTGGCTGGACAACACCTTCTCAATGTCTACTCAGATCAGCAAAGTTGCCTCCTCCTGCTTCTTCTGGATCTATAACATCCAGCGTATTAGAAAGTATCTCTCTAGGCGAGTCTGTGAAACTTTCCTTAATGCTCTTAGCACATCATGTCTTTATGAGTCTAACAGTCTCTTGTATGGTTCCCACTCATCCCTAGTAGCTCGACTCCAACGAGTCCTGAACAGTGCAGCCAGACCTATCTACAATGTTTCCCGTTCCTTCTCGCTTCTCCTCTTCTTATCAACCTCCACTGGCTGCCTGTTAACATCGCATTTTCCGGATTATATCACTCCGGATTATATCAGCCAACTCAAACAGGTTAAGACATCCAATCGCACTCTACGATCATTCAAAGCCATCCTCCTTGAAGATCCTACTATCAAATCTTCCAAAACTCAGGGCGATCGTGTATTCACTTTAGCTGCGCCTGTTGAATGGAATCTCCCTCCGTGCATTCGGAATGCCCCTTTACTCCCTTTCTTTAAAAAACTACTAACAACTCACCTTTCCCGCATCGCACACCCCACAATTACTTAATTAAACACTTAATATACACATCTTAAATTGATTTCAACGCGTATACAAGTACATTACAATCAGGGTTTCATCCAGCTTTCCAAAGTCATACGCCTAAATGGACGTCACCATTTTTCTACGCGCTTAGACTCATTTTTATATAGCAATTTTATATATGTTTTATATCACACGCCTAAGTAGGCGTATGCCGCCCGCCTAGCCCCCAAAAATCATACGCCTAATTATGATCCATGGGATCAAATACGCGCCTCTGGACACAAAGTGTCCGCAAGCAAGCGAAGCGCGCTTGTATAATTAATTTGTCTAAATTTAATGGTTTGCAAGTAATTAGACAATTTATTATATTGATCACATTTGATCATTTGTCAAATATCTCGTAAACCATTGAATTTAGACATCGAAATTATATTTCACCTATAGGAACTAGTCCATTCGCTATCAAATGGGGCTAAATTTGAATGTCTTGCTCCTGCGGTTTCAACATATGACCCCAACTGACCAAAATACGTTTCCACAGCAACACTGGAAGGTAGCAACATTCCATGAAAATTCCAAAGTTTTCGCATCAAACCATTCATAGCTCAGCTCTGTGCAAAAATCTTTTAATTAAAACACATAGAAGTGCCCTTAAACGACCTCTGAAAATCACTAAATCTGTCAAAAATATAACCTATTGCGCAATCATATGGTGACTAATCGAAATTTAAGCAACTGATATCTGTACTTTGACACCATATTTATATATGCTGGTAATGCATTCATTCCTAAGGCTATTGTGCTTGATTAATGATTTAAGTCAGCTCATGTATTAATTCAACCATTTTCTACCACATCTCTAGTCCAAAATCCGCAAGTTACTGTGAGGCCTTATATGCAGTAGACTATGCTAGAACTATGAACGACTGAACTAAGAATGGCTAAGAATGACTGTCGGCATAATCGCGATGAATATTTACCTCCAAATAGAATTAATTAAGTGGAAAAATTGCTAAACAAAAGACAAAACAACTGTAGATCAATATGTTAACATTTAAGAACTTAACATTTTTCTTGGAAGGTAAACCCCCGAAAACCCCCTTACGGACGCCCGCTACGCTCGCTTTGTGTCTACCTAAACTTTACATTTTTAAGTCTGCCCACCTCTTGAGAAATGTCTAGCTATGCCCTTGTTTTAACTTGTTATTTTTATTCAAGTGGATTTAATTTGCCGGGATTTATGTTTCATCATTCTCCTTTATAATGGTTTGAATGTATTACGCCGACAGTTTAATAACATAGTGAATCACATATTTGGACACGAAGTGTCCGTCAGCCGCGCAGCGCAAACAAGCGAAGCGCGCTTGTATAGATTAATCGAGTTTTAATAGTAAGGAGATATATATATATCTCTGTAACGAATTGAGTGAAGAAACTGCCAGTCCCAGAAAGCTTATTTTTGGCATGTGGGAGTGTTTTGGCTATGGCTCCAGTAAGTTCTGAGCTCAGATGAAACTGTTAACTCATCATAGAATTATGACGTCATTGTCACATTTTATAAAGTTAAGCAATACAGTTATTCGAGCATAACTCAGCCATTATAGGAGATAGAAGGCTGAAATTTTAATAGAATGTGCATATTATAATACCACACATATGATATAACTACCATCAAAAAATGATGACTCATCACTCTGTTTTGACGTCATCATTACGCTTCAAAAATTTTAAAATTGACAAATTTGGTGATTTTTCGCGCGATATCGATCATAACAGTAGGACAGACGTATTTAGAGATGTTATCTCCCATATAATTAACCAATGGACCCCAGGCGACTGAAGGGAGCCTCCGGCGCACACAAAGTGTGCGCCAGCCGCACAGCGCAAGCAAGCGAAGCGCGCTTGTTAATATATACACACACACAGTAATCGAGTTTTAATAGTAAGGATGTGTATATATCCTTACTATTAAAACTCGATTAATGTTTGTGTATATATATATATATATATCTGTAACGAATTGATTGAAGAAACTGCCGGGCGCAGAATGCTGATTTTTGGCATGTGGGAGTTTTTTCGCTATGGCTCCAGTAAGTTCTGAGCTCAGAGCAAAATGTCGACTCATCATGGAATTATGACGTCATTGTCACCTTTTTAAAAGTTAAGCAACACAGTTATTCGGACATAACTCAGCCATTATAGGAGATAGAAGGCTGAAATTTTAATAGAATCTGTATACTAACACGGCTCAAATATGATGCAACAATCATCAAAAAATGATGACTCATCACTTCGCTATGACTTCATCATTACTCATCAAAATTTTAAAAATTGACAAATTTGGTGATTTTTCGAGTGATATCGATTTTCACAGTAGGACAGACATATTTAGAGATGCTCTCTCCCTTACAATTAATCAATGTGACCCCAGGCGACCGAAGGGAGCCTCTGGCGGACACAAAGTGTCCGCTAGCCGCGCAGCGCAAGCAAGCGGAGCGCGCTTGTGTATACTAAGTATATATTTATATCTCTCTGTAACGAATTGATTGAAGAAACTGCCAGGCGTAGAAGGCTGATTTTTAGCTTGTGGGAGTCTTTTTGCTATGGCTCCAGTAAGTTCTGAGCTCAGAGCAAAATGTCGACTCATCATGGAATTATGACGTCATTGTCACATTTTTAAAAGTTAAGCAACACAGTTATTCAAGTATAACTCAGCCATTATAGGAGATAGAAGCCTGAAACTTTAATTGAATATGTATACTAACATACCTAACATATGTTCCAACTATCATCAAAAAGATGACTCATCACTCTGTTATGACGTCATCTTTACGCTTCAAAATTTTTAAAATTGACAAATTTGGTGATTTTTCGTGCGATATCGATCATAAAAGTATGACAGTCGTATTTAGAGATGTTATCTCCCTTATAATTAACCAATGTGACTCCAGGAGACTGAAGGGAGCCTCTGGCGGACGCAAAGTGTGCGCTAGCCGCGCACCGCAAGCAAGCGAAGCGCGCTTGTATACATATATACAGTAGAGATGGGGAAAAATGCATTTTTTTGTTAGATCATGTTCTCTATGTGTGCGAAAGTTGCCTTAGCACATTTAAAGTAAATTCCCAAAGTTTCATTCAATTTGTTTAATGTTAACAACTTGCACATTCCAACAGTCGGTGTGTACGATAATTTGAGGGGGTTTTTATCCTATTTTTTGTATTTTAAAGCCAATATCTCAATTAGAATGGATGTTAAGTGTATAATTTTATTTTTAAGTGTAAATATATTTGTAATGCTAATTTATAATCACGTTTAACACGATAAACACAGGTGATTCCGGTAATCTGTGCCTAATTTAAACAGTAATACTGGATAACCAACACATTACGTAATATTGAGATTTATTGCTTTGATTTGGGTTTGAACAGTTACATCATTGTTTGTACGAATATACTACATGTACTAGTACATTTTTTCTCCCTCTTAATTATCAACCACGATACTATTTGAAATATTTGGAATCCGTATTATCATATTACATGTGGTGAAAGGTAATATGACCCACTCTACTTGGAAAATGAAGTTTATCACAGGAATCTATCAATGGCCATTTCATTATTTGTTAGGTATTTAGTGTTTGAATTTCACACTATCGTAATTCTGATATTTATACATATTTGTTCCTGTTTCTATAATTGATTTCAAATGCCTCTAACTCGGCAGCAATGCGAACATAATTTATTCGGGTCATCGTCTGAAATGCCCATTAACCAATTACCAACATGTAATGACGTGGTAAAATCATTTTTTTACCATCGGAATCTTGATTACAGAAAATTTACTTTATTACAATAAAGTAAATTTTCTGCGAAATAGTTTCAGATGAAGTTGTGCAGAGGTTGAACATGGGAAGTATTCCAACTATTAATAAACCTCACAGCATATCCAACAAAATTAGAACCCTCTGTAGTACGGCTCAGACTCTATCAACGCGCTTTCAAAGCAATAGGATTTTGGGAAACTTCGAGAACGAATTATCCAAATTTAAACTATTGTTTGATGTCAGCCCTTGCAGATGCTTCGATAACAATATTACCAGAGCGAATTGCAGATGCAAAGTTAAAATCCCTAATATGGAATGGGAATTTTATTGCGATCAAAAGATCATCAGAAATCAATTTATTGGGGGTATTGATAATCTAGCTACAGCCAAAATCCAAGCTCGAGAGTGCAGAGAGCAACAACGACAATTGCAAAGTTACGGGAATGTTAGAGACAATACTCCTGATCTGTTTTGCATTGAGAATGATGAAATACCCAGCGAGATTCAGGGAGAAGAGAGCGATGAAGATGATGACGAATTTTATCCATGTTCTAGCAGATTGCCACAAAGTGGAAAACAAAATCGATTTTCATATCCTCATTTGTGTAAAGTACTTGACAGGTTCTCAATAAGTGACACTGCTGGTTGTGCAATTGCAAATGCAGTTCTTCAGGACCTTGATTTGCTGACTACTGAGAAGATTCTTTCTAGAGATAAGGTTAGATATCGAAGGAAAGAAATTCGAATACGATCAGAAGACCTAACAAATTTGACTTGCATCGGATTTGGTGGCCGCAAAGATGAAACATTGTCTATCAACAATGTAGAAGACGCATTTGGTGTCACACAACAGAGTCGTGCATCACTCAAAGAAGAACATTGTGTCATAACTTCCGAACCAGGGACTATGTTGACCATATCTCTCCTGAATCAAGATGTTCTAAAGATATTTCAAAGGAACTGATGTCAGTAATTTATAATACGGAATCTGATAAAACGATTCATTCAATACTGGCTGAAGGTACGAATGTTAATGTTGGAAAACATGCTGGAGTCATTGCTCGTATTGAATCTGAATTAGATCGCCCGCTCCAATGGCTCATATGTTTGCTCCACTTTAGTGGAGAAATTGGATCACAACTTCATGGGGAAGTTCATAAATTTCCTATTGTAAAATTCATTCCGGTTCCAGGGAGAGTGGCACCGATTTCACAGGATATACTAAAATATCTTAGTACTGACCAATTATATTTGTATGAAGCTTGTCTTGCTATTCAAGGAGGTCCGGAACTGTCTGATATGAGCTTTGCATCGAACATAATTTGCCCACTAAATCATTCTCGATGGTTAACTGCAAATCGTGTGTTTAAGACTGTACATGTCCAGTAGAGAACCATCAATAAATCTAACCAAGATAGTCAATTATTTATTGAATATATACGCCCCCATGTGGTTTTGAGTCAAGAGTAATCCTTATTGTACAGATGGGAGTCATAACCTATTCTACGTACTATATCACTCTAACACGATTTCTTTCTCCAACTGACAAGCAGATTATATACCCGATAATTCAGAGAAATGGATTCTTTGCTCATCCTGAAAACATCCTCTTAGTAGCTTCCAATTTGTAGTTCCTAAAATAAATTTTCAAGCGGAAAATTACATGGATATGATAACTTGGTCTGAGTGTGAGACTACTATATCACCACCTCCAATGCTAGATATTCTTTCTAATGAAGATATCATCAAATCGAAAACTGAAACCATTCACATTTCAAAATACCCCTGCCATTCACAAGGAGTTGAGAGAGCAGTGAAAGAAGTGACAATAGCATCAAAACAAGTTTACGGGCATGATAATCGACATGGAATGGTTGTCAATACAGTAAATTCCAGACAGGAGATGCCTTCATTCGCAATGAAGAAGGACTATCTAGTATAATTGTTTCATTATCACCTGTGTTTATCGTGTTAAATGTGATTATAAGTTAGTATTACAAATATATTTACACTTAAAATAAATATTATGCACTTAACATCCATTCTAATTGAGATATTGGCTTTAAAATACAAAAAATCGGATAAAAACCCCCTCAAATTATCCTACACACCGACTGTTTGAATGTGCAAGTTGTTAACATTGAACAAATTGAATGAAACTTTGGGAATTTACTTTAAATGTACTAAGGAAACTTTCGCACACCTAGAGAACATGATCTAACAAAAAAATGCATTTTTCCCCATCCCTAATATACAGGATGACTTGTAAGTTCTGTCCCAAGCTTTGTTAGGTATAAAATTTCTTAAACTTAAACAATCTTAGTTATTATGGTCTTTAGAGATTGTAATTCGAATATTCTCAATGATTTTATAAGATTTTTCGATTCTATGACTTAGAAATATGTTTTGTATGGTGTAGTTTTGAGAAAAAATGTGTCCTGGCACACAGCGAAAATCGAGAATCCAGGCCACTCCTTCTATAAAAACTGTCTCTAAAATCGATCTTCCATGACGATTTAGCACCAGATACCTTTTATTCACCATTGAAATATTTCACAAATCCATTGCATTCATTATCAGAAACGAGATAAAGTGATTATTTCACGACTTCAAATTAGGTACATTTTGCAAAATCACCCAAAATGGCACTTTTTTTCACATCACCAAAAAATCTGATCCAAAAGGTCCTCAATATATACTGATCTAAACATTCTATAATTCTACAAATTTATAGTGTTCGAGGAAAATGTGTGAGGTAATTTTTCCTAGGATTTGAACACTCTGAGAAGATAACTTGAAAAGCAATGGGCCCTGATTCACGATTTTCGCTGCGTGCCAGGACACATTTTTTTTTCTCAAAATTCACCATACAAACATATTTCTAAGTCATAGAATCGAAAAATCTTTTAAAATCATTGAAAATATTCGAATTACAATATCTAAAGACCATAATAACTAAGATTGTTTGAGTTTAAGAAATTTTATACCTAATAAAGCTTGGGACAGAACTTACAAGCCACCCTGTACACACACATTAATCGAGTTTTAATAGTAAGGATATCGTTCCAAAAGGCAAAGGGTTATTGTTTTTTTGGTAGAGAAATACAAATTTGAACATTGTTCAGAAATTATACAAGTATCTTGAAGGGGACCAAATTGATTTTTATATAAGATCCAGTATTCCAACACATTTGCAAGAGGCATTCTTGTTTGGAATTTCATTTGCCTCTGCACATTGGGTAAGATATTCGCCAAAAACAGTGATATCTATAAACTTTAACACATTCGACTTTACTTTAATTCCCTTCGACGGTTGCTGTTTGAGGACCTCTATCTTGGGGTTGAAATTGTCCCATTAGGTTAAACAAGTGAAATAAGAGTATTCCATAAGAAAACGAGAATAATACTAAGGAATAATACTTGTCATGGAAATACTTTGTATTCAAATATACAGTCGACTCCGCTTAATAGGGCCACATCAGTCAGAGGACTTTTTGCCCCGATTAAGCGGAGGAGCCTATTAACCGAAAATATTTTGTATTAGCTTCTATGTGTGAGAGCTATTCCGGTCCTGCCAAAAGTGGCCCGATTAAGCGGCTGACCCGATTAAACAGTGGTCTTATTAAGCGGAGTCGACTGTATATCCTAATCTAATAATGCCCATCGGTGTTCTAATTCCGGAACCTTGTATATCCCTCTACTATTAGCTAGGTCTGGGTCTTGAATTGCCATTTTTATTTCACTCCACGGAAAAAAATATTTCATCTTTTCTATCCGCCTACTTCCAGTGCTTTCCAGATTTTATCATAACGCTTACCACTGCACCTTTTACGTCCAATACCTCTACTCTACCTGGATAAAGTTCACATTCATACTCAACAATTACTTGAGAGCCGACTCTGGGTTTCAAATGTTTTGTGGGTGATATAGTAACTTCTTCTAGTTCAATATCTGAATCCGAAATTTCTTCGTTCCTTACATTTCTCTCTTCATGATCCTTTATCACTTCCTCAAGAATATTATCTCCACATCTTTTTCTCCTCCGACTTTGATACATTCCTCTACACTCATCACAGGTGTAACATTTACTCTCCTTTTTTCCTTTTAGGTTCTTTAGCTGTATCAGTTCGCAGCTAACTTAGTTTGTCTAAAAGACTAGAACTAATCAATTCAAGATCATTCCTTTTATGAGGGAGTCTAGTTAAATTAATTCGTGAAGTCGTTTTAACATCTTGGGAAATTGATCCTTGGACACATCAGTGAACATTGAGTTGAATATTCAATTTCCATGATGTTAAAACTTTCCTCCAATTTACCTTTACGGGTTTGTAGAAGGCAATATCCAATGCATGTGTGAGATGTTTTGAGTTCGGTGGGAGACGCACAAAAGCTATTTGGTTTTCATTACAGGACTTTATTACTTCCAGAGTCATATGTGATGATAGATTATCTCCTATTAAGACTTTTTTCCCTTCCTGACGTTTAAGCTTTGGTTAATCCTGTTGGAAAAACCAATCGTCAAAGATAACACCATCAAACCATCCAGACCTTATTTTATTATATCTTGTACCAGATGGACCATCCTCCTCACATGTGCTCCCTAAGTGTTCTGCCTTCTAAACCACATAAGGGGGCAATAATTCTCCCATAGCGTTTCCACAGTACATTATACTCATCGATGCTTTAGATGCTAAGTATCTGTTGTGGATATTTACATACACTTTTGCATAATACTTTCTTTGCACCAGGGTTTTGTTTGAATCTTGGTTCTGTACATCCAGTTTTATCTAAAAAGGATTTAACAATATACTTCAAATCATACGTATCAAGAGGAAACCCATAATCACTCATCTGTCAAAACTTTGTTTCCACCAAAAGGCAACTGGTGTTCCCCTTTCAGCTTATATTTTAAGGTGCTTCTTGGTATCTTAAAATGCTTAGCTGCATTGCGCTGAGTCATCCCTTTTGTCCAAGTGATTTTTAAAGTTGGCTCTAATTTTTCTGTCGAGTAGTCTCGATATGTTCTACTTCCTGGAGTCCGTTTATATTCTCTAGGCATTGCTAATTGTGGTTAATAAGGTATAAAACATTATGCAGATAATATATTACAAAGTGGGTCAAACCCACCCCAAATTTTCCCCCAAAACAAGTTTTTCAATATAATGTATAAATGACAAATCTTACAGTATGCCCTTATTGATTGATTTAAAGATTTCTTACTTTATAATGGAATTCACGGAAAACTTGGTACTATGTGCATATTGATTAAATTCCTCGAAAATCCCAAGGAAGTTCTAAATATAATACCTTCGTTGACATATTATAGCTAAACAAGCGCGCTTTGCTTGCTTGCGCGCGCGGCTAGCGTACACTTTGTGTCCGCCGGAGGTGCCCTTTGGTTGAAACCGATTGGACCGAATATCAGTATTCATGAATAGGTTGTCCAGAAGAGAGTACATTCATAAGGTAGCCATGAAGTACGCTACAATCGGGGACAAGGGCGAAGGGTATCGACATTGTATCCAGCAAGCTGGGGTCGGAACCTGACGTCATTTGCTGAGTACTATCCAATACAATAGAGTTAGAGGCACTAGGCAGTTTCGTTGCCATACGAAATAGTGCTTAGTATGGAAATATGTAAGAGATAAGAAAAAATGAAACAGAAGTGAAGTATATTGAGCACAGCATAAGAGAATTGCTTTCGATTTATATCTATCATCAGAATAAATGTTATGAGTAAATAAGAAATGTCATGGGAGCCTTTATTAAAATTCAATGAGTATGAATGTGATCATATATATACATATACACATATACATATAAATAATATACATTAATCGAGTTTTAATAGTAAGGATACTCAAATGAATAAAACATGATTAAGATATTCCAAATTATGAATCGATGTAATCACATTGATAATATGTTGAATGAATCTCTCAATATATCCAAAGGTATTTAAACCGCAATATTTAAGTTTGAGTATGTTTTTTTAAAATTGCTATTGTGGGACAAAGCAAACTCATAGGGACAAAGTAGCCCCCGTTTACGGTAGGTTCTATATTCCTATATAATAGTATAGGTGCAGGGTTCTCAATGGGTATTGCTGTCCGGCCGGTCGCAATGCTTCCCGTGGCGAAAGTTTATAAGATAATGACTTGTACTTTTTGTAATGATGAGGCATTATATAGATTTTTTGCCTAATCTTTAATTACCAAAATGTACTGAATTTTCATGATTTCGTCGCATTGTGTGATATTCTTCTTTTGATATATCTCGAAAACTATTCAACATATCGGTTCTATGTTAATAGCGAAGATACACTATAGGTGTCTCTACAAAAATATGTTGACATATGATGACACTGTAAAGAATCCAGTGGCGGATTGGCCAACTTCGGATTGGGGGACCACTGGCCTACCATCCTACTAACCCACTGGCCAACTGGTCTACCTGTTCATCAACCCACCAGCCCACTGGGAATTTGCCCGGTGTCCAAATGGCCCAATCCTCCCCTGAAAATGTCGAAGTTCCGAGTTATTATTTTCTAAAAAGATCTCTATCTCGCAAATATGAGTGATAGAAGGCAACATCTAATTACTGAAATATTTAGGATGGTTGTCTCCGCAATATATATTTTTTGTATACGCACTATTTTCGTTGTAAAGCGTCAATAATAGAATATAACATTTTGATTGACCAGGTCTGTCTAATGACTAGGTGCATTCGAGTGTTTCAAAAAATTCAAAAGTGTGATATTTAGATGCACAAGGTTCAAATAGCTTACTTTGAGCACGGACTATTCACCATAAAAAATCAAGCAATTTGGTGATTATTTAAAGGTCGCGCAAGGTAGGCTTCCCCTCGTGCAGAATTTTAATGGGATTTGTCCGGTTTGAGGCTTAAAATTGCAAAAGACGTACTTCTGATAGACAAAGAGACTGACAAATTTATCTCTGAGATATTGGGACGGTTTTATATCAGCTAATACGTAATACATTTTAATGACCTGAAATCTGCAGGTTTGGAAATATTTGTGAAAAAAGTTAGGTCCGAAGGCTGGTAAAATGTATTATTAGCTTACATTAAACTGCCCCGAAATATCTCAAATATAAAGTTGCTAGTTTCTTTGTCTATCAGAAATGCGTATTTTGCAATTTAAAACTCCAAACCGGACAAATCCCATTCTAAATCTGCACGAGGGGAAGCCTACCTTGCTCAACTATAAATATCCCCAAATTGCTCGATTTTTTATGGTGAATATACCGTGCTCAAAGTAAACTATTTGAACCTTGTGCATCTAAAGATCACACCTTTTGCATTTTTTGAAACACTCTAATGTACAAACCACATATGCACATCAGATAGACCTGGTAAATCAAGATGTTATATTCTAATATTATTGACGCTTTAATGCTATCATTTTCTATAGAATTGGAACGAAAACTGGTTCAGAGCTTAATTTTAGCTTCACTGAATTTAGAAATGCGCTTCCTCTCTGCGTACCTTTAATTGGAATGCAATCCAGCTCCAGCTCTAAATTATAATGAGTTTGCGTTCTCAAGCCCCCCCCTGTAGAGGAGTGGGATTTTTTTGACTACTATTTATTCATAGCATTCGATATACTAGAGCAATGGCAGTCAACACAAATTGAGTACCATGGATTGGTTAGTAACTTTAATCTTGCTAAATTAATTAATACTGTTATTATCGACTATATAATTCTCACATATTTTGTGTTCACGGTTGATTAAATATTCATTTTGAAAATATTATGTAACCACAATATTTATATTTACTTCACATGCAACACTAGTGTATTACACGTATGTCTTGTTTTATTGTATTTTTTTCTATTACTCGTTTATAATACCTCATTTTCAACACCAATTGCATGAATTAATATTTGGACGAGATGTCCTGTGTCGCGCCTGGCTTTACTTCCAATTACAAAGAAGTAAAACACTCCATGAAGTTTTTCAACTTCCCAAGAGATGGTGCTCTTCGTGAAAATGGTTTGGAGTCATCCTGAGGACTACCAAAACAACAAGATTCCAGGGTGAGTGATTTCTTCTTCTAAGACTTAAGTAATGTAATTATTCTAGAATAAATGGATATACTCAAGTTTGTTAGAACAAATTACTGAATTTAAGACTACGAAAAGTGTATATGCAATCCTCGTTACTCCAAAAATATGAGCATAATAACCTTAATTTGGATAAATGCAATTTATTTAAACGTGCCCCAAATTCACATCGAAGCCTGTTGGCTATCAGTTTGGAAAGGAAAAACGTAAATTTGACCCTTAGGGTTTACCATGAGTCAACTTCAGTCGGACATTTAGCTTATAATATCACGGATAAGAACATTGTGAGAACCAAACTGTTAAGTTCTTGAAATTCATCAATGATGTTTAGAAAATGTTCAATGTGAATTGTGTAGGGAGAAAAGTCATTTTAACGCCAATGAATCTGAACCCTTAGCCGAAATTTTAAAACTTTTATTCTGCCATTTTGCGAATGCAATGCGTCACGGTGAGGCATTCTACCAAAGTTTTTTTCACTGTATTCAAATGTTCACAATCTAATATACAGTCTACTCTCGTTAATACGAACACGGATAAGGAGTACAATCGGATAAGAAGTACAAGTTTTGATTCCCCAACCTAATCTATGGCAAAATATATACAAACGAACTCCGGTTAACACGAACACGGATAAGACGAAATATCGGATAATATGTAGGATTTGTGGGTCCCCTTCAGTGCGTTTTCAATACTAAATACATCGGTTACTACGAACAGGTGTGTGCCTACGAGCACTTTGAATATTGTACGTAGTATGTACGTAGATAGATACTAGACAGATATTTCTCAATGAAAATACAGTCGAATCTCGTTAATACAACATGGATAATGAGTTCTCTCTTTGACAAGTACAATTTCATACTCTCACGTAGTTATCACTACGTATGTATATTAAGTATTTTGGACAAATGTGGCTATGTACGTACTTCGGTTAATACGTACTCCGGATAAGGAGTACAAATCTCCACGGTCCCTTGGTGTACGTGTTAACGAGAGTCGACTGTAGTTAAGACCTCTATATAATGCACTACTGTAGTATTTAAACATGATAATAGTAAACATGCTAAATTCAAGAACTAATTTAATAATATTATTGTTTATTTAGTCAACTTCATCAGAATGTAGAAGTCCGGATTGTGTGACTATATCCTATTGGAAGTCTAGAGTGTGGTTGTTCCTTATTACTCGTAAGTATATTATCCCCTTATGGCGCCTCAGGTCAAGTCTATCTCTCGAGCGAATTCAAGTCTATTTCAAGCTATGTCTAGTCTATATCTCAAGCTAAGCCAAGTATATCTTCAAGCTAAGTCAAGTAATAGTCTGCAATTAAGAAGTAGAAGTCCGTCTCATTAGTACTTCTTTAACTCTAATATTTATTTTGTATTTGTGAGCTTAATATTTATATTATGTAATATTTGTTTTCTCCATAGTAAAATTAATTACAAAAATCAAATATGTTTTGATTCTTTGACAATTAATGGTCATATTTGTGAGTGGAGTCATTTAAAATGCTTGAGTAATCAGAAAATAATGTATAAAGATGATTCTAAAATGAAAATACTAACCAATCCCTAGCCAAAAAAGAAATGATAACTGCCATTGCCTTATGGTCATTTACCAATCTCTCCTTTAGAAGACAAAACTTCATCAAACATATTGAAACTGTAAAGATAAATCTGAAAGAGCAGATCACTTCTCTTTTGTTAGAAGAAGATGTTCTTATAGCAGCTTCATACGAACGTTTTATCAGATTTGTTGATCTGAGTAGTAATAAAGAACGATTTAGTATTGACCTGAAAGAAACTAAAGAATTTGTTCGTAAGATCATATTTTCTATGCAAGATCAACTTGTGTCTGTAGCTTTACAGCGAAAACTCAAGGTAAAATTCCTTCATTTACGTTTTTCGATCATTTTCATTATTTTTTGCATATGCAAGTGCTAAATATAATTTTTTTAATTATTAAACTGGATTTATTTAGTGGAAGTACAGATAAAAATTGATTGAAGGGACAACCAGTCGCAAAAGCTAATTTTTGGCATATCTGAATATTTAGTCACTCCCCCCAGTAATTTTTACCTTGATATTTTTTTGAGTTTACTCATGGCCTACTACATATAAGACCTACAATAATCTTCGGATTTTGGACTAGGGATGCGGTAGAAGATGGTAGAACTAATACATGGCTTGCCTAAAATCATTAACCACGCAAAATAGAGCTTAGGGATGTATTACCATCATATATAAATATGGTGTTAAAGTACCCATATTCATCGATAAAATTTAGGTTAGTCATCACGTGATCACGCAATAGGTTATATTTGTGACAAATTTAGTGATTTTCTGAGGCCGTTTAAGGGCACTACTAAGTGTTTGTATTATAAGGTTTTTCGCATAGAACTGAGCTATGAATGGGTTGATGCGAAAGTTTTGGAATTTTTTGGAATGTTGCTACATTCCAG
Source organism: Aphrocallistes beatrix (assembly GCA_963281255.1). NCBI lineage: Eukaryota > Metazoa > Porifera > Hexactinellida > Sceptrulophora > Aphrocallistidae > Aphrocallistes > Aphrocallistes beatrix. Next base: position 1,677,613 of record OY725500.1, on the reverse strand, counting down.
GGTTGCTATGGATTCGTAATTTGGTCAGTTGGGATCATATCTTGAAAACCACAAGAGCTAGATATTCAAATGTAATTCCATTTGATAGCGAATAGGCTACCTCCTATTAAGCAATAATATACTTTCTATGTCTAAATTCAATTGTTTATGAGATATTCGACAAATTTCCGAATTAGGCCAATATGATAAATTGTTGAATATCTCATAAACCATTGAATTTAGACACAGAAAGTATATTATTGCCTAATAGGATCCTATTCGCTATCAAATGGAATTAAATTTGAATGTCTAGCTCTTGCGGTTTTCAAGATATGATCCAACAATGCGTTTGCATTCATACAAGCAAACCAGTCCCATGCTTTGACTACAATTAAAGCCATTTTCTACTAAACTCGGAATCCCGGGATTGGAAATCGGGATCGGGGTTTAAAAAAACATCCCGGGATTGAATCCCGGAACTGAAATCGATCGGGATCCCGGGATTGTAAGCCCTAGTTGTCAATAGTTCGACTCGTTTTTGCTAGGGTTGTCATTAGTTCGACTCAGTTTTACTTAGTCTCATTAGTTTAACAGGGATAACAGGGTAAATACGTAAATAACTGACAAATAAAGTGAACAAATCTATTAAACTCTAAGGGTAGGTGAAGTATCATTCAGTTGGAGCATTAAGATGTATATATTTGGAAACTGTTTTCAATTGGGTACGACATACTGGGCAAGGTTGCCCAAGTTCCTCGATTTGTTTGCTGCATCCAGCACAATAGTTTGCATGCCTACATGGCAAGAAAATCCAAGTTTCTGTTCGATGATTCAGACAAACAACACATTTATTCGTATTATTAGGTAATAATTCTTCCTCTGCTTCTGACTCATCTGAAACATTAGAATATTCTATGAAATCAGGTTTGTATCCAATTGCAATTTCGCCATCGCTTTACAACCATCCCTGAAGAGAACGCATTTCAAATAAGTTTTGTTTTGTTTTACATTGCATTTCAGATATTTGTGCTCATCTGTTGTTGTTAAGATCCGCCCAATATGACGTCTATAATAGCAAACTGTGTATTCCATTAAGAAATCAGTATAAATTGATACTTAGGAGATATTACAAACATATTATATAGTGAATGAATGTTGTTATTGTTATCACGATTCCTTGATGAGAGGCAACAAAATCCAAACTCATCACCATATGGTTTCAATATAGTAGAATGAGAAACCATTAAAACCGAGTCGAACTAATTCAGTCCTAGCAAAACCGAGTCGAACTAATATCAACCCTACCAAAACCGTGTCGAACTAGTGACAACCCTATCAAAACCGAGTCGAACTAATGACAATATAAAATCTAATTCATTATGAATATATTTCTTTTGACAATTTTATTTTGAGTGTAGTATTTATATACATAGGAAATTGTACAAATATTTAGTTTCGATTATTTTATGAACAATCAGCTTTAAATCCCTGGAAAAATAATTTACTGAGTGCTTTAAATGCAAGCGCAATGTATTTGCTTTTTGTATTTATTTAATTCACTGTCAAAAGTTCTGAATATTTCTGAACCATTTTTGTATATCCGTACACTAGGACAGGCTTGTCCAACCTACGTGCCCGCGAAAGAATTCTATTCAACACGCATGCTCGGACATCCTCAGGAACTTACCAGGTGTGCGCGATTTGTTTGAGTGAAACCTATTTGGGCGAACCTAATTAAGAGAAACCAAATGAGAGTAGCCATTTCAACAAAGTTATTACATGTACTTGAATAACTTTATAAACTCAAATTACTTTTTAATCGAATATTGATCAAATAATTATCTGGCACATAACTGGGATTTCCTCAACTGGGACAGTTATATAAATTCCAAATAATAAACCATCTCAAACAATACTAAAATATCAAATGAAAAGTGTCAAAAGCAAATCTAGATCACTCCTATCTGACTCATTTATCAGGAAATTACGAATAGCGACACCAAGTATGCGAGCAGACATTGTCAACTAAAACAATGTCAGATATCCCAGTAGATCTATTTTCAATAATTAAATGAAAAGGTAGTTATTATTTGAGTATAATCTAAAATACTGTAAATCAATGCTAGCCCCAAATAAGCAAACATGTTACCATGATATATCAAAGGCCGTGTGGTCCTAAAGTAGCTAAATAATCCCTTATTTGGCCAGCGAACAAAAAGGGTTGGGCAAGTTGCACTAGGGCATTAGGATAGCTCCATCACTATCGCGATCATATTCCTATTTTGAATAATTGGATGGAAGATCGCGATCTGTTTTTAGCTAGATCATTTTTGGATTTTTTTGGCTTCCCTCCTCATTATCATATACTTATTCTATTTTTCGATGCTGTTACCAATTGAGTCTACTTCCAGCACTAAAAGACTATTACATATTCTGGTAGCTAAGTTTGATTAGTATTTCCTTTTGAAATTTTAATATTGTTCAAAATCGCCGATAATATTATCAGCTAAGATCGGGATCGGGATCGTGATCTTCCTTTTCACAATCAACTAATGTCCCACCATACACCATGCGAAATCTGGTAATAGCGGTCGATCTATATTTTTAAAAATCTCAAGTCGTGTTTGAATAGGCAGGATATGTAAGGATCTTGTGTTAGATTTATTAATATGTATATTTTAACTTGAAAGTATTTCTCGTAAAGGGTTATTTCTAAAAAATTGATTTTTTCCCGGAAAAATATAAAAAAGAGTGACAAAAAGATTTTTAACGGAAATAATTTTAATATAGTCAATGCCAAAACAGCATACAAGTCTTATAGATAATGTTTCCAAAAGTTCCGTTGGTTAGGTTAGACTTTTCTGAAATTGGAGATTTAAACAACTTTATTATTAAAAAACGTCAAAAATTGATCGGATTTGTTACGAATTTTTATTATTTTGTGTTTTTCTGTCTTATCTGTACACAACCAAGAACCATGATAATACAATTTTCCATCTATAAGTTGTATTGTTTAAAGGAAACAAAATAAAAACAGAATTTGTTACCTCGGGCCAATGCTATATCCAAATCAACAGTAGTAAATACACTGTCTGGACAAAGGTATTGGAACGCCATATTGCTTTACACATAAATGATACTAAAATATATATCTCCATTGAGGTCAATTCATTCAAACTGCGACAGCTGCCTAACAGGTAATAAATATCGCATGTGACACCTTAATCTACTTGCCTGTGATAACAGTATATAATGGTCTTAAGTGCTAAGTGACAGAAGTGCTATTCATTTAAAGTTAAGAAGTATTTATTAGACAAGTGCTTTGAGTTTAAAAGAGAAATTTACAATAAATGTATTATTGATAGATAAATAATTAATTTAATTTTTATCAATATAATTATTTCTATTGATGTTAAAAACGAAACTTAATTGCCAACTATAATCCTTACTATTAAAACTCAATTAAAGTTTATATATCCAAGCGCGCTTCGCTTGCTTGCGCTGCGCTGGTTGCGAACTATGTCCGCAGAATTGCACTGCGGGCGCCTGGAGTTACTCAATCTAGCATTTTTTAAAAATTTGTTTACATTATATAAATATTGTGGACAACAATTACAAATGATCTCTCATATAGATCCGAAAATACATTATTCGAAATCTGTACACCCATTAAAGAAAATATCCTTGATTACACTGAAATTTATATGCATGCTAGTATGGTTCCGAGGGGTTCGGATAACTGACGTTATACCGTATATAAGAAATTTAGCATATGGATAATTTAGATTTGCGATAAGGTGTTTTTGTGTGCATCAATTGAGCTAAAACTTTCAGGAATGTTTATTCAGAGTAAAGGAACTCAACAATAATTTCAATTTTGGATGGACGTCCGGACGCTTGGTTAAATAAAAACTGATATTTTTTACTAACCCTAAACCATGGTATCACTTTTTATGATATCGCCATTTTATTCTTATATTTCACAGAAATATTCGAAGGAAATTCGCCAAATTTCCCTCGCTTTCTTAGTTACTGTGCACGGTTTCGACTTTTCGCGGAAAATATTTGTGATACATTTCTCCATTTCCGATCTTTATCCTTCGACTATTCTGGTTATCAGTACATAATATTCAGTTATAGAGCAAAATTATAAGGCCAAATGTTTGAAATGATTAATTATTCATGACAGATATAGATAACGCGTCATACTAGCATATTAGTATTTCAATTATAGCAAACTTTGAGTTGGTGTATATGTATTGTCCTCAATTGGCAATTGTCCCCGCCATATCTCGAACTTATTTAAGGTAGGTGATTTTTAGTTCAGCTACTATAGGGAGATGCCCTTATGGCATGGACGGAGTATCTCGTCCGTCCGTATGTATCTATGTATGTATGTATGTATGTATGTATGTATGTATGTATGTATGTATGTATGTATGTATGTATGTATGTATGTATGTATGTATGTATGTATGTATGTATGTATGTATGTATGTATGTATGTATGTATGTATGTATGTATGTATGTATGTATGTATGTATGTATGTATGTATGTATGTATGTATGTATGTATGTATGTATGTATGTATGTATGTATGTATGTATGTATGTATGTATGTATTGACGTACGCCCGCTACTACGAAATCTAACAGTACAATTTTTACAAAATTTTTAACATGTGGAATCCGATTTTCACATTTTAAAAGTAATAGTGTGAATATTTTATGAGCTATTAAATATTATATATACCGTATTTCCCTGAATAAGCACCGGGGCTTGAATAAGCGCCGGGTTGAATAAGCTCCGGGTCTACAGGGTGAGCGAAATAAATGAGCGCCGGGGCTTGAATAAGCGTCGGACGCCGGGGAATTTTAGTTCTCTGAACATCATATCAAACTAGTATTCTCAGTAGTGGCATAGATACAAGTGCTTTTTGAAACATTACATTATCCTTTTTTAATAGAACTAACATTCTCAGTTGTGGCAAGAATAAAAGTGCCAGGCAATGTATTAAACAAAACAAAGAGCGCCGGGTCAAAATAGCGAATGAAAAAAATAAGCTCCGGGGCTTGAATAAGCGCCGGGTCTAAAGGGTACACGAAATAAATAACGCCCGGGCGCTTATTCGAAGCAATACGGTGCATGTTTTCACACCTTTGAAAAATACTAATTTTTCAAAGTCACACATGAAGTTCTTACCTGTTCTAAATACAGCAGCATAGTCTGACGTTTTGAACCTAACATCGAAGTAAGATTAAGCATTCCGGTAATCCCCTGCAGCAGGAACATCTGTATATATCTACTGTACTTTCATAAAAGAAGCAGAAAACGAGAAAACATGAACCTAATGACCACAAACTAGAACGTCCATGCTAATCAATTGATAGAATTATTATCGAACACGTGAACACCTTCAAGAAAGGTAACAATGAAGGCAAAATTAATTAACCCTCTATAACGACAAATACAAATCCCCAAAGGTGAAAATTGACAAGGAAATCACATGGAAAAAATAGAACAAAAATTCCCGAACATACGAATATAGAGGGCAAAAGAACTAACTAAAACTCCAGTCACAGCCCCGTTAAATTTTCATTTTTCTATTAAACGGGTCCCATCTCAAATATTTTTTGCAATTTCTTTCAATTTCGAAAACCATATGCACTTAACCCTATTCCAAAGAAAAAATCCTCGAATTAGCACAATATTTCGAATATTGTAAACCTAAAACGCCTAAAAAAGTCTTGAATCCTGATTCCTTCCTTCCTTCCTTACCAAATAATATCACTTACCAGTCCACGTTAGTGACTCCACTTCCTCACAGAAAATCTCCTACCGGTCCTCTTTAGTAACTCTACTCTTCTAAAACACCACCAAAACTGACCCTTCTCTACCTCTCCAAAAAAGCATCCTGACTCTGATTGTTCTCTTATGATGCATCACTTACTATACGCATTACTAAAAATAGTTCTGACATGAATTGACTAATAGCTCCACTCTCAATATCGTTACATTTTATTTTTCAACCATACGGACGATGATCAAAAAATAATTGAGCTTGACAACAACCAGGGGGCGTAGCCGCCCCCAATTAAATAAGTGTCGAGAAATATTGTTTTGCATTGAAAGTGTTAATTTAATCATTTATTTCTAATAAAAGTAACATTCAAGATCAGAAAGTATACATAAATATCACTTGAAACCTTTATACATTCTTCTGTATATGTAGTTGTAGATCTCGGTTTCTTAATGCTTATTTGGTACTGTAATTGACAAGTTGACATAACTAAGGTCAATACCATCCAAGACAATGAGAACCTCCTTAACTTCTAAAAAATGAAGAGGAAGCTTTTATTTACTCCTTCTACCACATCGTTCATCAAGGAAGTTTTCAAAAGAGCTTCAATTTTCCAGGACAACATTCAAGAGATTCTCATTAATAACCAAGATGAGGTTGACTTTTGCTAAGCTTATGGCAGAAAAATAAGAATTAAATTGACATTGGTGATATTGACTGGAGCGACGAGGTTCATTTCTTTATAGATAAGTCAATAAGCATAACATAATGATTTGGTGGAGGAAAGGCTATATTCACTTGTCAATTAGCCTTTGACGCAAGAAAAGGTTACAATCTGAAGAACAGTTTGCTCCAAGGGGATACTTGCTCCGTATTTTATTGAAGAGGGGTCAAGATTGACTGTAAATGGTGTTCGATATCTTAATATGTTGAAGTCCTACAGAGTGGCTCATAGGTTCTGTGACAAGCTTCGTTAGCTATAATATTGTTTATACTCAAACAATCTTAGTTATTATGGTCTTAAGAGATTGTTATTCGAAAATTTTCAATGATTTTAAAAAGATTTTCGAGTCTAAAACCAGGTCAGTGTTTTGTATGTTAAGTTTAGTGGAGAAAAAATGTGTCCCGGTACGCAGCGAAAATCGCGAATCAGGACCCACTGCTTTTCAAATTATCTTTCTAGTATCTTTAAATTCTAGGAAAAATTAGCTGTCACATTTTCCTCGAACACACTATATTTGTAGAAATATTGAATCTTTAGATCATTACATTTTGCGAATCATTTGGATCAGATTTTTTGGTGATGTGAAAAAAGGTGCAATTTTGAGTGATTTTGCAAAATGTACCTAATTTAAACTAGTGAAATAATAACTTTCTCCCGTTTCTGATAATCAATTCAATGGATTTGTGAAATATTTCCATGGTGAATGAAAGATACCTGGTGCCAAATTGTCATTGAACATCGATTATCAAAACATTTTACAAAATCAGTGGACCCTGATTCGTGATTTTCGCTGCGAACCAGGACACATTTTTTATCCACAAAACTCATCCTACAAAACACACTTCTAGGTATTAGACTCGGAATATCTTTTAATATCATTGAAAATATTCGAATTACAATCTCTAAAGATCATTATAACCAAGATTGTTTGAGTATAATAATTTTAATCCCTAACGAAGTTTGTCACAGAACTTATGAGCTAACCTGTACTATATTCTAACTATCAAAAGGGAAAAAAACTTGGGAGCGTAACCTTTCAACAAGATGGGGTATCCCCACATAGTATTGCCAAAATTGTTCTTGAATTCCTTAGAGAGAAATTCCATGATCAGTTGATTTCACGAAATTGTGACTTCTTTCCACCTTACACCCCAGATCTAAATCAATGTCATTTTTTGCAGAAATACCTGTTGACAATTATCTACTCTCGCCATCCAAAGAAGTAAACTTGGGTACCTGGCGAACACTGATATATGACGCTTATGCCACCCTTTTTCATAATTAGAAAATTAACTTTAACATGAGTCCCTTTGTTCTTATGGATCTGATTGTAGTGATAACATTTCCCTTCAAGTAATTCATTTACGATGTATTTCCATTTAGCTGGGGTTTTTTTAATAATTCAGTGAAATTTGAATATTATACAGAATGGTATTGGTATTTGAACATTAAAATAACAAAACATTTGTGCTTTCCGGTCATTAAGAAAGTTCTATCGATTGAAATTTCTCATTGATACGTTTTATTTAATTAAGAACATCGTGTCCAGTTGTTCCGTTTTTCATCAGTCGAGTAGTTAAATACTAAATAGTAGAGAACTAATATGTTATTTGTGCTGCATCACTGACATCACTATTTTTCGTTAAAAGAAAGTGTACAATTTGCGAGCAATGGTTCTTTATTATTGAAATTTCGAGGTTATACACGATAGATCAATTCTACCAATGGTTTGATGTGAAATACTTTAGCTGCATGCAACAGATATGAATATCCAAGCTGTCTTTACAAATTCCCCATCAAACAATAGTTTTTCATTTTTGTAAACTGCTTATTTGTAATAAAAACTAATCTTAATGCCTATTTCGAACTTAATTTAGCAGTTTTTATGTAAGATTGCTGACTGATAATGCCATCTTTGAGCATGTTAACCTGATTGATTCTCACCTGGCCTTTAGATGTATGTATCTGCATTCCTTATATTTTTTAAAATATATTATGCTCTCTTAAAACAGACATTTACTTGAAATATCAGTGCAATAAAGTAGGATGACATTATTTATGACAAAACTTGGATATTCCAACCAATTGTTGAGTTATCTTGACTATCAAACCTAGCATTTCCCAATTAATGGAAACCGCTATGCAAGGAAAATGTGCTATCCGCTAACGCTATGTTAAGCGTTGTGCTTAGTTTCAAAAAATAAAATGTCCATGATTTGTTTAAAACTAGAAGTTCACTATTAACTTTTCTTTTCTTTGTTTCAATCATCAGAGTTATCACTTGATATTTGGCAATGAGATGTGGTGTATTATTTATTTGGAATGTGTCTAGTTTAGAGAAACTCGTAAGGCGCAGGCATAGCCTACTCTAATAATGCCTCACAGTAAAATAACCAAGGATGCGGTAATAGCCGAATGGATTAATACACGATTAGCTTAAAATCGTTAATCATGTAGGATAGGCATTAAGAATGTATTACCAGCATATATAAACATGGCATCAAAGTACATATATCCGTTGTCAAAATTTCGATTAGTCATCATATCATTGCGGAACAGGTCATTTTATGCACGATTTTGGCAATTTTCTAAGCTGTTTTAAGCCTACTTCTAAATGTTATTAAGGTAGAGTTTTTTGTGTAGAACTAAGATTAGTACGAGTTGATTTGAAAAATTAGAATTTTTGAATGGAATGCTGTTACATGCCTACGTTGCTATGGTAAAGCATTTTGATCAGTTTGAGCCATATCCTGCCAACTGTAAGAACTAGGTCTTCAAATTTGATCATATTCGATAGGCAATTGGCTACTTCCTATAGGTAATAATACAAATTTAACTTCTAAATTCACAGACTGCAGAGTTATGCGACAATTTAGTGTTTTAGTCACATTCTTAAAATCAACCCATAACTCAAAACTCGTTGAATTTAGAAGTTTAAGTTGTATTATCACCCAATAGGAAGTAGTCCATTGCCTATCAAACACAATCAAATTTGAAGCTCTAATCGTTACAGTTTGCATGAAATGGCCCAAACTGACCAAAATGCTTTACCATAGCAACGCAAGAATGTAGCAACATTCCATTGAAAAGTTCTAAATTTTTCAAATCACCTTGTACTAATCTTGGTTCTATACAAAAATCACACCTTAAATCCATTTAGAAATAGGGTTAAAACAGCTTAGAAAATCGCTAAAATTGTCCTTAGAATGTCCTGTTGCGCAATGATATGATGACTAATCTAAATTTTTCAACGGATATATGTACTTTGAAACCATGTTTATATATGCTGGTAATACATTCTTAATGCCTATTCTAGATTGTTAACGATTTTAGGCTAATCGTATATTAATCCATTCGGCTACTACTTCATCCCTAGTCCATGATTTTCAGTCTACTGTGAGGCATTATTAGAGTGGGCTATGGCGCAGGGTATTTATATTTGAGCAAAACCCAATGAAAACTCATGCAGGGAGTTTGGTCTAAGATTTTTTATCTTTTGTATTACAGAAGTTAATACATAATCTCTCTTACTATATTCCACCGCGCTTCGCTTGCATGCACTGCCTAAAATGACTGTGTTATAATCGAAAAACTGGAATTTCTAATTATAAAAAAGGTGACTATGACGTCATAATTCCATGATGAGTCGACATTTTCATCTGAGGTCAGAACATGTGGAGCCATAGCCAAAAGACTCCACATTCCAAAAATCAGCTTTCTGTGGATAGTAGTTTCTTCAATCAATTCGTGATATACGTATATATACATGCGTATAAGAATATATTTATACTATATAGGAATATTTTTGGCAGATATTTTAACCTTTCTTAAGAAAATTTTCCCTTACAATATAGCCTCGTTAATGTGAACACCAAAGGACCGTCAAGATTTGTTCGCCTTATCCGAAGTTCGTATTAACCGAAAAATATAATTTGGAAACACATCTTAGAGACCAGATTTTGTATAAATACTTGTTCGTATTATCCGGGAAATTAACATTACACGTAACCGTATTCGTACGAACGAGGTTATATAATAATATTATTATTATAGAGTATATTATACCATATAAGAATATTATTCTTATATGGTATAATATACCATATAAGAATAATATTCTTATATGGTATATTATACCATATAAGAATAATATTCTTATATGGTATATTATACCATATAAGAATAATATTCTTATATGGTATAATATACCATATAAGAATAATATTCTTATATGGTATAATATACCATATAAGAATAATATTCTTATATGGTATATTTTTCTATATAAGAATATAGTACACTATATAAGAATATATTTTCACGATCCCGACAGTATTCTTATATAGTGTAATTACTGTATACTATATATTCTTCTGTCTGATAAAGTTATGGTTTAATTATTCAAATTTTATTGTATTATATTTCAACTTTAATTTATAGTCTCAATCATTCATGTAATAGGATATATGCACCGTGGGTAAAATTATATTTGAATTATTTCATAATTATGGCATCTGATATACAAGTGGATAAATTTATATTTGATCTATCACTGATTGAACAGGAATTAAATTCGAAATGTACTGAACTGATCAATTTAATTTTAGAAAAAAAACATCGAATGATAAAGCGAATTTCTACAATGCGTCAAAGTTATCTATGTTTACTAGGCTCTAAACATAAACCCTTTTATGAAGCGATATTTAATTTTGAGACAAAACAGATTATAGATGCGATTGCTAGTTGTACAATTAATATAAGAATTAATGTAATGAAAATTCCACAGGTTTTACCTGAAATTTGCAAACCTATCCCAATTGAATCTGAGGAATTTCGTCTTCCAAAAGAACTTGTTGTCCACGATCACAGTGGAAAAATCTGCGTCGCATCATCAGGAAATGAGTGTGTTAAAGAATGTAATGCTTCTGGTATCGTTATAAATTCAATCGGCTATGGTGAGCTAAAGGAACCTTATGGATTATTGATACATTCATCCTTGTATGTGACAGATACTTCCTTGAACTCAATTTTTCTTTATGATATGATCTACAAAAACGACAAATTCGGACCACAGATAGTTCCCATGATCTCATGAAACAGCCAAAAGGTATGGCTATAGATCAAGATCAGTTTATATATGTATGTGATAGTGGAAATAATCGGTTACTTGTGTACAACACATCTCTTACCTTAATCAAAGGCCTAACGTGGGAGAAGATTAAATCGCCAGTGAATGTTGAATTTTCAGGAAACAAAATGGAGAGTTGACTCGCCATTTCGCTAATAATTTTCATTCTCTTATTTTATCAACTGGATTCTTTTGTATCGATCAGGAGGATCGAATTCTTATCCCAAGTTATGGAGGTGCAATATATATATTTGATAATAAAGGCCAACATTCAGGTACATTTGGTGAATTAGGAAATCCTGCCACTTTTGCTAAAGGCTTCTATGGTATTAAAGTGAATTCAGAAGGAAAAATTGTCGTTGTTTCTTCAAATCCCTCTCTGATACATTTTTTCTGATTTGTATTTCGAACTGAAATCATAAAATAAACTATAGATTTTATACATTACATAAGTTAATTTTTAGTGTAGAGAGATGTCCTTATAGCATAGGTGGAGTATCTCGTTCGTCCGTAGTGTATATGTACAGGGTGTTAAGAAATTGATGTCCCTTTTTTGAAATCAAATGAGATTATAAATTAACCAAACTAATCGTGTTTTAGCTTCAAATTCTCTTTCTACATACTGTAAATAATATAATTCATATCCATTCTAAAAAGTATTGATACAAAAAGAATATTTTGTTCAAATATCCTTAGTTCTCATAGACTAGAAATAATCATGGTCAAAGAAGTGACTCTAGCCGTCCGTACACGTGCAGTTTGCGTGATAGAAGCTGGAATTTTTATTAAAAAAGTTGCCAAATATATAGGGGTATCTGTCGTACCATTCGGCGATGGTTGCTGAGGTCCAAGGCTGGTGAGTCTCTACTGAACAGGGGGGGCTGTTTAATGAAAACGTCCGTCACTATGGTACCCAAAGTGGTCATTGCCAAGACAATCGGTAAAAAAATGAAATCCACAAGACTTATCTCTAGGAATCTTAAATCTAAAGGGTTTTCTATACAATTGGTCGGACTAGTTTGGGCGATTTCGAGTAGCGAGTTTGATATACGGTATATGCCTGGCGAGTAGACTTCATCACATGTGAATAACGGTTTGTGAACCTTAAGTTTAAAGTAAAATGTGTGGGGGAGGCATCAAATATGGATTGGAATTGGGAGTCATCCACTGAGAGGAGGTTTCTGAGTTTTTGAACATCATGCAAATATTTGTGTGGCGGAACTTGGTGGTATTGTCAGATAGGTAGATGCGATACAATTGGCACAAATCTGACTCATGAACAATGACTAGTTCATTGCCTGTGTCTACCTGAAAGATATTGAGGCCATCGCGGGCTATTTGAGTTTTAACTGAATTGATGAGAAATTTGAACACACGTTGGAGAACTCTTTGCCATTTGGGTAATTTGAAGTGTGTGAGTGGAAGAGTGTTGTGGGAAGGTCGAGTGCCCACTGGAATGCGGAGGTAAACTGGTTATCAGGTTGAGTTGTAGCAAATTGAAATTCCGGACCAAAGCCCAGGATCCGTTGAACTATGTGCTAACTTGGGATGGATTGTATTCATAAAAAAAATACAGGAGGAGGGTTGTGATAGAATTCCTGTGGGGATTGCGACGGAGGTACAATCCGTTTGCAGGGGGCGCCTGGAGCCATGAGGTAGTGATGGTAGAGGGACTTCATGTGAGGTGTTGGGAGGTTGGAGGAAATATCACACCAGTGTGTGTCGTAAGCGATCGCGGGCAGGGAGGGTGGGACTAGACCAAGTTCACCTCCAATAGTGAAAAGGTGGGAGAACAGTGCTCCCTACGTCCTTACGTTGGGGGTGCCATCATTGATTAAGCGGTCTAACACATAGGCTTTGAGTTGGGCTTCGTAGTTTGCCGTTGTGGCCGTGTAGGCATACTCGGCTGGGACAAGGGTGCTTGATTGTGTATATAACCAGGCTGCGACCAGATCGGCGTAAACATTTAATACCGAAAAGGGGATAAAGCGGACCACGGCGTTACAGAGACCAGCGAGGGCAGCCATATCTGCAGGACTAGAGTAGTATGCTGTAGCGTTTGACTGGGATGAAGCTTGAGAAGGTGTGGGAGAAGTCAAAAGACTTGGCGAACTATTGAGTACCCATTCGAGAAGGGGGGCAGTGAGCAGGTATAGCAAGATTTCAGATTCAATACATTGTAGCATAAATCGCTAGATTAATCGAGTTTTAATAGTAAGGATGTATATAAAAACAAAAATATAAACATTAATTAATTGAGTTTGAATTGTAAGGATACATTCATGTTTTAACACGACCATGCGAAGCTTTGTTCTAAGATTTAAGTAAGATCTCAACGACTAATGTTGAGGTATTTCACCATGTATAGGTTGGATCTGATTTTCGCACTTTGAACGTAATAATCTGAATATTTTATGAGTTATTAACATATTGATATACATATTTTAAGTTATTTTAAGTTAAAAGCAAACTCTCAATGGCTAATGTTGGGTATTTTAATATGTAGATTCCAAATTTCATATTTTGAATGCTCTGAGTATTTCCCAATGTATTCCGATATTCACATTTCATGTTTCTTTGAATTCCTAGAGCTGCGCTATCGGTCTGTCGATCGACATTTTAATATTCTGATGTGTAATAATACTTTTAAATTTTATTTAGATATATGATACAAGACGTGAAGATCCAATATTTGAACTTAAGTGAGTGATATTACTGTATATTTGTTAGAAATTATGATATACTAGACAAAGAGTGATAAATTAATTACAGCATTTTATATCATAGCAACTTGAAAATTAATAGTTTGTATAAGTTCGTATAACGATTTTATCTATTTATTTTCAAAAATCCATTATGTGATTAAGAGTTTCAATATATTCTATTAAAACTCGATTGTTGTATGTTCATTCATTCGTTTGTTTGTCCATAATTGATAGAATAGACCTTACGTTCTGCCGCGAAGTGACCTAGCACGAAGTGCTAGTATTTAAGGAGAAGTAATGATTAAATAGTCAATGCTTAATAATATAATTAATAAAATATGTCTTAATGAGACATACCCATCAATGCTGATGATTTATATATCTTATTAGCTATACTCAGCGAGGAATTCGCAAAATGGTGTACTTTCGTCACTTTAAAAGTACTGAATTGAGAACGGACTTAATATGAGATAAAACCAAAGTTAATGGATGGTAGATGGAATCCTGTTCACCAGTGAATATTGTTCTCACAAATTCCTAAGGAAACCGTGTTATCCCTAACATTTAAATAAGGAATATTGTTTCTACCAGGGAATTTTGTTTCCTTTTCTCAGATTAGGAATAGTCTTCCCCCGAACACTATTTCTTAGATAATGGATATATCATTTTCATAAATACCAACTTGAGCCATGATAAAAGCGGGACGCAGCATTTAATTTTGCGAGACATGGCGAAACGCAATAGAAAAGAATTTTATATAGAATCAAAAACGGGACATAAAGGAGAAATTTCATTTAAATGTGGGACACTCGTGAAAATTAGCTCAATAGAAGAGTGAAAAAATCGGGGCGTCCCGCAAAAACGAGACAATTGGTAAGTATGCATTCTTAGGGGACACAACAGTATGGTACTTGGACAATTCAGTAAACTAATAACTATACACCAATTATTATGGCGTGTGAAAAAATATTTTTATTAAAACTATTTATAGTTAGGGAGTTTTAGGGTATATTTTAGGTCAAGTTGGAAAATAATTGTTACCAAACAATTTCTTCACTGGAGTATTTTTCTAAGTCCCAATAAATACCGAAAACTGAAGTCTAAACCTGCGGATTTGGAGGGCCTGGCAAAAATCCCGAAGAATAAAACTATTATTTTCATTAAAATCAATTAACATAATGTATTTTGTCATTAAGAATGGTTTAAAGTAGTTGAGTCTGTCCTAAAATTGCTAGAACATATGAAATTTAGTTAAGTTAGAATTTGATACTGTTAACAAGTACTATAGGACTCAAGTTCTCTAATGTTCGTTCTTGAACGTGAAACGTAAGAAGCATTTATCTGGATCTTGTGAAGTTTTAAACCTTCCAACACCCACTAAAATTATCATTATATGTGACCGGCAATATCTGCTGGAATTAACACAACCATAGCCATCTGTATATAAGGCCTGCCATCTAAATCTCAAAGATGGAAAAGGGATGCGGTCGAAGTTGGTTGAACTAATACCTAAAATCATTAAACACGCAGAATAGAGCTTAGGAATGGAAAACCAGCATACTATATAAATAGAATTAAATTTTAATGTCTAGCTCTTGCGGTTTTCAAGATATGCCCCCAACTGACCAAATTACGTTTCCATAGCAACACTGGAATGTTGTACTCTCACTCTAATAAATATATACGATTACATTACCTTTTTGTGGTTGGCTATAAATACATTTTAATTATTAAGAACAATGCTGTATGAAGCTTTCGAAATGTGCAAGTGTTCTCATAGTGTTCTCACTGGGTCACTGATTTACTGACTTACCGGCTGACTGGTTCACTGGGTCAAGAAGTCGTGACTCATAAACCAATATGCTCCATCAATTTATGTAAACCATGTGACCCATGACCCACGACCCAGTAGCCCATGGTTCACTCTAATTCAAGTATACCCAATAATTTGATTCTTATTTCGGTTTCTAAAATTTGGCGTAGAGAAATATTTTACGAGTATTGAGCTCCTGACATCATTCAATATAAAACGAAATTGTGTTCAATTGGATCATTCTGTTGCAATGAATTTAAAACATCACAAAATTAGCAAGATTCGATAAGAATATTAGCCTTATTTTAAAGACATATACATGAGTACCAATAACTAGTGGAGATTTTACTAGTTTCCCATGTTTACTCGGAATACTCTTCCAGAAATCGGGCCATTCCGCAACTATTTAGAAGTAGTCCACGGTTGACTCATTCTGTCCAGTAGTATGACCGTATTTATACTGCAACGAAATTCAAGACTATATAATATCATAGTGCACATATATGTTGATAAAATTTTGATTAGTCATCATATCATTGTACTATACAACGGTAATTTTAAGGACGATTTTTGCGATTTTCTAAGCTGTTTTATGCCTACTTATATATGTTATTAATGTATGATTTTTGTAGAACCAAGATTCGTGCTGGTTGATTTGAAAAATTTAGAATTTTCAATGAAATGTTGTTGCATTCCTGCGTTGCTATAGTTTTAGTTTGGGCCATATCCTGGAAGCTGTAATAACTACGCCTTCCAATTTATCGTATTTGATAGGCAATAGACTACTTCCTATTAGGCGATCATATAATTTGAACTTCTAAATTCAACGAGTTTTGCGTTTGGGTAGGTTTTAAGAATGTGATCAAAATACTAGATTGCCGCATAACTCTATAGTCTTGAATTTAGAAATTCAAATTGTATTATTACCACATAATAGTAAGCAGTCTACTGCCTATCAAATACCATTAAATTGGAAGGCCTAGTTGTTACATTTTGCAGGATATAGCCCAAACCGACCAAAATGTTTTACCATTGCGACGCAGGAATGGAATAATAATCCATTGAAATCTTCCTTAAAATTACCTGTTGTGCAATGATATGATGACTAATCGAAATTTTGACAACATATATATGTACTTAGATACATGTTTCTATATGCTGGTAATACATTCTTAATGTCTCTTCTGCATGGTTAATGATTTTAAGCTGATTATATATTAATCTTTTCGGCTATTACCGCATCCTTGGTTATCTTACAGTAAGGCCTTATGTTGAGTCGGCTATGCTCAATGCTATTACTGCAGATTAGAGAACCATTTTCAGATCCTGTAATATTAAATGATTAATGAAAATTGTCCCCGTGTAGCTAAGTTCTGAAATAGGTGTAAGTCTATTATTTATATTTATCATCGGAAATGGCGATGACCGCACGATAACTATTTTCTTTAATTATGTAATGCTTTTCTTTTCTTTTCTTTCAACTTCTTTTTCACAATTTTAGTCACAATGTCTAATCCCAAATCTGGGTTACAATTAACTCTTGGATTTTCAAGCGAAACGGCAATGTCTTGTATCTGAAGGTTATCATTATGATACAATTTCTTCGCAATGAAATTTTACTAATGGAACTCAATCTTATGCTCCTACTAGTTCCCAGGAAACAACTGGAATTGAAGTTGCTAATTTGACAAATGAGAATATTGCTATAGACTCTTCCGATGATCTTGTACATATCACCCTTCCTCCGGATGGAAATACAGTTACTCCCATATCCAGCGTCAGTGATATCCGTATTCCTAGTGATATTTCTAAAGGACCACAGGATAAACCTACTCATCCCGATAGGTTCCTAACAATATTTCCTCATACTTCTATTGGAGAAAAAAAACGTTCGTTCAATCCAGACTGGTTCCTCATGTATGAATGGCTAGAATACTCTATTACGAAAGATGCGGTATATTGGTTTCCATACCGTCATTTTCCGAGGAGCAGCTAGCAGAACATACTCTAAACATTCTTTTACAAGACTTGGTTTTAATGATTGGAACATGCAGTAGGAAAGGATGGAATTATTACTTGTTACGCTGCTGCTAAATCGCACATTGATGCTATGCAATCCTGGGCAGATTGGAAAATAAATGAACATTTTGGAACATCAGTTGATCATCGTCTTGAAACTAGCAGAATAGAACGAATCAACCTTGATAGACATTATTTGAAAACTGTTGATGAAGTTCTCTTATTATACAGTCGAACCGAGATTTCTCTTCGGGTCATGATGAATCAATTGAGTCTAATAATAAAGGAAATTTTCTTGGAGTCCTCGATGTTGTTGATAATCATGATTCTCTAGTCAAAAAGAGAATGGAAATTGGCCAGAAAAATGCCAAATATTTATCAGGCAAAATACAAAATGAAATCCAGAATATTATGGATAATTCGCTTGCTTGCGCAGCGCGGCTGGCGGACACAAAGTGTCCGCCGGAGGCGCCCTTCGGGCGCCAGTGGTCACCATTATTTAGTTATATTGGAGATAACATTTCTAACTACGTCTGTCTTACTGTTATAATCGATATCGCTCGAAAAATCACCAAATTTGTCAATTTTAAAAATTTTGATACGTAATGATGACGTCATAACAGAGTGATGAGTCATCATTTTTTGATGATAGTTGCATCATATGTGAAGTATATTAATATACACATCCTTACTATTAAAACTCGATTAATGTGTATGTGTGTATATATATATTTATATATATATATATCTGTAACGAATTGATTGAAGAAACTGCCGGTCATAGAAAGCTAATTTTTGGCATGTGGAAGTATTTTGGCTATGGCTCCAGTAAGTTCTGAGCTCAGACGAAAATGTCGACTCATCATGGAATTATGACGTCATTGTCACATTTTTGAAAGTTAAGCAACACAGTTATTCGAGCATAACTCAGCCATTATAGGAGATAGAGGGCTGAAGTTTTTGATAGAATCTGTATACTAACATATCTCACATATGATGCAACTATCATCAAAAAATGATGACTCATCACTTTGTTATAACGTCATCATTACTCATCAAAATTTTAAAAATTGATAAATTTGGTGATTTTTCGTGCGATATCGATTATCACAGTAGGACAGACGTATTTAGAGATGTTATCCACCATATAATTAACCAATGTGACTCCAGGCGCCCGAAGGGAGCCTCCGGCGGACACTTTGTGTCCGCCAGCTGCGCACCGCAAGCAAGCGAAGCGCGCTTGTTCTATTAAAATTTCAGCCTTCTATCTCCTATAATGGCTGAGTTATGCTCGAATAACTGTATTGCTTAACTTTTAAAAATGTGACAATGACGTCATAATTCCATGATGAGTCGACATTTTGCTTTGAGCTCAGAACTTAGTGGAGCCATAGCCAAAATCAGCTTTCTGTACCTGGCAGTTTCTTCAATCAATTCGTTACATATATATATATATATATATATATATATATATATATATATATACACAAACAAACAAACAAACATTAATCGAGTTTTAATAGTAAGGATTTGGTTCGAGATATTATATGTACTGACTTCCGAATTGCTGAATTTATTCTTTGATAGCTGATGAATCAAAAGATGTCAGCAAAAATGAATAGCTCTCAATTTGTGTTAGATATGTTAATGCTAATTCAATCATAAATGAAAGATTCTGAACCTAGGTTGAAATTTCATCGCTTAGTGCAGAAAGTCTACCTCATCATATCTTAACTACTTTGAAAGAAAACACATTGAATCTGATAAATATTGTTTCTCAAACATACGACGGTGCTTCTGTCATGACGCATCAAAGAGTTTGCACCAAAGGCAATATATGTTCACTGCTACGCACATTCACTGAATTTAGCCTTAGTTGATTGCATTAAGAGTGTACAACATGCTTGGGATTTTCAGTTTAATAGAAGCTCAGTATATATTCGTTTCAACATCTAAAGCACACCCAATTTATCTGAATAAACAACAATTACTTCATCCTGGCACACAAACTCGTAAGTTGTATGATACGCGGTGGTCTTGTCGCTACCGTTCATTGAACTCAATATGTTGTACTTTTGATGCACTAATAGCTACTCTTGAAGAATTTAGAATGGAAATAATCGTTCAAAAGCAATTGAAGCTAATGGACTTCTATAACAGATAAAAACCCTTAAATCTTTGCTTCCACTTATTATATTCGATAATATTTTCACCAATACAAATATATTGTCTGAATGTCTCCAGAGTAGTCATATAGATTTCTCTACAGCTGCTGATTTGGTCTCCGCCACAACTTTGACTTGAGAAGAATACGCTCTATTGAAGAGTGGGAAAGAATTATTCCTTATGCTCGGGATGTTGCGAACTTAAATGCCATTGATTTCTGTTTTCCTTCGCAACCAAGACAAAGACAACTACCTGGCTCTGCTGACGTCATTATATGTGGTTTGACCGATATCTAGTAATTCGTCTCAAAAAATGTTTCCGAACCATCAATGAGTATTATTTCAGAAATGAAGTAGAATTTATTGATTCAGTCCGTACTTTTAAAAAAATAAACAAAGTATGAATTATGTCTCAATAATTATGGGACAAACTGTAAGCTATCAGATGTTTTCAATTATCAGATTGGATGTCTGCAATGCGTCTAAAATGAACCAATATTTTATATTCGTTGTTCATGATATTCTTTCATTGCGATTTTCATTTTACTACGAGCGTTCAATAATTAGTCGTTATTGCGATATATCTTGGTTGTTCCATTTGATTCAGGATTGGGTTAGCATATCTAATGTAACCCTATCGATGCTCTTTCAAGTGATACTTTACTTTTTCAATTCTGAGCTTTGGTTTTTCTACTGTGGCTATTATTAGTTTGGTATTTTTATATACTGGCATTTATTATGGCTTCCGACAGTGCAGATTTCAAAATTGAGCAGCGAGCCTATGTAAAGATTCGTACACTGCTCCAAGTTTCTTCAAACGACATCCACAAGGATTTGATGGAGGTTTATAATGATAGAACTCTTCCATATTCCACGATAGTTGACTGGATCCGACGTTTTCGTGAGGGAAGAGAGTAGATTGAAGATAAGCCCAGAGCAGGGAGGCCGATTTCCAGCGCCAGTGACAAATTTGTCCTCGAGGTTTCCGAATTACTTGAAGAATACCCTTATATTTCATTGGTGGAGATAGCTAATGCAGTTGGGGTCCCAACGGGAACCGCTCATACCATTGTGCATGACAATTTGGAATTTAGGAAAATCTGCGCTCGGTGGGTCCCGCATGCACTAACACAAGCCCAGAAAACTAAGAGGTTCAATGTGCTCAAAAGTTGCTTTCTGACTTCGATAGAACCGACTCCAGGAGTCTATTCGAGATCGTGACTGGTGATGAGACTTGGGTGCGTTATAGCGAGCCTTTTTCAAAGGAAGCTAACAAAGTATGGGTAGCTAAATGCCAGGACCTACCAATGATCCCTCGACATGACTTCCGGAACCACAAGGTTATGTACTGTATAATTTTTTTCTTATGGTCCAGTGTGCCAGATTTGTGTCCCCAATAATATCACTATTACTGGATCATTTTACATGAGCGAGTGCCTATCTGAGGTTGAGAAATTCTACCATAATCGACGGCCAAGGACTGGGATTCGAGGATTGAGATTATTGCATGATAATACCCGACCCCACAAGACCAAGTTGGAAAGGGAAAAGTTGGAAAGTCTGATCATCCTCCCTAATCACCAAACCTCGCTCCATGCGACTTTTGACTCTTCCCTAAGCTGAAGAAACACCTGTCAGGGAGAGAATTCGAAAGTCGGGCTCACCTCGGATCGGCGATTTTTCAGTATATGAAAGGTATACCGCGAGAAGACTTCAAAAATGTTTTTTTGGATTGGATTAAGAAGCTAAAACTAGTTATACAGCATCAAGAAGAGTATTTCGAGAAATTGCAGCACTGATATTAATTATATTACTAGTGTGGGGGAAAGTATACTATGATAACGACTACTTATTGAATGCCCGTAGTATTTCACTTCTGCAAAAAATGCTATACGTACAGTGTATAAGACTAAGACTAATATATTTTAGGTGATTTAAGATTGTTTTCCGTCGCAAATATTCATACAACATTTGAATTTCATTTTGAATTAGCTCGTAATGACTGAACAATTCCACCGTGACGTGACAAAGCCGAAGTTTCAATTAAGAGATCGCATCTCAAGAGGCTGGGACAAACCTGAAAGGTTGTGAAGGCAATTCCGTTCCTCACACAGAGGCATATGGACAGACGCGTGTCTTGGGCAAAAGATAACAAGGCCACATATTGGAAGAAGGTCGTATTCAGTGACGAAATATCCATTTGGTTGTCACAAGGCAAGATTTGCCTGTGGTGCAAGAGTAACGAACACCCAGTAAAACCCACCTCCAAGCACACACCGAAACTTCATGTTTGGGGTGTCTTTTCTGTTCGTGGCACGTTTCCATTGAAGAATTTTCGGGAGAATTTGACTGGATTGGGCTATATTCGTATCCTAAACGAGTGCTTGATTGCTCAGAGTCAAGTTCTGTATCCAGATGATTGGGTTTTTCAGGAAGACAATGATCCCAAACAGGGTTGAGTTCAATTATATTTTTATATTCAATTCAATTACAATTACAACTAGTAATTCTAATTTACAATTATAATTATAATTACAATTACACAAGCAACTTTAATTTCTAATTATAACTACAATTATAATTATAATTGAGAACATATTCACAATTACAATTACAATTACAATTACAAAAATGATGCGTGTATTCAAATATATCTTCATTAGAATTAATGCAAAGTTTTTAATCTATTATACTATATCTTCGGTGAACATATTTATAGTGCACAGGAACCATGAAAAAGAGATAATCCATATGCTTACTCGTAAAGTTATCAACTTATACTTACCAATTCCCGAGAAACACCAAACACAACGATATCAAAACAATAATGTAAAGAATTAACACATGTATAAGAATTGTAAGCGTGGCTTTAAACTTTAGGTATAATTTAGACGTAATTACAATTATGTACTTCAATTACATTTACAATTATGTCAATTCTTTTTGAATTACAATTACAATTATGTACAAAACGTAATTAATTGTAATTAATTAATTATAATTATAATTGAACCCAACCCTGATCCCAAACACACCTCCAGGATTGCTAAGGATTTCATGCGGAAGGAGGGTATAATCAGAATGGATTGGCCTGCGTGTAACCCGGGCCTCAATCCAATTGAAAACCTATGGGCCTGGATAAAAATTCAGCTCAATTTGAGATCTCCCAGGACTCTTAGCGAGCTTGAGAAGAGTCTTAATGAAGTCTGGGAAAAAATTTCAAAGACATTTTGAGGCCATATTGGGAGTCCATGAAGAAAAAGGTAAATAAAAGTAAAGGTTAAAAGATTAACTAGTGTATATTATAATAGTGTAGTCATGTATGTTTTTGCATGTACGTAGTTTGGTTTTAGAAAAGTAAGCTATTACTTACAAAAATACAATTAAACCAATTTCATCGTATTACACTGTACCTGGTATTTAAAGGTTGACCAATTTGGTAGATATTTTATTTATATGTATTAAATTATTATGAAGTGCGAACTAATATTTTTCTTCAATAGATTCGATGACAACAATCAATGCATTCAAGATATGGCTACTACAATGGATAGGAATATATTATATGTAGCCAGAGGTAATGACATTTCAGTATTGGACATATCTAGGTAATTTTAATAATTAAATACAATATAATCGTACAACACACCATTGCTAAAATGAACTGCTTTGTACAAATGATCGAAAAACTCGATCATATTTGTGAATTTGTACCGATTAGTGAAATTACACGTATTCTATATGAGGAATTAACGATAATAGACTTAAATATGAGAATATTATGCATAATAGTATGTATATACGTATTTGCTTTAGTGCATATATTGCTGTCTTAATATTCTAACATTTATATCTATAATTTTTTGATCATGGATAAAATTGTATCCGTTAGATTACACAAAATGAAGCGAAAATTAAGGTACATCATCATATTGCGCAACTAATCCTTTTTTTAACAAATTTTGGAATTTTCTTCCCTGTTTTATATCATTAAAATGGTATTATTAATGTATAATTATCACCGGAAATCTCACTATGGATTAATTGTTTAGAAATACGGGGTCGGCTGAAAGGTTCGTAGGCTAAGCATGATATCATTGTGGGATGAAACCATGTATGGGTTATTTTTTAACAGTCCCCTTTAAGGTCCACGCCTTTCTTTCACCGGTACTGCAGCGCCTGGATTCCCTTGGTGTAGAAGTTTTCCTCTTGAAGGGTAAAAAGTCCTCAATTGCGGATATCACCTCATCATTGCTCCGATATTGCTTCCTCGCCAAATGTTTTTTCATGTTCGGGAACAGATGGAAGTCAGATGGTGCCAAATCAGGAGAGTATGGTGGATGGTCAATCAGTTCGAAGCCACAGTCACGCATAGCAGCCATGGCAACCATCGACTTGTGAGCTGGGACATTGTCCTGATGAAACACCAGCTTTCCACTGCGTTTGGTCTTGATACCCTCGCGTAGCTACCTGAGCAAACTGGCATTGTACTCTCCGTTTATGGTTTGGCCCTTTGGAAGGTAATCCACGAACAAAATACCCTTTGCATCCCAGAAAACTGAGGCCATCACCTTCCCCGCAGACGAAATGTCCATTTTACAAATACTCGCTACCACCAACTTTCGGAGTAATCTATGAACCACTAAATAAAGCCTTAAGAGTAAATAAAAAATAGATTTTGTTATGAAAATGGTTGAAATAAATGCATCAAAGTTCATTAATCTAGCATAACTCCTTCATAGTCAACCTACGAACTTTTCAGCTGACCCTCATACTTCTGTGGAGATTTCCAAAATAATGTTCACACATTCCTGCTTAGTTATGGAAATGCATTTGGACACCAATAAATGTTGTCATTGATAGGCAATAGCTAACTCCATATTCACTAATAGTACACTTTATTATGTATCTCTCTAAATATAATGTTTACGATCGATTTACTTTGATATTGAAATTATCAATTACTCCATTACTGTTAAAAATAGTATGATATTTGGAGGGAATATCATATTAGTATTATAAATTGTTTCTTGGTGATTAGGAAGCTGCCTGTTACCTATTGCCTATTACATTGCACAATTTATTAGTATCTAACATTTGCAATGTTAGTTCAATAATTACCTTCCCCTTTTAATGCAAGAATATGTGCATTTCCACATACAGTCGACTCTGTTTAATAAGGTCACATTGGTCAGGAGATATTTTGCCCCGATTAAGCGGAGAACCCTATTTACCAAAAATATTTAGTATTAGCTTCTATGTGTGAGAGCTATTCTACCAAAAGTGGCCCGATTCGGCTGACCCTATTATGCGGAGTCGACTGAATTTTCAAAGAGACGCACGCATTTGTCCCGGGGGTACGGAGTTGTCATCGACTTTTGGAATAGTGTCATTTATCCGAATTGAAAATGTTCCAAATTATGATTCGGACAAGTGCTGCGTCCCCATTTCTAAACAATCATCCATAATGAGATTTCCTGCGATAATTAGACAGTGAATGTTATTATAATGGTAATAAACTGGTAAGAAATTTATTTTGGGCTTGGAAAAATTTACTTCGCGTGTGAAATCCCCTAACTATACTATTTTATTCAAGGTCAAAAACTATATAGTGGACCATTATCTCAGTGCATAGCATGCTTACAAGTATTAAGGTTATTGTTCCATTGTGAGTGCTTTTTAACGAAGTTTCTTATTTTTTTTGTACTATTATTGCATATTATATACTACGTAGGTAGCTTTAGAACATAAAGGCGGATATAATTGTATTTTTGGTGCTTGGATTCTAAAAATGAATTTTTAAAGTATACTTACTGTACTACTTACTATATCGTATTATAATTTATTTCCATTTCTAATTAAATATCTTTTTAGCAAAAAAATGTTGGGTAAACTTTGTACTCAAGGACCTAAACTCCAAAGTGCTTCTATTGTATCAATTTGTTATGGAATTAGGAGAAATAAAACACCTTTCTTAGTTGGTTGCTATAGAAACCGTCATATCAAGGTATTTATTATACTATTCTGCATAACCTACTTTATAGGGTTTAGTTTGAATTATTTAATATTTAACTGTTACTTGTATCAGGAATAATGTATTTCTCATTACGTTTATAGGTATTTGACTATCCAGAGAGTGAATGGATCAAACTTGATGATGAAGAACACTATGTATCCGTGCGTAAATATTGTAAACCAAAATTCAATGATTTTTTTATTTGTTTGTTTGTTTGTTTATATACCTGGTAAACGTATATACTTATATAATAAATGTATAATTGATTGAAGAAACTGTTAACCGCTGATATTTGCACCAGAGATATTTTGTGACTGGCTCGAGCAACTCGAGCGAGTCTCAGACAAAAAATATCAACTTTTTGCATTGTGTTTAATATTGTATCAATAGCCCCAAAATGATTAATCTTGAAAAAAGATTTCTCCTAAATTGGTACAAATTCTGCACAATGCTGAACATTATAGAGTACGTATAGCAATTGCAATGCAACCTTAGTATAAATCGATATGATAATGCAAACATCTCTTGCTCCGGAATTGCCTACTATGAGTGGACTTAGTCTTAGTACATACTACTACGAAATAACGTAACAGGAATAGCGAAACGCAGTGACTTCACTCTGCCAGAGAAGATTTGTATGGGTTGACTGAATAAGGCCGAACTTTCAAACTGGAATAAGGCCGAATTCAAGAATGAAATAATCCGAATTGTCAAAACTGGAATAAGGCCGAATTATTCCAAGACTAGAATAAGGGCAAATTTTCACAACTGGAAAGAGTCGAGTGTTATGTACGTAATACTGAAATAAATAGGTGTGGCAAACAAGTTTAATACACATTTTGCTTTAAATCACCTCGTCAGGTGAATTTTTAAATACTCCACGTCAAAAACCCTTAAAATCTCCCCGAATATTCGAGGACAGAATATTTCGAAAATTGTTCAAGCGTGCATTTTGAGTGAAAAACTTCTTCCAGCGAGGATTTTTGGAGCAAACTGCAAATTTCAGCAACTATTTGTCACCTATTAATCTCACTATTAATCTCATTCAAAATGCCAAAATAGGATATGGTTCTTTAAAAATACGTAAACGAAATTCGTTCGTTATATTTCTTATGAATATTGAATATAATGTACAAGCATAGCATTCTATACACTAAGGCAATGGTGCTTATTGATGGACTTGGACTAGGGATTGGTTAGATCAGTTAGTTTACTTTTATATCAAAATTCTAATACGACGTTAATTTACTGTAAGTTTGTAACTATCCATATTAAGTAAATAAATAACAACCTATTTCCCTTTTATGATATCACGTGCTTCAACGCCGTGATTTTAAAAGATTTTAAAAGAAAGAAATTTTAAAAGAAATTAAATCATTACCTTATAAAAAAATATAAATGATCTTGTACGTAATAGAGAATGATAACAGAAATAAAATAATAATAAATTTACACAAACAAATAGAAAGACTCAAAAACGGAAACTCTCCACTAACCACACAAAAGTATCTATCCACTAACCACACAAAAGTATCTAATGGTCTGGAGATAAAATTATATATAGTGGACATGCATGTAGTAAGTAAATTAATAAATAATCAAGCAGAAATTATAAGTATAATTGGTAAGAAATGTCACAGATAAAATGAGCATAGAGGCAGTTTAGAAAGTCGAGTAGAAGCGAGATATGATTATAGGGGTAGAATGTAACTCCGATGCGTCTTGAATAAGTGTCATTGTAGCTGTTCGTGGAGTTCCTCGATAATGATAATGATAAAGTAGAGATTTCATTTAGACGGTTGTAGATACAGGAGTGATAGATCATGTCGGAGGATTTATCTATAAGAATATAATACAATAATTAGGTACTAAATTTGGTTCGAAATAAATTAAATAATATTTGTAACGGGTATAGAAGCAGGGGCGGATACAGGGGGGGTCCAGGGGGCCATGGCCCCCCTGGAAATTTTACGAATTGATCTACGGGGGAGCTATTTGGGCCTAGCCCCCCAGATTTGTGAACTTTAGCCCTCAATTACTATATGAGTTTATTTTCTCAATTCCAATGATATCTACTAAGATACTTCTATCTTCAATTCAATTATTCCGTGTTTAATGATTTCATCTGATCTGATTTACATTAACCCATAAGTGTAACAATTATTCCTTTATTTGAGACGAATACTCCAACATTAGCTTCGAGTTTCCATTTAGATTCGATTGAGGTGAAAACTTGAGTATGCTACTATTTCATAGGCATCTAAAATCCGTACATAATTATTTTTCATTAGAATGCCATACACTGTATCATTGTATCATCTACTATGGTTGAAGAGCGATTTTCTAGTCTTGCTCTCATTTTTTGTAATAAGGACATCCGTGTAAACATTGAAAACGTCATCTCAAAGTTTGCCCATAGTAGTCCAAGAAGGTTAGAATTTTTGTTTTAGTCGTGTTCTTTTTATATTTCTAGTTGTATTTCAGTGCTTTCTTCACTACTAAAATGAGTATTGAAATCCGGTTTAACGCTTGTGATGAATTGTCGCGAAGCACAAAGTGGTAATCAGGTTACAAGAAGGAAATTCAAATTCCGTATGAGATTTGATAAGAATTGCTGTACATTGATATTTGACCACCTAAAGTTAAAAATTTTTTTGGGGGGGTTCCCCCCCAGACCCCCCATTACCTTTAATTACGCTATGCTCGCATTTGCCCCCCCTGAGTCTAAACCCTGTATCCGCCCCCTGTATAGAAGAGATAATTAACGGTACATACAAGGTGTTTCAAAAGTCTTGGGACCTATTCTACTACTAATAGAGCCACGAAAACAAACTTAACAAACAAAGAAATTGATAGGGGCACGTGAAACCTCATGTTGACACCAAGGGGTACCACTGATATCACTCATTGTTTCAGTCATAATTGGAAATAAATCAACCGCGGAGGAAGACCCCAACTGAATTGGACAAACAATGGTTGGAAATACAATTGTGGGGGATCACTTGGATTGTCGATGGCGCCGAAAACTTTACCTCATTTATAAGATGCCACACTACGAATGTGAACTTCATCCATTCGAAGTATCACATAGCGTTCGCTATGGATAAATTTGGAAATTTACCTTCGAATTTGAAAGTAATTACCTCCAATACCCATTGTATTGCTTATACTAATAAAATTTCTCTCATGTGGTAAGATTAAGCAATGATATAACTGATTAAGTCAGTAACAAGCAGCTGATATTCTATGTATTTTTAATGAAAATACATGCATTAAGATGATATATAACGACGACGACTTTTTTAGAATATACCAAATTTCTAAGTTGCCCAACTAAAAAGTGGAATAAAATATTCAAACTAAGAACTTATCTAGCCCTTTCTTCGTTGTCAGTTATGCTCTTATAGTAGGCAGACTCCATCAGCAAACGTTCTTTGTGAGCCAAAGATAGTCTCTTAAATTGGAATTGGATTCCAATAGATAGGAAGGAAGGATGGGGAATGTACTGGGTACTGTAGTTTTATTAAGAGCTTTTTAACAGTACGAAACGTCATTGTAGGTAATAGTTCTCTCGAATTTCGATGTCATCTGGTTTGAAATGATGTACACATACCTAAACAGTGAGTAGAAATGTGACGATCAGGAAATGAAACATAATTATAGAAACTTACTCTCATTTGCGTGTTTGCATAGTCCTTTCGTGAGTGTGGAATTGCTCTAAACCATTTTTCACGTAGTTTCAGATTTTCAGAGGTAGATTCTGCTTGAATTCTATAATTAGACTTGTACCCTGGGACAACACATGACTTTGTCGTTCCGAAAGAGTAATAATAATTTGATATTTATGAGGAGTCAGGGGTGTTTCAGATTAAGTTTGATTCGTGTAGATGAAAAGACAGTTATTTGTAGAACATAAATATATAATTAATGTGGTTGATTTTCAAACAATACAAATAAGTAGCATGTAATTGCATTTAAGTAATGTGGTTGGTTTAAATTAGTTTAACCACAATTCTCTACAGTCCTATCCTCAAACCATTTTGATGTAAATCGATATAGAATTCATGAAAAAGATCAGTATATAATATAAGCTATATCCAGCATAATCGAACTATTTTTAGGAAATCAAATTTGACTGATCTAACCAATCCCTAGTCCAAGTCCACTAATCAGCACCATTGCCTTAGTGTATAGAATGCTATGGTACAAATATATATGTTTCAGACCAACAAATTATATTGCGCAGTAATGATTATCATGCCACAATGTTAATGATTTTTCGTTTACCTACTATAATATAGTAGACTAACTTCAAATGTTCGCGATAGCTTGCCGGATGTATTATCCTCTCTCCTGCTGAGTTTAAATATTCAGAAAAGGTAGTGAAACATGTAGATGTGCACCTCGGGATAAGATTTCCAAGCCGACACACATTGGCACAAAAACCATAACTCAAAAACATGAATTTTAATTCGAGAATGATTTTATTTTTTCCCGTGCAATTTCAAAATTAGTTACGTAACCAGGGCCAACAGGACACTGTAATCCCCCCAATGGGGTAATCCTTTTTGCTGTTCCCTTGCAACTGGAAGAATGTAAATATACCAATCTTCAACTTGGCATAGTGAATGAACTACAGTGGATATCGGTTATAAGAACACCGGTTATAAGAACATGTCGGTTATAAGAACCATTTATTTGGGAACGGATTTTTTTCTATTCATTACTATTTAAACAGAACCGGTTATAAGAACATTCTATCAATAATTTCTAGAACTATTAGTAGTCAAGTTCTCATTTTTTCATTCATACACAACCAATTTTGTAATTTCTGATATGTTCTTATAACCGACAATAGATGTTCTTATAAACGATAAAAAGAACAAAATATGTTCTTATAAACGATAAAAAGAACAAAATATGTTTTTATAACCAACATATCTGACCTCTTATGTCGGTTATAAGAACATATCGGTTATAAGAACTTTTTTTTCAACTCCCAACGATGTTCTTACAATCGGTTTCCACTGTATTGTTTTTCTCGACTTTGTACTATTGATATATCCTTTCTACGTATTAAAACTCGATTAATGTATATATATATAGTATACAAGCGCGCTTCGCTTGCTTGCGCTGCGCGGCTGGCGGACACTTTGTGTCCGCCAGAGGCTCCCTTCGGTCGCCTGGAAGTGACATTGGTTAATTATAAGGAAGATATCATCTCTAAATATGTTCATCTTAGTTTAAAATCAATATCACTCGAAAAATTACCAAATTTGTCGATTTTTAATTTTTGATGAGTAATGATGACTCATAACAAAGTGATGAGTCATCATTTTTTGATGATAGTTGCATCATATGTGAGGCGTGTTAGTATACAGATTCTATTAAAATTTCAGCCTTCTACCTCATATAATGGCTGAGTTATGCCCGAATAACTGTGTTGCTTAACTTTTAAAAATGTGACAATGACGTCACCTAAGTTCTGACTAAGTTCTGATCTCAGACGAAAATACCGACTCATCATGTATGTATGTATATATGTATGTATGTATGTATGTATGTATGTATGTATGTATGTATGTATGTATGTATGTATGTATGTATGTATGTATGTATGTATGTATGTATGTATGTATGTATGTATGTATGTATGTATGTATGTATGTATGTATGTATGTATGTATGTATGTATGTATGTATGTATGTATGTATGTATGTATGTATGTATGTATGTATGTATGTATGTATGTATGTATGTATGTATGTATGTATGTATGTATGTATGTATGTATGTATGTATGTATGTATGTATGTATGTATACGTATGTCCGTACGCGCGCTACTGCGAATTCTAACAGTCCGATATTTACCAAATTTCGCATGTAGGATCTCTTTATGGTATAGATGTGCACCGTCATTTTTTCGCGAAATCTCATCACTTCCGGTTTTTATAAGTATATATTCATATTTTAACACCACCACTGCAAAGTTTTGTTTAAAGATATATGTAAGTTCTCAACGACTAATGTATGCTTTTTCACTATGTAGGATCCGACTTTCTCGCTTTAAAAGTAATAATATGAATATTTTATGAGTTATTAACATATTGAAATATGCATATTTTCACACCTTTTGAAAAAAATCTTATTTAATGCTAAAAGCGAGCTCTCAACGACTAATATAGGACATTTTAATATGTAGATTCCGATTTTCACACTTTAAAAGTAATACTGTGAATAATTTATGAGGTATTAGCATATGGATATACGCATATTTTCACACCTTTCTAAAAAAAATCTTATTTTGAGCTAAAAGCGAGTTCTCAACGACTAATCTATGGCATTTTAATATGCAGATTCAGATTTTCGCACTTTAAAAGTAATAATGTGAATATTTTATGAAGTATTAGCATATGGATATATACATCTTTTCACACTTTTTAAAAAGATTTCATTTTGAGTTAAAAGCGAGTTCTCAACGGCTAATCTAAGGTATTTTAATATGTAGAATCCGATTTTCACAATTAAAAAGTAATAATGTTAATATTTTACGAGTTATTAGCATATGTACAAGGGCCATGCCAAAAGTTTCTGGATTTATGAAAGATAAGATAGTTATATATCGAATAAAGTTATTATAATTTTTCAAAGTATATTCTATCGCAATCAATACACTTTTGCATTCTCTCAAACCATTTTTTGAATACTTCACCCCACTCTTCCTTGTCGATGGTCGAGACCGCTTCAAAATAGGCGTCGACGGCCTCTTCGTCGCAAGAAAATCGTCTTCCTTTTAACATAGACTTGACTTTTGGAAACAAAAAGAAGTCACAAGGGGCCAAATCAGGAGAATATGGAGGGTGAGGTAGTAACTGAACCCCTTCCGCCTCCAGAAAGTCCAAAGTTCGGACGGCTGTGTGTGCTGGTGCATTATCATGATGCCAGAGTAGTCCCCGAGTTCCACACTTTGGACGTCGTTCACGTAATGCTTGGAGCACGCCAGGAATACAAACCTCGCAATACCATTGCGCGTTTACTGTCTTGCGATCATCAAGTGGAACAGTCTTTATATGACCACTTTTGTTGAAAAATGACGCAACCATCTTCTTACCAGCACTCCTAGACCGCCGAATCTTGGTGGGGGGTGCGTCATCTTGTGCACACCATACCATCGATTGCCTCTTAGATTCGGGATCGTAATGGTATATCCAGCTTTCGTCACCAGTTATTATATCCCAAACTCGCTTTGAACCACCTCCGTTGAATTTCCTGAGCATAAAAGTTGCACCAATCAACCCGAACTTTTTTTTGAATATCTGTTAGAAAATGTGGGACCCAACGCGGAGTTAATTTTCTTAGACCCAAATGTTCGTGAATAATTGATTGCACAGCTGCCGATCCAATGCCGATGTACCCCTCTATGTCCTCAATTGTAACCCTTGGATTTTCCTCAACCATCAGACGTACTTTATCAACTTTTTCAGGCAAAGTCGCCGTTAAAGGCCTCCCGCTCCGAGCATCATCTTCAAGTGAAGCCCTACCACGTTTGAAGCTAGCATACCATTCATAGACAGTTGTTCTTGTAGGTGCTTGATCATCAAAACATTTTTTGAGCCTTTCGAAGCAGTTTTGCTGGCTTAAACCATCTTTAAAATCATAATAGATCATTGCTCTGAAATGTTCGCGAGTTAGTTCCATTAATAAATTAATAATAAAATCTCAAAATTGAAAGTGCAAGTTATAAAAATGCGTATAAAATGTGATCAAATAGTGGGATTCTAATAAAATTTGAAACTTAAGCTCATACATTACCATAAAGTATTATCTGTTAACATTAACATTATGGGAGTACTATAAAGTACCTAATCCGGAAACTTTTAGCATGACCTACGTATATATACGTATTTTACATCTTTTGAAAAAATCTTCTTAGCGAGCTTTCAACGGCTATTATAGGGTATTTTAACCCTGGAACAACTGGGGATATTGATAGTGAAAATGAAAGTTAATTGAAAGTGAAAATGAATTGGGGTCAACCCTATTGATACTTTTCAAGCTAAGTCGTTCCAGGGTTTTAATTAATATGTAGATTCCAAATTTCACACTTGGAGTGCCCTAAAATGAGTATTTCCGGAAGAATTCCGATATTCACATTTATTGTTCCTTCGAGTCACTTTCTGGAGCTGCACTATCGGTCTGTCGACCGACATTTTTGATAGTTGCACCATATGTGAGGTATATTAATATACATATTATATTAAAATTTCAGCCTTCTATCGCCTAAAATGGCTGAGTTATAGTCGAAAAACTGAAATTTCTAATTCTATAAAAAAGGTGACAATGACGTCATAATTCCATGATGAGTCGACATTTTCGTCTGAGCTCAGAACTTAGTGGAGTCATAGCCAAAAGACTCCCACATGCCAAAAATCAGCTTTCCATGCCTGGCAGTTTCTTCAATCAATTCGTTACAGTTATATATATATATATATACAGGGTGGCTTGTATCTTCCCAGAGTCTTCAAATCCTAGGAAAAATTAGCTCACACATTTTCCTCGAACATATAAATTTGTAGAAATATAGAATGTTTAGATCAGTATATATTGAGAACCTTTTGGATCAG
Source organism: Aphrocallistes beatrix (assembly GCA_963281255.1). NCBI lineage: Eukaryota > Metazoa > Porifera > Hexactinellida > Sceptrulophora > Aphrocallistidae > Aphrocallistes > Aphrocallistes beatrix. Next base: position 1,642,636 of record OY725500.1, on the reverse strand, counting down.
ATTTTTTGGTGATGTGAAAAAAAGTGCCATTTTGGGTGATTTTGCAAAATGTACCTAATTTGAAGTCGTGAAATAATCACTTTATCTCGTTTCTGATAATGATTGCAATGGATTTGTGAAATATTTCAATGGTAAATGAAAGGTATCTGGTGCTAAATCGTCATGGAAGATCGATTTTAGAGACAGTTTTTACAGAAGCAGTGGCCTGGATTCTCGATTTTCGCTGTGTGCCAGGACACATTTTTTTTTCTCAAAACTCACCATACAAACATATTTTTAAGTCATAGAATCGAAAAATCTTATAAAATCATTGAGAATATTCGAATTACAATCTCTAAAGACCATAATAACTAAGATTGTTTGAGTTTAAGAAATTTTATACCTAATAAAGCTTGGGACAGAACTTACAAGCCACCCTGTATACACACATACATATATAAACATTAATCTAGTTTTAATAGTAAGGATATATCTTATATATTAAAATGCTAGGATTTTTTTTTAATGTGTTTGTCCGAATTGATTGAAGAATTGGGAAGTCATAGAGGTGTGAAAATTGGCATGTAGGTGTCAAATGATATGACTACGATTAAGTTCTAAGATCTAAGCGAAATTTTCACATCTCTGCAAAAAAATGAAAAACAATTTTTCACACCTTTCCTATATACAAAATAAATGACTACACTATCACAATACTATCACAATACTACTTCAAAGCCACAACTTAAGTTTGATATCTTAAATGTATTATAATGTATGGCAATAAAAAAGATTAAATACATATTTTCACACCATTTGAATTTTGAAAATAATGCTAGAGACTAGCTTCCAACGGTTGACATGGGGTTTTCAGGGGTGTAGATTTCGAATATCATATTTTCAGATTAATATGATAAATTATTTGTTTACTTTTGTTTTCATTAGAAAAATAAAGTAAACAAATCTCAAATAGGTTAGAGACTTGCTTCCAACGGTTGACATGGGGTTTTAGGGGTGTAGATTTCGATTATCATATTTTCGGATCCATATGAGAAAGTATTCGTTAACTTTTTTACATATTTATATAAAATAAAAAAAATCCCAAGATAGGGTAGATTGAGTAACTTCAGGCGCCCACAGGGCGACTCTGCGGATACGAAGTGTCCGCAAGCCGCGCAGCGCAAGCAAGCGAAGCGCGCTTGTATCTTATATATTAAAACGCTAGGATATTTTGTTTTTTGTTTTTTGTTTGTCCGAATTAATTGAAGAATTGGCAAGTCGTAGAGATATGAAAATTGACATGTAAGTGTCAAATGATATGACTACGATTAAGTTCTAAGATCTAAGCGAAATTTTCACACCTCTGCAAAAAAAATGGAAAACATACCTTTTCTATACAAAATAAATGACTACACTATCACAATAGAAACCATTGTAAGACACTACAATAGATCGTCATTGTTATTACTTGTAATACTTCAATGCCATAACTTATGTTTGATATCCTTTATAGACATATTTTCACACCATTTGATGAATTTTGAAAATAATGCTAGAGACTAGCTTCCAACGGGTGACATGGGGTTTTCAGGGGTGTAGATTTCGAATATCTTATTTTCAGATCTATATGATAAATTATTTGTTTACTTTTGTTTACATTAGGTACATAAAGTAAACAATTCTCAAAAATATGCTAGAAACTTGCTTTCAACGTTTGACATGGGGTTTCAGGGGTGTAGATTTCGAATATCACATTTTCGAGTAAATTTGATGATCAATTTGTTTACTTTTGTTTACAATAGATACATAAAGTAAACAAATTACAAAAATGAGCTAGAGACTAGCTTTCAACAGTTGACAAGGGCTTTCAGGGGTGTAGATTTCGAATATCATATTTTCGAGTAAATTTGATGATTGATTTGTTTACTTTTGTTTACAATAGATACATAAAGTAAACAAATTACAAAAATGAACTAGAGACTAGCTTTCAACAGTTGACATGGGGTTTTCAGGTGTGCAGATTTCGAATATCATATTTTCGAGTAAATTTGATGATTGATTTGTTTACTTTTGTTTACAATAGATACATAAAGTATACAAATTACAAAAATGAGCTAGAGACTAGCTTTCAACAGTTGACATGGGGTTTTCAGGGGTGTAGATTTCGAATATCATATTTTCGAGTAAATTTGATGATTGATTTGTTTACTTTTGTTTACAATAGATACATAAAGTAAACAAATTACAAAAATGAGCTAGAAACTAGCTTTCAACAGTTGACATGGGGTTTTCAGGTGTGTAGATTTCGAATATCATATTTTCGAGTAAATTTGATGATTGATTTGTTTACTTTTGTTCACAATAGATACATAAAGTAAACAAATTACAAAAATGATCCAGAGACTAGCTTTCAACAGTTGACATGGGGTTTTCAGGTGTGTAGATTTCGAATATCATATTTTCGAGTAAATTTGATGATTGATTTGTTCACTTTTGTTTACAATAGATACATAAAGTAAACAAATTACAAAAATGGGCTAGAGACTAGCTTCCAACGGTTGACATGGGTTTTTAGTGCTGTAGATTTCGAATATTATATTTTCGGATCCATATGAGAAATTTTTCGTTGACCTTTGTTTAAAATATTTATATAAAGGAATAAATTCCCAAAATATGTTAGGTTGAGTAACTCCAGGCGCCCGCAACGTTATGTGCAAGGGCAATTAGTCTGGACCAATATAATATATAAATTAGCTAGATACACACAGTTAAGAAAACTAAATTAGTGGCTACTACACTAATGACTAATCTCACTAATACTACTAGACTTATCTAGGAAACTAATGGGTTTTTACTAAAGTATGTAATTAGCATAGACATGACATCACTCCCCCTTTCGAAAAAGTCTAGTCCGGTCCGTGCGGTAATACGTACATCACCATTCTCCATAGCGGTCCGGAATCTTTCACTGCCTGACCGAGGTCTAGGCTGTTGTTCCACGGTTACGCGCCCCTCATTTTCTCCCATGGCTTCAGGGTCCTCAGCCTCGATCGTAGGTGACTGTATGTCATCCGGTATTTGTTCAGGGTCTCTCTGGCTTCTGAGCCACACCATGGGGTTGTGATCCGTCCAGATGACGACTTCCACAGCCGCGTGTAGGTATTTCTGCCACTTCCGTGCGGCTGCAACAATGGCCCAGGCCTCCCTCTCTCCAACACTATACTTCTGTTGAGCGGGGTTCAGTGCCGATGAAAAGAAAGCAAGCGGTTTCACCTGCCCCTGTTCGTTGTCCTGGGCCAGCACCCCTCCCACCGCGTCGCTAGAGGCATCGACCTCTAGATGGAAGGGCATCGTCCAGTCGGGAAAAGCAAGGACCACGGGGTTTTGTGCCAATGCCTCGCAAAATGTTAAGTAACTTTCCTCGCAATCCTCATCCCAGCGCCACTGTACACTCTTCTTCGTAAGCCTGTACAATGGCAATGCGAGTGCGGACATGTTTGGTATGAAATCCCTATAGTAGTTGATCAATCCCAGGAAGGAGCGGAGTTCTGTCAAGTTGCGCGGTCGAGGCTGATTCCTGATCTTTGCTACCAAGCTAGGTAGGGGTCGATATCCCTCATTGGACAGAAGGTGACCCAAGAACTCGGACAACCCCTTGGTGTGGCTCAGAAGCCAGAGAGACCCGAGGGGAAAGTACGCCAGTTGGGTCCTCGAACTGGAGCCTTTGAACTATCAGGTACGATATAGGAGAGGGGCTGAAAACCTTGCAGCAGATCGATTGTGCAGGAGCACGACTGAGATAGACAGAGCGATAAACGACGATTCAGAGTTCTTCGAAGAACATATTTATACGGTGACAAGTGAGGAGAATGGAGAGTGCGATCCGATCACATATCCTGAGTTATTTTCGAGAGTAGCGGAGGCCCAGGCGCTCGACAAGGTGACGTCAGATGCAATAATACAACTCCAGAAGGGGGGAATAGTAGTGGCCGGACAACTAAAGAAGTTCTCTCGGCTTAGGGTCCGGGACGAAGTCCTGTGCCGGGGAAATCGTATAGTAATTCCAGCTTCCCTTCGCCAGGCTGCTCTGGAGTTAGTGCACAGGACATTCCATGGAGGTATCCAGCGAACGGTGTGTTGAAGAAGCGGTTCTTTTGGAAAGGGATGTACTCGGACGCAGAGGCTGTATGTAAAAGTTGTATCGTTTGCTTGGAGATTAAGAGGTCAAGCAACCGCTCAACCCCCTCACACCGAAGTGGAAATTCCCCCGTGCCATGGTCGCAAACGATGTAGCCACGCTACCATGGTCCAAGGATGGATTTCGTTACGTGTTAATCATGGTAGACCTATTTTCCAAGTATGTCGAGGCCATGCCCATGAAGGACCAGACAGCTCAAAGTATTACAGAAGCCTTGGATTCGGGATGGTTCTTAAGACATGGGTACCCTCTAGCTCTCCTTTCAGATCAAGGGCATAATGTAGATGGGTGCCTCGTCAGACAATTGTGCCGACGTCTTGGAATCGAGAAACTCCACTCCACTCCGTACCATCCGCAAGGGGATGGTGAGGCCGAAAGAAGCATACAGTCTTTCAAACAGGCTATGCGGTGTCTTCTGGTGTCTTCTGGCCGAGAAGGACGTGGGGCGTATCGAAATGGCCGATACTACGTGCTTCCTTTACAACGCCCAGTCGAATGCGAGCTCGGGGTTGGCGCCGAACGAAGTGATGTTTGGAACCCAGCTTCGGACGAGAGTAGACGCCGCACTGCGGCTAGGTGGCATGGAGAGCTTCGCCAATACAAGTGACTACTACGAAACCAAGAAGGAGCGAAATAAGGAACTCTATGAAGAGGTTGCGTCAAATTTGGAAACTGCGAGGGAGAGATGTCGAGATATTACGACCGGGGTACTCGAAGGACGGACGTAGAAGAGGGAGATTGGGTACTCCTGAAGGATGAAGCAAGGTCAGATTCCTTGGCACCCCTGTACCGTGGGCAATGGCATGTGGCAGAGAAGCGAGGAGTTAACGTACATCTCAGCGTCCCTGGAGTAAGTAGTAGGCGCATGGTACACTTGAACAGATGTAAACGAGCGCCAGCACCCGTCACTGAGGTACCCAACAACAGTACCCGGCAGGACCCATGCGGAAGTAGCCATACGGCAACAGCAGCGACACCCCCTGAACAAATACCGGATGACATACAGTCACCTACGATCGAGACTGAGGACCCTGAAGCCATGGGAGAAAATGAGGGGCGCGTAACCGTGGAACAACAGCCTAGACGCTCGGTCAGGCAGCGAAAGATCTCGGACCGCTATGGAGAATGGTGATGTACGTATTACCGCACGGACCGGACTAGACTTTTTCGAAAGGGGGAGTGATGTCATGTCTATGCTAATTACGTACATACTTTAGTAAAAACCCATTAGTTTCCTAGATAAGTCTAGTAGTATTAGTGAGATTAGTCATTAGTGTAGTAGCTACTAATTTAGTTTTCTTAACTGTGTGTATCTAGCTAATTTATATATTACAAGCGCGCTTCCCTTGCTTGCGCTGCGCGGCTGGCGGACACTTTGTGTCCGACGGAGGCGCCCTTTGGGCGCCTGTGGTCACCATTGATTAATTAAATGGGAGATGGCATCTCTACATACGTCTGTCCTACTATTATAATCGATATCGAACGAAAAATCAACGAATTTGTCAATTTTTAAAATTTTGATACATAATGATGACGTCATAACAAATTGATGAGTCATCATTTTTTGATGATAGTTGTGAAATATGTTAGATATGTTAGTATACAGATTCTATTAAAACCTCAGCCTTCTATCTCCTATAATGACTGAGTTATGCCCGAATAACTGTGTTGCTTAACTTTTAAAAATGTGACAATGACGTCATAATTCCATGATGAGTCGACATTTTGCTCTGAGCTCAGAACTTACTGGAGCCATAGCCAAAAGACTCCCACATGCCAAAAATCAGCCTTCTACGCCCGGCAGTTTCTTCAATCAATTCGTTACAGATATATAGATATATCCTTACTATTAAAACTCGATTGTTATTTGTGTATATATATATATATATATATATATATATATATATATATATATATATATATATATATACATATATATATATATATATATATATGTAACGAATTGATTGAAGAAACTGCCGGGCTCAGAAAGCTGATTTTTGGCATGTGGGAGTCTTTTGGCTATGGCTCCAGTAAGTTCTGAGTTCAGGGCAAAATGTCGACTCATCATGGAATTATGACGTCATTGTCACATTTTTAAAAGTTAAGCAACACAGTTATTCGGGCATAACTCAGCCATTATAGGAGATAGAAGGCTGAAATTTTAATAGAATCTGTGTACTATGATGACTCATCACTTTGTTATGACGTCATCATTACGCATCAAAAAATTGTAAATTGACAAATTTGGTAATTTTTCGAGTGATATCGATTAGCACAGTAGGACAGACATGTTTAGAGATGTTCTCTCCCTTATAATTAACCAATGTGACTCCAGGCGACCGAAGGGAGCCTCCGGCGGATACAAAGTGTCCGCCAGCCGAGCAGCGCAAGCAAGCGCGAAGCGCGCTTGTATATATATATATATATATATATATATATATATATATACGCACATACATATTGATTAATCGAGTTTTAATAGTAAGGATATTCTACACATTCGAATTACTCAGGTTAGATGCATTCTATTGATTTATTCATTTCCAAGGTTAAGCTTCATCAAACGACGCCACTTTGTGCCACTCCACGTCATCATGTCTAATGGTAATGAGAGTGAAAAGTAGCACAAAATTACATAGATTGATAAATAATTAACTTAAGAATGAATATAGCAATAGAAGGCTTCGAACCTGTGTAATTCGAATGTGTAGAATCCGAATTTGAGATCGAAAATACAGCATTTGTTACAGTTTTATTACATTTCTCTCCACAAATAGATCCACTTTACAACTAGTTATGATGGAAAATAGTAAGGATTTCAAATACTTTTGTCCGGTTAGAGTATATCAGAAAAGTGTGAAAGGGAGCTTTTCAAGTTCAAAATATTGTCCAATTGAGTGTAAATTTGCCAATATTCCAAATTACAATTCAGACAAGTGACAATATTCCAAATTACGATTCGGACAAGTGGCAATATTCCAAGAATCGATTCGGACAAGTGACAATATTCCAAGAATCGATTCGGACAAATGACAATATTCCAAATTCTGATTCGGACAAATGACAACTTAAAAATTCTGACAAATGCATGCGCCTCATTTTTAAGAATTTAAATTCCCATCCTCTACTTTATCCATGGTACATTTGATACGAGGCATTATATTGAGTAGGCTATGCCTATCAGTCATGTATATTGATTTGTGATCATTATTTTTCATGAAATCTTATTGAGTGACGACAAAATTTATTGATGATGTGCTCTTCCTACATAAATTTCCGGTGTATCTCAATCTTTAGATGTGGAACAAATAGATCCTCATTGTCTTTCTTAGCAACGCAGGAATACGACACTCCATTGAAATATTCCAAATCTTTCGGATCAACCCATTCCCTGCTTAGTTCTATGTGAAATTCATACCTTCATCCTTACTATTAAAACTCGAGTAATGTTTGTTTGTTTGTGTTTATATATATACAAACGCGCTTCGCTTGCTCGTGCTGCGCTGCTGGCGGACACTTTGTGTCCGTCGGAGGCGCCCTTTGGGCGCCTGAGGTCTCATTGATTAATTATTTGGGAGATTCGCTTGTTTGCGCTCCGCGGGCGGCGAACACTTCGTGTCCGCATGAGGCGCCCTTTGGGCGCCTATGTGTCATTTTTATTTGTACACAGGCTGTATATTGTATGATTTAAGCAATTGTCCACAAACAATGTAAGGTTTCCCTATAAATTCAGTCCCTCAGGGTTCTCTTAATTATATTAAGAGGAGTGCACTTGGGACACACTCTGTACCTTTCCCCGATTTTATCGATCCATTCACGGGGGGGTAGAAATCATATTAAAATGATTTCTACACTTTAGTTAACTCAATAATTCGCTTGCTTACGCAAAGGGGAGCCAACCAAATCAAACCTTCAGATATTTGCTAATAGATATAGTTACTATCACATATGCACTATAGTAGCCACAAAAAGGAAGCTAATAATATGCACTACTAAAGTAGATATGTAACATCGAACAAAGAAATTGCAACTACCATAGAAGGGATTAGTACAACACTTTCAACAAATACTACTTCAGTAGAATAGTATCAAGATAATGTAATTAATCCCATTGTGGGAACCCTACCACTCCACTTATCTGAATTACTACCGAAATAGCAAATCTTCAATGCATAGTGATCGATTCACCTGAGGGAACTCTACCATTCCACTTATCTGAATTACTACCGAAGTAGCAAATCTTCAATGCAGAGTGATCGGTTCACCTCAGGGAGTCATACCACTCCACCTATCGAATTACTACCGAAGTAGCAAATCTTCAAGGCAGAGCGATCGGTTTACCAATGGGAACCCTACCACTCCACTTATCTGAATTACTACCGAGGTAGCAAATCATCAATGCAGAGTGATCGATTCACCTGAGGGAACCCTACCATTCCACTTATCTGAATTACTACCGAAGTAGCAAATCTTCAATGCAGAGTGATCGGTTCACCTCAGGGAGCCATACCACTCCACCTATCGAATTACTACCGAAGTAGCAAATATTCAAGGCAGAGCGATCGGTTCACCTGAGTGAATACTACTCCAATGTACATCAGAACGCATGTTATTAAAACAGCACACTTAGTACAAATACAGTTGATTCTCATAAAACATGCGTAATAATTTGTAGAACGACTAAGATGGGCACTCTCTCCTGCAATAGAAGCATCTAGTCTCGGGAATGATTGCCATAGACTCACCATACTAACTAATAGTACACAACACAATTAAACCAATGGAATAATCAGTGCAGGATACTAAAGTCAGTAGAATTATCGAGCTAACTATTATAGAATGGAAAGTGTTTCATACCTATCTGATGGTGAATCCGGTGAAATAAAACACCTAATTTACGACCATCATAAATAGGGTCACACTCTAAAGGAACTTCCAGCTTTTCATGAATATAAACTGGCTGGATATTCCAATAGTGAGGATATATGTCGGTTGCATTAATTGACAATACATATATCCGAGCCAAAGCCCCTATCATATTCAATTCAGTGTTAGTACCCCACTCATTGAGAACAGATACGCGATCCATATGCTCAATCAGTTCCTGATCACTGAAAATGCCTGATCTACGCATAACGTTATAGAAATGCGCTGGAGTGCTCTTAAATTTGGAGATCAGACTGTGTTTGAGAAGCTCTCACTACCAAAAATGACATGAGATAGAGTCCGATAGAGACAGTTACCGTCGCCATACACTGGACACAAATAAATTTGAGGATCAAATTTATTGCGCAGTCTAGCTTTAAGTGACTGATAGTAGTGCGAAATAGGGCCACACGACATTATATCTTCTCTATTCGATAAAAATCGCTCCATTCTCCAACCTAATTGATTGGGACAGATTATATCGCATTGCGAGAGTAAAGTTATTAAAGAGATAGATTTCCGAATGCCCAGTCATACTTGGATGCCTAATAATTGCATTGAAAACAACATCAGACGATTCAAATGTAACGTGATTACTCTGAAAAGCATTGCTTTCAGGATCCTCTAATGTAACAACGCTAGTCTGACTGAACTCGAATATTTTTAATACTTTACTCTTCCTCTCAGAATCAGCCATGATTACCCTCTTTTTGGCGTGAGAAAGAAGTGGTGACAGCTGAGAAGAATCGAACGATATATCATCCAGCGAAAATGAATCAATCAAATCCTGGCTAGATAACGAAGGCTCTCCAACGTGAGTTAGAAAAACCTCCCGATATACGACATTCTTAACCAATACTCCTCCTCCAGTAGACGGTTGTCCTCCACAAACCATGATCTTCAAACCGCTAGGATTCTGAACGCGACTAAGAGCCACATAGAGTTGACCATGGCTGAATATGGCTTCAGGGGAAGGGAGGAAAATACCAACAGTCTCTAAACTCTGACCTTGACCCATATTTATTGTGATACAGAAAGCAGGCCGTACTGGGAACTGTCTTCGCTTTAAGATAAAGGGAAGGCTAGAATCTGAGGGAGTAAGTAGTGGAATGCGAGGAACGAATACTCGAGTCCCCGCATGGATACCTGTGGCGATCTCCGCGTCTATAAGACGTTTAGTAAACGATCTTACAGTCAAGCGAGTGCCATTACACAAACCCTGAGCAGAATCAAGATTCCGCAGGAGAATGATAGATGCAAACTCTTTAAGCTTCAGACGATGAGGGGGTATACCATTAGGATTTAGAGAGTTCAAGAACTCCGTGGGGTATATGGCAGCCTGCGTATCATCAACTGAATCTGCACTTAAAAATATTTGATCATCTCCAGGTATCTGTCGCATAACGTAATCGTTTATGGCATCTACTGTCTCATTCTTTGGAGACATTAAGATGCGGCGACTCATGAAATCCTGATCAAGGTAATGGTAATTCAAGGTAATTCACAATGTCACCATAGACAGAAGAAACCAAATCAGAAATATCATTTCCCGGGACAACAAACTTCGATGTGAATCATGTGATCCTCATCTTCGAGTTCAGTGCCCTCTCCAACCCTCAATAAGAAGTTGGAGAAATCACTCACGTCAAGTGAGTCCTGAGAAGATAATTTCCGTAGGCGCATATTAATAGTCAAATTTAAAACCTTAACATAACGCCAGAGAGATGATCTGTTGAGACATGCAGAAACAACATCACCTCTGGTTCCTCGTCTAATTACAGGCAGAATCTTACGGAAATCACCTCCAAATACTATAACCTTGCCGCCAAATGGTAGATCGCAAGAGCACAGGTCTCTCAGAGTTCGATCCATGCATTCAGCAACATGCTTATGAGACATTGGAGCCTCATCCCAGACGAATAAACTTGCACGCTAGATGAGACGGGCAAGCACACTCTGCTTTGTAATGCTACCCGCAGAATGTGCATTGGTCGAGAGAGGAACTTTCATTCTCGAATGTGCAGTCCTGCCACCATTTAGGAGGAGTGCCGCAATCCCTGAAGAAGCCATTGCGAGGGCAATCTCTCTCCTAGAACGGACCGTAGCTAACAGTGTATTGTAAACGAACGTTTTACCTGTACCGCCAGGTCCATCCACGAAGAACACCTTAGGATAGACCGCGGAATCATCAATGGCTTTCATCACAGTGTTGAAGACAATCAGTTGGTCTGCATTGAGCATTGGCACATTGACACGCACCATTTCCAACAGATCACTAACAATAATCAAGTTCATTCTGTATGATTCTGGGTTCTTCGTACGGATTACGCATATGCTTAGGGACAGGCATACCTGGGTAATCCTCTAAAGACTTTCCATGTCTCTGTAAGCGATTCTCAATATCCAACAATACACAGTTTAAAATGTGCTCATCCAATTGGACGTCAAGAACTACTCGCTTAGCACCGACACAGAAAGTCCTCAGATAAAGAGGCCTGATGGTGTTCCCAAAGGGCTAAGGGATCAGTTGGGACACTAAATAGGAGGATCGTGACAAAGAGCTGGCGCATCTGTGGGGGCATCACAGAAACTACCGCTTCTGCCAAACACTGATCTAACTCCGTGTCATCTTCCAACAATCCAAGTCTGCGCGCGGCCTCCTTAAAGCTTTCACAGACAGTACCATCAGCGAGAGCTGCATACATGCGACCTATCATGGTGCCATGCCCCTTCACTCTCAACTTCCATTCCGTTTCGATTTATCCCATACAAACTCATCGGGGAAATTAGTATATGTAACCTCCCTAGCGCAGTGGAATTCCTGGTTTGCAACAAACCATCCAGTCAAAGTGGTGTGCCTTTGTCGGCTCAACACATCATCAAGCTCAGCCTGCTCTGGGAAATAAACTGGCTGCTGATTCTCAAGATACAGAGCTAATCTCAACACATGTGGTAGATTCGCGTGAAGCTCATACGCAAAGATAAGTCGATATTTCATCGACGCACTTTTTCTTTCCGGCAGCCTCTGCCTCCTCACCACCTGACTTAAATTCTACAATAGCTCGGTCGTGTCCTTTGTACACGTATTTGTATAGATATTTAACTGCACTCACTGTACTTTCCCGTCTTTTAAACAGGGAGCACTCTTATTGGCTACACCACATGCACCGTGCATCATACAGCGTTTAACGATAGCGTGCAGTCGAGGTTGGAGAACAGGGTCAGGGAGCTCAGCACACACAATTATATCATACTCACACGGTTCCCTGGGCTTATCATGATCCGATAGTATAATCAGAATGTGCGCGTGAGGAAGACCTCTCTTTTGGAATTCAATAGTATAAACATGAGCAAGGGGTTTACCCAATATGTGTTTATTCATAAGATCCGAAATCAATTCTCTCAACTTCAATCTAAAGACTTTAACTACTAAATCAGGGCGTTCAGACGCTTTCTGATCTAATTAGAGAGCGGACATAATCTTCTCCCATTGCGGATTACATGTAAATGTAATGAAATAGTCTGGCTTACCATATTTCCGGACTATACTCATTGCATCCTGGTACAACTTGAACATCTGCCGAGGAGAGCCAGTATAGGAGGAGGGAAGCACTATCTTACGTCCCAACTCTCTGGAGTCTACGTCACCGGCAGCGACTGCATCAGCCAATCCACACGAATCTTCTTCTGATTGGTCCTGATGTAGTTCAGACGCTGCTGTTCTATCTTGGCGTATACATCCACAGTATACTGATGGAAAAGTCTACCACTCAGGTGTAGAGGGCTCAAGCGGCTCCGTACCATCAGTCGGTATGCATAATACTCCATAGAGGTGATATTTCCTCTCCCTTTCGAGTGAGGAATGTTGAGATGCCAGCCGTCTTCGCCTAGAGGGAATAGGAGGACATAGTGCAGTGTATCGTACGCACGGTGAGTCTCTGTAATGTGCTGGAGACCGCCCTTCCGCACGTACAGCACTATATCCCTGCTGGCGACCTCTTCTCCATAACCGTCATTCGGGAGAATGACAACTATTTCCTGAGCAGTGGGAGCGTTATAACGTCGAGAATCTGGACACCCGTCTGCTTTGATCACCATTCTCACGTCAGCTCCCCCCCTGCTCTCGCATCAGATCTAGTCCCTGTCTAAAAAATGCCACATAAGGATTAACCTCATGCTGCATATGCTGCAATCCCTTTAGCTCAGGGAGCGCAGCATCTCCAAGATGGCGCTAACGGTTCGCCATTTCGGCATCAGCGGTTCCGTCATGAATGTAGATCTGTGCGAATGCGGGTGCCTCGCCTTCGTTAGGCATCAACCGTCCGATACGATGGTACATCACTCCGTGTATACGAAATGTGTACACTCCCCGCTTAGCATTAGCCAGACCCTTATCGAGGTTCGCTCCAAGAGAAGCGAATGCCAGAGCGTTGTTGTATGCTCTGATCTGTTCTCTAAACGCTCTTCCCCGCGGGTCTGTAGCCGTTAGCAGGTGCATCAACAGTTCAGGGTGTGGAGCCACAGGAAGTAGAACAACCTTGCCCTCCCCACAACATAAGGAGAACTTATAACAGGATTTAGTGCTACCTGAGAGCTTCTCACCCGCCCAGAATTTTGTCTGACACACGGAGCAGCTGTAGGAGCGGAATTTACTATAACATAGATCACGATCTTAAAACACTGAACGAAAGTGTCTCAGAGTTAATTGTTAGAGCGTTAAAATTAGAAAATCTGGTTAAGAATACATCTTGTGATTGAAGCTACAGTACTGCAGACAGTGACTGGTATACCTCTCCAGCGCTGATCCTTGCGACACTGGCCAGCATAAAGGAAACAATAGCTTAGCCGACCTTACCCAAGACTTTCGGTTTATACGCATGTACACACAAAGTCCTCAAAAACATTGCAATACGTATTAATACTACATTAATAACTCATAAGACAATATTATAGTTTTTGTTGTTAGTAATTTTACAGGACTCTTTTTATATTCATGATCATAATTTATTTTATGTTTCTTTTTTACTTTTTTAATCTTTCCAGAATAACCCTATTCACATCAGTGATCAATCTTTTGATTATAATTCTCCAACTGCTGTATACGAAAGCAAATTCTTTCATGCTAATAAAGCAACCATCAATCAATGGAATGTTGAATCAAAGATTCCAGGAGAGGTACCACACTCTTAGTTATATTACAGTAAAACCACTATATATTCATATTTTAACACCACCACTGCAAAACTTTGTTTAAAGATATAAGTAAGATCTCAACGGCTATTGTAGGGTATTTCACCATGTAGGATCCGATTTTCGTGTTTTAAAAGTAATAATATGAATATTTTAAGAGTTATTAACATATTGATATACACACCTTTTGAAAAAAATAACTTATAGTATTCCAATACAAAATGATTTAAGACTATAGAATTAAATTGAAACGATTTAATTTAAGATGAAAATTGTGAAAAGTTTCATAGGATTGAAAATATATTTTTATAATTTATTTATGCATAGCCTTATATATATATACAAGGCCATTTACTGGTTTTAAATAGGGATAAATAAAATCGATAGCAATAAAAAATCAGGTATGGATCGGTTTTGAAAATTTCATAAAAAGCCATGCTTTGGGCAAAGAACTTGTTGAACTTTCTTATTCTCCACCTAAAATCCCAAAAACCTCCATTCGGGGATTTTTGGTTTTTATTTCGAGGATAAAAGAATTAAAGGTTCTTTGCCCAAAACATGGCCATACAAATCGACCCATTTTACGGAGTGTTAACCGTAATTAAGTCCTTTTTTAAACACACTTTAAGCATTAATAAGACAATAGACCTAGTTAGAGACCATTTGATATGAAAAATTTGGAAATTTTTCGTTGGAAAGTTGTTACATTCCAGCGTTTGCTATGAAAATCAATTTTCATCAATTAAGAATATATCTCGAGTGCCATAACAGCCTATACATTAAAATTTGTTTTTATCTGACAGTAAAAGCATATTACAAGTACAGTCGATTCCGCTTAATAGGGCAGGGCCACTGTTTAATCGGGTCAGCCGCTTAATCGGGCCACTTTTGGCAGGACCGGAATAGCTCTCACACACACATATAAGCTAATACAAAATATTTTCGGTTAATAGGGTCCTCCGCTTAATCGGGGCAAAATGTCCTCTGACCGATGTGGCCCTATTAAGCGGAGTCGACTGTATTTCCAATTAAGTGATACAACAATTCGTACTAAATTCAATGATTCTCTTGTTTTGCACTATCTAATAAATTTGTCTCATTTGGTATATTGTATCATTACTTAATTGGAAGTATGAAGTTTCCTATTATATATACATCTTACAATTTAATTGTGTTCATTAATTTAAGATCAATAAATGTAGATCATTTGTGTTTAAATTTGTTCTCACTATACATAATACAAGCGCGCTTCGCTTGCTTGCGCTGCGCGGCTGGCGGACACTTCGTGTCCGCCGGAGGCTCCCTTTGGTCGCCTGGGGTCACATTGGTTTAATTATAAGGGAGATAACATCTCTAAATAAGTCCATCTTAGTGTTAAAATCGATTTCACTCGAAAAATCACCAAATTTGTCAATTTTAAAATTTTTGAGGCGTAATGATGACGTCATAACAAAGTGATGAGTCATCATTTTTTGATGAAAGTCGCATCATATGTGAGGTATGTTACTATACAGATTCTATTAAAATTTCAGCCTTCTATCCCCTATAATAGCTGAGTTATGCCCGAATAACTGTGTTGCTTAACTTTTAAAAATGTGACAATGACGTCATAATTCCATGATGAGTCGACATTTTGCTCTGAACTCAGAACTTACTGGAGCCATAGCCAAAAGACTCCCACATGCCAAAAATCAGCCTTCTGCGCCCTGCAGTTTCTTCAATCAATTCGTTACAGATATATATATATATATATATAAACAATAATCGAGTTTTAATAGTAAGGATAGTGTTTAGGGGACTGGAACGGAAAATATTGATACGTACTACTGCTAGCGTGGCGAGTAAATCAAGAAGGACAAGATTATGTTTGACTATTGAATACAGCAATACAAACTAAATGTTAGGCTAACCAAATACGATACAATAACAACGTAACTAGTTGATTAATTAATAACCCGAGGATTACTTGGTTGGGGTCAAAGGTATAAATAGAAATGACCCAGCTTTCACTTTCATTTTCAGTTTACTTTCAATTAACTTTCACTTTCAATTCAACATTCCTGGACGTGCTCGGGTTAAGTGAGTATCTTGCGGTTGTCTAATAACCCTAAGTTTTAGAGATTTCCATGACATCATCTCCCCTCAAAATGAAATCGAAAATATATTATGACTCTAATCTGAATCTGAGTAGCCAAACCAGTCTGGCTTCTTCCTGATTCTAGCTGATCGGCGTAAATCCCCATTTCCCCCCGGTTCTTCAGCTGACATTCTACTCAACCATCTGCTGCCCCCGCAATCTGATTCGGGGTCAAGGTGGCCGATCGCCAGGTCTGATACTGCTGTGCTTCTCTCCTTATTCTCGACATTCGCTGGACTGTCGCCCTCAACATTTTCTAAAATTTCTTCGTCCGTTTCTGGAGCAATTTCCATTCTGTTGTCAACAAGGTCAAGGTAGGGAAGACTAACACTGTGGGTACTCCATGTCTGTACACCCATCCTGTGAGGAATGCCTTCTTGATGGACTCTCCAGTTTGGTCCCGCTCGGAATTATTTCGATCCATTTTGAGAACGTGTCCACCACTAAGAGAAAGTATCTATAACCTTCTTCACTGCATGGCAGGGTGGCGACGTCCAGAGTGACTGTGTGCCCCGAATTGATCGGCGGATTCTTTATCAGTTCTAGGGGTTCTCTAGTTCGCAGGTTAGGATTAGCCTTCGCACAAATCTAGCACGCCGCGCAGTGTTTACTTATGTCCCGATCCATACCAGTCCAAAAATAATTGCGAGCTATAAGCTGCCTTGTTTTCTCTCTCCCAAAATGACCCGTACTATGTGCTATACCCATTATTTCACTGCGTAATGAATTCGGGACCACAATTCTGGTTCCCTTGCATACAAGATAATCTCTGAGGTGCAGATCTCCGACTTTCTTGAATTGTCCTGCAGTGACTTCTCCTGTTTCACTGAGCTGTGCCCTCACGAAGCAGAGTGCGCCATCCGCGTTTTGCGCATTCTTCACCTTCTCTATCCAACCCATTGCGCCTACAACTACGTATATCAAATCCTCGAAAGAACTTTCGTCGTTAACTCCATTGTCAATATCCGTCTCGGATGCTAGGATAGAGGAACGGCTCAGACAGTCTGCCTGCCACACAGTTGTATTTGACAGTCGAGATCCTCTAATACCATAATCCACCTAGCAAATGTATGCCGGGGGTCAGGCTGTCGCCTGAGCCAGGCCAGCGGATTATGATCTGTCAGTACTATTGCTCCTGTAGCACCCTTAAGGTAGTTGTGCCACTTTCGCGTTGCGGCCACTATAGCCCATGCCTCTCTTTGTCCGGCGCTATACTTCATCTGCGTCTCGTTAAGAGCGGATGAAAAATAACTGATTGGCTGGAGTAGCCCCGTGGTTGGGTCGTACTGAGAGACGACCGCTGCGATAGCGACATTGCTTACGTCTGCCTCCACTATGAATGGTTGCCCACATCTAGGATAGCGCAATACGACCGGCTCGGTAGCCAAGGTCTCTCGGAGCGTATCAAATGCAAGTTGGCACTCTTCGGCCACTTCAGCGGAGGAACTTTCCTTCCCAATACCCGAAGCTGAACTTCTCTACGCGGAGCTGTGTGTTGGCTAACTTGAATCCCTGAAGGGCTGTGTGTAGATCGCTGAGGTGTTCCCTAAAGTTCTTTGAGTACACCAGGCAGTCATCAATATAAGACTCTGTATTTGAGGCCCTCGCAAGAGCTTGATCCATGATACGTTGATAAGTGGCCGGAGCATTGCACAGTCCAAAGGGCAGTTCGGAACCCGGTTGATCCGGTCCAAGCCTGGTTCGGATAATCGGGAGTTTGGACTACGAACTATACATACTCCATAATTTTACAGGATGAACATACGTATTTTCAAATAAGCAATCAGCTATCTATGCTTTGTATTTTGTTTGCAGAACATGCTACAAGTTAAATTTACAAGTACAGGGTGTTTCAGCGATTGTATCACGAAAAGAATTTGAAATTACTAGGTAAATATTTTACTAATCATCTTCCCCTTTTACGATGTTGTTTAGCACCTTCTGACATTTGTGTGACAGCAAAATGGACAAGCTAGATGACAAACAAAACAAGATCAAGATGGTGGAATTCTACCATAAAAATCAGTCCTATTCAAGACTACCCCACACTTCTAAGGTTTACCCGCCCAAAATGATTAAATCGAAAATGAGTTATCCCATATTAATGATGTTTTAAAATAATTTACTTTTATTCCAACGGTTTGCTTCATTGTTTTTCGTAATGTCAAAGGATTTCCTTTCAAAAGCAACCAAAATAACTAAATTATCTCAATCACAAATGAAATGAAAGCAATTTACTTTTGTGATACAATCGCTGAAACACCCTGTATGAACATATATATGTAAGTACAAAGTAAATAATAAATCGTTATTTGGTAGTAAAAAAGTGGTTAGTTGCAGCTGTTTTAGTGCTGTTTCTCGTTGTTAGCTGTATTTTGCTGCAAGCGACGTAGGAGCTGAACTGATACTGGATCAGAGTCTGGTTGTGCTTCTAGCCATAATATACATTTAGAAAAACACTCAAAAGTTTCCTCTATGCGAAGGGATAACTGGTTCGTCTCTAGTATCGTCTACTTCATCGTTATCTTCCGCAACAGGATTACAAACAAAATTCAATATTTCGTCATCTGTCAAAGTGGAATGTCCTTGCTCATATTTACCAACTGTAAGCCATTCCTGTGCTTGTGCTATGTTGATGTCAAATCCGGTTTCTCTGAGTCCCTCTGAAATAATGACAGCATCCGCTTCAGACTCATTATTAAACCCTTCAGACTCAGTAGTAAAATCCCCTTCAGAATCAGTGTTAGTAGTACTACTGGTACAGTTGGGTTCGAGATCTTGACGCAGTGCGTCTACTCTATTTAATAAGGTTTTCCGCCAAACCTTAGCTATCGAATTCGGCTTTACTTGGTCCCATGCTTCCCCTAACATATAGGTGACATCTTTTAAATTGATATGTCTAATTGCCTCTAACAAGGTAGGTGAATTTTCCCATGTATTTGATGCAAGTACTCGTTCAAGCAAGAGTTTACGGTAGTTCCGTTTGATTGTTTCTAGGATGCCTCCATCGAGTGGTTGGATCATCGAAGTTGTGTTAGGAGGGAGGAATACGCATTGTATTAGACCAGTGTTTCTCAACCTTTTTCTTCTCGCGGCACCCTTTCTAAACTTATACCTTTCAGCGGAACCCCTTAATTTAACTTAGTGGCAGGCCAATGAACAAATGATAGTAAAAGTGGAAATTGATTTGAATTATTACGACTTTATTATAGAATAACTAATTAATAAACTAGGAAATTATTGTGAATATTGTGTAATAAATTATTCCAGAGGATTGTCAGAGGACAATCATCAAATTCAACATTGACAATGGTATCAATAGAAAATAAAATAAAGCAGTATGTAAGTGTGGTAAGGCCTGCGGCACCCCTAGAGGAAGCAAATGGCACCCAGGGTGCCGCGGCACCCCGGTTGAGAACCACTGTATTAGACCATCATTGCTGCGTAGTACATCTTGACCTGGATGGGCCGCACAATTATCAAGAAATAGGATAGCTTTGCATTGGAGACCTTGACCATTTAAATACTGCTTTACAGCAGTGGAACCTCCATAATCCGACATTCAATGGGAGACGAAAAAAATATCGGATTAGCAAATTATCGGATTATCGAATAACCTCCATAATCCGACATTTGTGGAAAATCAGCAAAATGTCGGATTATGGAGGTAAAATAACCTCCACAATCCGACAATATTTGACAGACGAATACTTTGTCTGTTCAGAGGTAAAATAACCCCTCCATAATCCGACATTTGTGGAAAATCAGCAAAATGTCGGATTATGGAGGTAAAATAACCTCCACAATCCGACAATATTTGACAGACGAATAATTTGTCGGATTATGGAGGTAAAATAACCTCCATAATCCGACATTATTTGATAGACGAAAAAATTGTCGGATTATACAGGTCGAATTTGCATTACTGGAAAATCATTAAATTGTGGGATTCCGGAATAGCGAGGTGTCGGATTATAGAGGTTGTTTTCTATAGAAAAACTATCCGTGAACAGAAATAATGTCGGTTTAGAGAAATGTCGGTTTACAGAGGTGTCGGATTACGGAGGTTCCACTGTAATAACAAACAGATGATGAAACAAGCGTTCGAACATAAAAGTCTTCATCCATGCATTCTTTTGAGCACAGTAGTTAACCGTAAGCGATCCATGTTGACGTTTTTAAAGCATCTTGGATTATGGTATTTTCCAATGACCATTGGTTTTAGCTTGTGATTCCCTGTGATTTTATTCCAGGAGCTGCCTTCTCGTGCGCACTTACCAAAGTCTTATCTGGTAGTAGTCGCCAGAAGAGTCCAGTTTCGTCTGCATTGTATAGCTGTTCGGGCTGTAGATAATTTTGTTGTATCAGATTAAATAGCTTTTCAATGAAAGATTGAATGCTATCTATGTTAGCAAAAAGCTTTTCTTCCTACGATTCTTAGTTGACGAATTCCATGGCGCCGTTTGGACTTATCTAACCACCCCGAACTTGCCCTAAATTCGTCCGAAGGGGCATCATCATTCAACTGACGGTAGAACTGTAGGGCTTTTTGAGTTAGGATCTCGAGCCTGATATAGGTGTGCCTCTGGCACGCTCCTGAATAAACCACAAGTAAGTTGCCTTCTCTACTGAATCGTTCGTCCCTCTCTTTAACGTCTTCCGTTTCTTCGCCTCACTGTCTATCTCCATGGTTGAGGTATAAGAAACAAGCTTCTCTTTATTTTTTTTAGTTCGGAGATCGTTGATTTTCCGCAGTTAAATAATTTCATCAGCACTGATGGTTTTACTCCTTTTTTCAGTCTTTCAATTATCTTTTGCTTATTTTTCAATGTTAACTTCACATTTTTTCTTCACTCTAGTAATGTACCCTACAGACCGTTGCTAAACTGTTCAAAGAAAAATATGTTGGGTAATACGCGAAAATAGTGGAAATAAACTGAATTGGATTACGAAATTAAGAAGTTATAATTTCAAGTCAAAGTAGTTCCTGTTTCACATATAGTGGTTATACAATAAGTATCACAGGTGTAGTACTCTGAAATAGGTACAGTATAGTAAACTTGGGTTGGGACCAACCGAAATGTTCGGCTAATCGAGGTGTTCGGATAATCGAAGTTCGGATAATCGGGGTTGCACTGTAGTTACTCCCTTCTAACTTATCTAGAATTGCCTGTATGTCGGGAATTGGGTATGCGTCCTTCTTGGTGATGTCGTTGAGCAGTCTATAATTAATGGCGAAACGCATACTTCCATCTTTCTTCTTCACGAGGATTACATTACTGCTCCAAGGCGAGTTTGAGGGACGGCAAACGCCGTTTCCTAGCATTTCATCGATTTGCTTATTTATTTCCTCTTCCCACATCGGTGGGACTCTACACGGCCTTTGTTTTATTGGTTGAGCATCCCCGACATTAATTGCGTGCTCTTCTATATTTGTGCAGGACGGTTTCTTCGGATTTTCTGCGAATACTTAATGCGGAATTCCTGTAACAAATTACGTAATTCGTTCCTTTCTTCGGGCTGAAGGTCCGGGTTTATTCTTGCTTCTATTGCGCTCTCCATGTCAAATGAGAAAACCGCCTCATCCTCTTTGTCTTGGGAAATTCTTTTTAGAACGAAAAATGCTGCTGTTTTAGCTCATTTAAAACATCGTTATCTGCATTTCTAATGCTTGATTTTTTGATAGGGCAACGATAGAAAGGCCTCACGATCTATAGAGAAGTAATGAGGTGTGACAAAATCTTAGAGAATTTGTCACTTCTCACTACTTAAGTAAATCAGAGAATATTGAAAGTAATAGTCCAATCAAGATTTTCAGATTTTTAGGATTTCGCCTTTCTATCATTGCCCTATCAAAAAGTAAAGCATTAGAAATACAGATAACGATGTTCAAAATTAGCTAGAACAGCCGCATTTTTTCGTTCTAAAGAGAGCCTATTCCACAATTACATAATGACATATCTAATTTTTGACAGCTGAATTGCATACTCTGATATGATGATTGTATATGGTAATAATATATTTCAAAGGTCTATCGTATACTGTTTTTGACTTACCGATCTAATTAAACTTTGAATTGTGTTAAAACTGGCCTTCTATCTTTCAGGTCTTCTCGGTGACATACACGGCCATGAATTAAGTAGGCCATGTCACCACTTAAAAATGTTCATTATAAGAGTGATATTTATTTCATATAAATTTTAAAAATTTTATTTTATTCGTATTATAATTTTATCTTTTAGATGCGCCAGACGAATAAAGACATTGATGGGCATGAAAGTAGGGATTTTGCTGATATCAATAATATAACCACTCATCCTCATCAACCTCTACTTATCACATCTTGTCGAAGGGGATCAATTAAGTTTTGGGATCCAATTAAACTCCAGCCTTATAGCGGACAAAATTGTTAGCAAACAATATTGTGAATTAAATATCATAAAAGACCAAGGATATGAATAAATATTGCGAATAAATATTGCCCACCTCGCAGGGTTGCCATGGGAATAGAATTTCAATACCCATTCCAACAGGATTTCTGTGGGAAAACCCACAGAAACCCACATGTGGGAATACCCATAGGCTTAAAGTCATTCCCATTCCCATCCCATATGAGAATCTGAGGAATTCCCACATATTCCCATTCCCACGGCAACCCTGCCTCCTCGAGAACGTTCTGTCAATCCATTGGTGCTATGAAAATGCACCCTGACAACCATCCATAGATTTTGTCATTTTTGTACAAGTAGTAGACCAGCAATTTACTCCACATTACAGAAAGCTGATTTTTTACCCATTCGAGTATTTTATCACTGGCTCAAGCAAGTTCGATTCGCAAGTTCGAAGCTTCGCTTGCTTGCGCTGCGCGACTGGCGAACACTTTGTGTCCACCGGAGGCGCCCTTGGTCACCATTGATTAATTAATTATATGGGAGATAACATCTCTAAATACGTCTGTCATACTGTGATAATCGATATCGCACGAAAAATCAAAAAATTTGTCAATTTTAAAAATTTTGATGCGTAATGAAGAAGTCATTACAGAGTGATGAGTCAACATTTTTTGAAGATAATTCTATCATATGTGAGGTACAGTAGAACTCGGTTAGTACGTATCCCTCCGGGAAGCGGGAAAAAGTACGTACTATCTGTAAGCACGTACTAACCGAGTTGATATTACATAGGAATCTATAATAAATGAATTTTGGTTCAGAGAAATGAGTACGTACTAAGCCGAAGTACGTCTTATCCCGAGTACGTACGTTCTACTGTATATTAATATCATATTCTATTAAAATTTCAGCCTTCTATCGCCTAAAATGGCTGAGTTATAGTCAAAAAACTGAAATTTCTAATTATAAAAAAGGTGACAATGACGTCATAATTACATTATGAGTCGACATTTTCGTCTGAACTCAGTACTTAGTGGAGCCATAGCCAAAAGACTCCTGCATGCCAAAATTCAGCTTTCTGCGCCTGTCAGTTTCTCCAATCAATTCGTTACAGATATATATATATACTGTATAGTGTATATGTATATATATATTTTTTTTTTAATCGACAAATTTGGTGATTTTTCGAGAGATATCGATTTTGACACTAAGATAAACATATTTAGAGATGTTATCTCCCTTATAATTAACCAATGTGACCCCAGGCGACCGAAGGGAGCCTCCGGCGGACACAAAGTGTCCGCCAGCCGCGCAGCGCAAGCAAGCGAAGCGCGCTTGTATATATATAAATATACATTAATCGAGTTTTAATAGTAAGGATATTATTTATAATTATTAATTATTATAAATTACCTTTTTTAGGTGTTGCTAAACATGCTTTCGCTTATGATAAAAGTCCTGTGTCAAAACTCTCCTGCAACAGTAGATTTATAGCGACTACTAATTCAAGTACAAAGTTAGTTAATAATCTAAGAGGTAGATATTATAATATTATAGCTATGTTATCATGTTTACCTACCATATGCCTGGTTTTGGGCATCAGGGCCTACGAGAGGGGAGGCAGCCGGGGCACTGCCCCAGGATCCATAGGCTGAGGGGGGCCCATGCCGAGATTGGGCGGATTAGCTAGACTAAAGTCAGAACGAAGCATAAATTGGATGCAAAAACATTTCCTAGATGAGTCATTAAATCTACTTCCAAACTGAATCAATAGTAATTAATAGGTACGCATATCAATATATTCATCGTGCATATCATTAACAGGCACCGTTCGCGGTTTTGACTATTTACGAAACATAATTTGTGCCAAGTTTGTGGTTCGCGAGAAAGTCTTGGCATTTTGGCATGTAGGTGTCAATGATATGACTACGATTAAGTTCTAAGATCTAAGCGAAATTTTCACACCTGCAAAAAAATGGTAAACAATTTTTCACACCTTTCCAATACAATATATATTACTTCACTCTCACAATAGAAATCATTGTACGACACTACAATAGATTGCCATTGTTATTAATACTTTAAAGCCACAACTTATGTTTGATATCTTAAATCTATTATAGTGTAGTATAGCAATAAAAAAGGTTATGTGCATATTTTCACACCATTTGACGAATTTTGAAAAATATGCTAGAGACCAGCTTCCAACTGTTGACATGGGGTTTTTGGGGGGGCTTCCGGGGCATTTTCCCCTAGTTTGATTGTGCGGCCCCGGATTTCATTCGACCATCTAAGCCAAAATCATAGGAAGGCCCCGGATTTTTTTATTTTGCCCCGCCTCGCTCCGGTTTGGAAAATTCCTGTGACCGCCCCTGCCACAGGGCAACTCTGCGGACACACAGTGTCCGCAAGCCGCGCGCAGCACAAGCAAGCGAAGTGCGCTTGTATTTATTATCTAACTTGAGCTAGAACCTTTGCTGGCTGGCATCATCTATCTGAACATAATACTACTATCTACAATATCAAAATTATTGGTTTTGAAGTATTTAACCAATCCATGGTATTAAATCCTTTTTGACTACCATTGCCTTAGTATATAGAATGCTATGCCTAAAGTTAAATAAAGTTCTTTATAAAGTTTTCTATAATTCAATAAAATATGTTGTGATTTTTCTGAAGAGTTTAATCTAAAATAATACAAGTAAATGCCATCCCCAAATAAGTCATCATGTTACCGTGATATATCTAAGGTCGTGCGGCCCTCAAGTAACTAAAGAATCCCTTATTTGGCTCGCAAACAAAAAAGGTTTGACAATCCTGGATTAGAGTATACTATATTGTCGTTCTGAATTATATCAATAATTAATCAAATTGAATAATTTACATTGTTAGATTTTACTGTACTAGATAATAACATGATTTGAAGTATTAATGGCATTAAATAATTTATGTGCAGAGCCAATATATTTACTAATTTAAATCCCCGTTCTCTTCATTAACGGTACATTTGATGCCAGGCCTAATATACCTAGAGTAGGCTATTTGTTGATATAATATATATACTATTATGTGTAATAATTTAGAACTCAAGTGGTGAAACTCTGGAGTATGGATTTTGCCTCATTCAACTAACGAATGATGAACTAAAACGGATTCTAACTTTGGAAGGCTTTCATATGTTTATAGTTTTCCAATATTAAACTCTACTTTATCACAAGTTATGATTTATACATTTTGTGGTTGTATTATAAACTTGTAAAGTGAACCATGTATTTAACTTGTTTTGCACATATTCAAATTGTTCTTTATAAATATTGGTACATTTTATATTCAAAGCATAGTATATTCGTGCATTTATATAGATTTTCCCTTTTATTTTCTATATCTAAATTGGATTGGGTTTGGGTTTGAAATTTAAATATTTTGCTATTTAGCAAGGTTGAATTCGAAAACTGATATATTCGGTTGCGCTGAATATTCATACTTACCAACGAATAGCCGGAATATGTCCTACAACTTCACTAAAGACATTTCTGAGTGTTTTAATAGTTTTTTGCATAGAACCAAGTTGTGAATGGGTTTTAATTAATACGAAAAAATTGATATTTTTTTCATGTAAGGTTGCTATATGATATGAAAACGCAATAATGTAAAAAGTAAACCGCAATAACTAGGCATTCACTTTGATCATATTTGATAGCCAATATATGTACTACTTTTTAATTGATAATATAAGTTATATACATCTAAATTCAATGGTTTAAGAGTTATTAGTAACAAGCGCGCTTCGCTTGCTTGCGCTGAGCGGCTTGCGGACACTACGTGTCCGCAGGGTTGTCCAGTGGGCACTTGGGGATATTAGAGAAACAATACTGTGTGTCAAGCTCGAAAATAACTTTTTTCTCCTGATTAAATATATTTCTTCCTATAGTCAGTTATTAATTCAAAATACTAAAATATGATTATTTATTTGGTTTATAAGACCGGTAAGCATCAATAAAAACAACAATTGTTAAAGTATAGTCATAGAATGTTCCAAGCTTTCGATATTTTTTTCTTTAGATTTTTCTCTTTTTTTATAAATACACAAACATCCACTCTAGGAAATCAAATTTATTCAGAAATACAGGCAATTGGATTGCAAAATAATTAAAATTATCCTTCTAATGTCGGATGTTAGATCCATTTGTGTAAGTATAGTACTTCAGCAAAATTTGTTGCAGAACTTTTGGATCACCCTGTAAACCATCAGAGGATATTTATCTATTTGTCATCAAAATTACCCCACAAACTACGAGAAGTACATGACGATGTTGGTTATCAAATTTTTCCTTATTCTTATCGGATTGCTAAAGAGAGCTATTACTGATCAGGAATGTCTAAAGACATTCAGTCCTATTATTTAAATTGCACTCGCTGCCGAAAGAATAAACCTTGTCTAAAGGCTCCAATAGTCCTATTACAACCATTTCCAGTCATAGCAAAAGTATGGTACGAGTAGGAATGTATTTAAGGGGGCCATTAATTGAATCTAAAGAGTATAAATATAAATATCCTTACATTCATTGATCAATTTACATAATGGATCGAAACTCGTCCTCTTAGAACGAAAGAGGCCGCTGCAGTCATTTTTCTATCTACTGTCCTTAGGGTGCGACTGTTCAAATAGTTGGTGAAAACGGGCCAGAATTTACTAACATGGTATCCAAAGCTTTACAGGAAACACATAATTGTAAACTAATATTTTATACTCCTTACCATTTGAAAACTAATGGTCTCATAGAATCTGCACATAAGGCAATAACATTATCTTTAATCAAATCAATCGATCAAAAAAGCGAAGACTGGTTTCACGGGTGTCGAAAACCACGTCTACCAAGCGAAGCTGAAAATTTCTTTTCTCTGCCCTGATATCGATCTTGAAGACGCAGCGCTCAGCACAGAGTAACAGAATTGAGGAATTAGCAAAATAATGAAAACTGAACAAGAAGATTCATTTCAGTTAGCTGCTACACTAAATCAAAGGTTGGTATGAAAAAGCAATATGATTAGACACCGCAGGTAGCGTAGTTCGTTTAGTATAGTATATACTTGTAGTAATATTGTTGTATCCGAATGCTCAATTAGATTTCTTATACTTATTACTATCCGTTGACATGAATCTAATCGGTATTCTAAACGTATGGCTACCCCTCTCACCGTGGCGATACCACCGCTTCTCGAAGGACAACGAATTTCAGAATGGGAACCAAAGTTCAGAGCGAGCGTCGTATCAATTGATGAAAGGCAGCAGTTCGGCTACTGCCAGCATATGTAACCCGAGGAAGGCAAGAGGGGGGGGAAAGATACACTCAATGCTTTTGAAATTCTTAGGACCCGACTCGATCCGGCCCCAGATGCATTTGAAGTGGCATCCAGGTTTCGCCAACTAATCTGGCCAGTGGGAGGAGCTGTGCAAGACTTTGTAGCGAGATGTTTAGACGAGGGTCTCAAAACAGGACTCAATACTGAGCAGATTTGCATTTTCATGACGACTCAACTGCCCTTTGAGATGCCTCAAGCGGCCAAGCTAAGGAATGTATTATATCGCCCTAGGAAGATACCCCGCCATGGGAGGAAGAAATCGAGGAAATGTGCAAAAATAGAATATGTAGGCCGTCTAAATCAGCCTGGGCCAGTGATGTGGTTCTTGTTCGCAAAAAGGACGGGCAGTTACGGTTTGCGATCGATTATCGGCAACTCAATGCAGTGACTAAACGGGACGTTATGGTCCTCCAAACCCACAGTCGATATTTGATAAGTTGAAGGGAAGTCGCCACTATTCCTGCCTCAACGTCGCGAGCGCCTATTGGTTCGTTCCCATGCGAGAGATGATATCCCCAGAATGGCTTTCTACACTCCCAAAGGGTTATATGAGATGCTGGTCATGCTATTTAGCATGGTAAACGGGGGCGCTACCTTCCAAAGACTGATCGACCGATGCATAGGAGGTGAGTGGGGTGGAATGCTATCTATTCGAGAACGTTCGAAGAACATATCAACAGACTACAGGAGGTAATCCAACGGCTCACTGATGCAAACATCCAACTCCGAGAGATAAATGTCACTTCCTGAATTTCGAATGCGAATTCTTGGGATATTTGATTACATCACAAGGGAGGGAACCTACAAATCGTATTTGGAGAAGATAGCTTCATTTCCTCTACCAGAGAGGGTACATGAGCAACGATTTCTTGGGACGATAAATTACTATCGAGACTATATTCCTCACATGGCTGAAATCGCGGCGCTTCTATACAGACTAAAGAAGAAGGAAATTCGCTGGGAATGGGATGAAGGTTGTAATAGAGCATTCAAAGAGCAAAGAGGGAAGTTGATCAGCGAGCCGATTGTGCTGACATTTCCAGACTGGTCCGAAACTTTCTACGTTGAATCAGACGCTAGCACGTCAGGAATTGCAGCAGTTCTTTCTCAGAATGACATGAACACGGGAAAACTTCTTCCTATTCGTTACCATTCATCAGCTCTAAGTGATTCGCAGAAAAACTACAGTGCGGGGCAATCAGAGGCGTGGGCTCTGGTGGCGGCTGCACGGAAATGGGCGGTATACATAAGTGGTGCATCAGAAGTAGTTTTTGTCACTGATCACTGGTCCCTCCAGTGGCTCAGGAGGCAAAGAGATCCTCGCCACACATATCCGCGTTGGATTCTCGAACTGAAGGGGTTGCCACACTGAGTCGAGTACCGTCCAGGAGCCCAAAATAACACCGCCGATTATCTCAGCCGGGTTCCTAAGCTAGAGTATGACACTCGAGTAAATGATGAAGACTCCATTGAGAACAAGGTATACGTATTCGAAGAACCGAAGGGGATGCGAGGTCGAATCCTGGACAAACATAGACAAAACCCAATGATTCAACGAGAAGTCAACTAGCTCCAATCAGGGGGTCCATTCAGGAGGGCCAACTCAAACGGGCAACTAGGCATATGAGATTGGAAGGGAATGCTTTGTACTTCGACGATCGCTTAGTGGTACCCAAGGTGTTGCAGAATGAAATTCTCGAAGAAGTTCACCGACAGGCCAGGCCCATTTAGGACGAGCCGGAACCCTTCATGCTTTGAGGAAGATATTTTTTGGGCTAAAATGGCACGAGACACAAAGCAGTTTTGTCGCATCTGCGTTGTTTGTCAACGTTCGAAGCCGTCGAACCGGCCGAAGCAGCCCATTGGATGGTATTGGGAAAAGATTATCCTGGAGCTGCTGTCGGGGTTGATATTGGTACACTCCCCTGGGCAGACGGTGAATTCCAATACTTTCTCTTGATGGTCGACCTGTTTCCTAGGTTGATTGAGATAGTCCCCCTTCACGATCAAACTTATGAAAGCGTGGTTATCGCGTTTGAAAAGAGGTGGATATATCAAGGGCATGGAGTACCCGAGATTGTAGTTACGGATCAGGGATCACAGTTAGATGGCACGGAATTTCGAGGATTTGTAGACCACTGCACGACTTGAAAAAAGAGGAAAGCCGAACTGAAGGCCATAGCGGAGGAGAATATAGCGTCAAGCCTAGGTAGAGCTCGATAATATCATAATAAAGGGAGAACAAGCTCTGAGATACAAGTGGGCGATGAAGTAATGCTCCTGAACCACTGCTAGACACGATGCACTTGACTCGAGATATAATGGACCATACAAAGTGTTGGATAGGAAAGGGCCAGACGTCAAATTGCTCATCTCAAAAGGGAGAGGAGGGAATATCGGGGAACGACGTCCGGGGTATCGGAAGAAGTGGGTTCATCTGGATACATAGACTCCTTAAATAGAAGGACTAGTATCTGGCAATCTCGGATCACGGAACTTGGGTCCCATTGTTTCGTGACGCAACGACGTCGTTGTGTCACGAAAATGGCAGATCATGGAAAGTTTTTGCTTTTTTTGCCGTTCCTGGCGCCAACTGACGCTGTCCTTACCTCATGTGCTGCTGTATTATGATTTTTTTTTCAGGTTTGTAGCTTGGTGGTGTTGGTTTAACTTCATAATGCCTAAGAAGTGTAACGTATATAGTTGTCGTGGAAATTACAGGGGTGAATCTTACACAAAAGTAGTACCATTTCCAAGTGATGGAGTGGAGCGAAATCGTTGGATTGATGCTATGCCAAATGAGCGCTCCAGTCTGTTACAACTTAAACAAATCTATGCTTGCGTCCATCATTTTGACTGTGAATGGGTCACAGTTAAAGGTGGTAAACGACCTAGCCAACCGCCATCCATTTTTCCTGATGTCCCACAGTCATGTTTAAAGCAAGTCTCTTCAACCCCTAGAAATACAAGTTCTTCGGCAGAAACACGTGCCAGAAATGAAGAGCTTAGAACTAACGCTCTTGATAAAATTGGTGACTTTGATTCCTTTTGTTACACAGTCATCCAACAGCGTTTCTCCCAAAATCATCTTATTATTCTTGATGGTGATGATGTTTACATTTCCAAAACTGATACACAAGGACGTTCAGTCGTCCAGTTTCTACACTTACCACATGCGAAATCACCATTTGGATTTTTATTTCTTAAATGTGTTGAGAAAAATGGAAAGGAAATACCTAAATCGTATTTTTCCGAAGCTGGTTTCCTACATAAGAACAGCCTCATCAGCAAATGGTCACAATTCAATAGCATTTAAAATAGTATTCCAGAGTATGAATTCAAAGACACAGATTACCTGAAAAGTGCCCTTGAGGAATTGAGTCGTATGAATTGCTCTGAACTTCCCCATTATCAATGTTTGTATGCTCAGCTAGGTTTGTTACTTACTGCACCAAAAGGCCGTCGTTTGTATAGAAATCTTTATGTTTTTGCTGCTGAACTTCATAACATTTCACCAGCTGCGTATAGAATGCTAGGAAAATCTGGTGCTATTGCATTACCTCGAGTAGAACTGTTGAAGAAACTTATTTCTAATAGTCTACATGATGAAAACTTGAGGCAACTTCTTCAAGAGCTTCAACCCCAGCAGCGTCTTGTAAACATTTTATTTGATGAAGTGAAGCTAACAGAAACTCTTAGATACTCTGGTGGTCATGTTGGGTATGCTCAAAATGGGTCTGGTGACGCTGAAGTTCTCGCAACACATGCTTTAGTGATCGAGGTTGTATGCCATTTTGGTGGCCCTAAATATATTCTACGTATTCATCCTGTCGCGAAACGCAATTCAGATCAACTCAAGGATATATTACTCGAAGCTCTAGCAGCAGTTAGCAATGCTGGTGACACTACAATTTCGTGTATATGTGACAATTGCAATACAAATGTCTCCGTCTATGCTAAATTAGGTGGACCTGGTAGAGTGTTTATAGACATTTTAAACTCTCATGTTTTTCTCGTTTATGACTGTCCATTTATTCAAAAACATTAGGAATAACTGGATAACTGTACCTCATAAGGAACTCGCATTCACAAAAGATGGCAAATCACACATAGCACGTTGGAAAGACATAGATGCACTTTACATTGAAGACAGGAAGAACAGCATCCGTTTGACCAAGATTACATACACAGCTGTGTATCCCAAGCCTTTGCAAAGCATATATTGAAAAGTCCAGAGCACATGTGCCTTGGGTCCAGAGCGCATGTGCCTTGGGTCCAGTGCACATGTGCCTTTAAGTCCAGAGTGGATGTATCATATATCCCAACTTATGAAGTGTTCAAACGCTGGTCCTTTTCTGCCACCCCTTACCAATAATTATGTTTCTAAGATTTTGGTTGGTACAATCATGTTGAAATCTACAAGTAAATGCAGTGCCTGGAGAAGCGGTTTAGAAGATACAACATTTAGCACTTTTTCGTTGAGTACCCTTGTCTAATGGTTACAGATAATTATTAACATATAATAATGTATGCAAAAACTACAGTATTAGATTTGTTCGTTGTTGTTTCGTTCTAATTGTGAGATCAAAACGTGGATTGAATGGCGGGTGCTCATCACACTGTTGCATCCCAGTTTGAATGAGACTATTCTTGTTTTAGTTTTATGGTGAAAATGTCGTATTGCCAGAAGTTCCCCCTTAATTCATCCCTTGGATCTGTGACCCCGTGGTGAGATGTCCCCCGAACCTATGGCTATGATGTTGAATCCGTGAGACATCTGACCCTAAGGAAACGAATCCGGGAGGGGCGCAGGCACGTCGACATATATATAAAATGTGTTCATTTACAACTGATGGATAGCAAGTTTCATAGTTATACATATACGTACGTTTAGTCAAATGTGCTCTATTTCAAGGGCGTATGGAGGGGGGTCAGGAGGCGCAGCTGCCCCACCCCCCCTGGCTGGATAAAATCTGAATACGTATTTATTTAGTAAATTACAAGCGCGCTTCGCTAGCTGACTCATCACTCTGTTATGACGTCATCATCACGCATCAAAAATTGACAAGTTTGATGATTTTTCGAGTAATATCGATTATAACAATAGGACACTCGTAGTTCGAGATGTTATGTTCTATATAATTAATTAATGTTGACCCCAGGCGCCCCAAGGGCTCCTCCGGCTGACACAAAGTGTCCGCCAGCCGCGACGCAAACAAGCGAAGCGCGCTTGTATATATAGTTTTAATAGTAAGGATATATAGTATATATATATATACTGTATATATATATACGTATATCTTATATATTAAAATGCTAGGATTTTTTTGTTTTTGTTTGTCCGAATTGATTGAAGAATTGGCAAGTCGTAGAGATACGAAAATTGGCAAGTAGGTGTCAAATGATGAATCTAGGATTAAGTTCGAAGATCTAAGTGAAATGTTCACACCTCGCCGAGATAGGTGACAAAATGTGCTGACCAATCAAATTCTATTATTTTATAATGCATACAATCAAAATAACTATTTGTGATTGAAATTCATTGGATTATGTGAAAACCAATCAATTATCAGCAGGGTTGGGTTTTGTCCTGTCCAAAACTGGTTTTGGACGGACAGTGGGAAAAAAACGGTTTTTACCGGTCAATACTGGTCAATACTATATCCTTGAATAATAAGAAACTGAAAACGTACAAATCTTGTTTAGATATCTTATTTTGAGTTGGTAATATGCTATTGACTACGTATACAATGAAACAGTAAAGTGATAAAATGTGTAGTATCGTGCAGATTGTTTATTTTATTTGAATTAACCAATTTGAAATTACACAAGGAGGAAGGCCCATTGATTCAATTATGTATTCACCATATTTATGTACATCTTATTAAAATATACAAGTAAGAAGTAACATTCGTTAGTACTATAATTAGGTTTTGACCAGTTTTGTCCAGTCAGGAGGTTTTGGACAGGACAGTTTTTACCACTATGGTTTTTACCACATGGACAAAACCTGCCAACCCTGATTATCAGCCTTTATAATGCCATTCTCACGATTCTTTTTCATATAAATGATTGAATACTGCCATTTTGAGTCTATAATTTGATTGTTAACAACAATTAAAGTGTGTTATATGCTACGATCAATCAATTCGATCATAAAATAACTTTTAACGACATGGACTGGAATTGATTATTCAAGTATAATAATATTTAGCAATGTGAACTTTGTGTGTTCAAATTGAGCTTACATTCAGGATTAGTTGACTTAATACGAAGTAAATTATATTTATCACGAAACAAAATTTCTAGTTCTGATTTCATTAATGTAACCGTAGACAAATGACAATCCAGCGTACTTAGTATAAAACAAGAAAGCGACGTATTGCTTCTCTAATATCCCCAAGCGCCCACTGGGTAAATCTGCGGACACGCAGTGTCTGCAAGCCGCGCAGCGAAAGCAAGCGAAGCGCGCTTGTGTGTATATATATATATACGAGAGTCACTCAATATGTTTTGAGCCTGGAGTAGTTGCTTCCGTTTGATTTTGTTGAAAATTCATAGGATTATTCATCTACCTATTATTATCTTTGGCTTTGAGTTTTATTTCAATCGGAAAAGTTTCTAAAATATTGTGATGAAGAAATTGTCTAAGATATTTTGTATTAGCATCTATGAAAAGACAACCACAAGTGTTGAATTGGGATATCTTTACATTTATTTATGTTTTGCAAACGAAATCTAAATATGATAATCATAGAATCCCCCCTGATTGTGAATATATCGCATCATTGATAATATTGAATTATCAAAAGTTTGTTCCCAACTATCATTTTCCATAAAGAGAATAAATAAAATTCCATAGGAAATGGCTTGCAAATGTGTCGGAGCCATAAGGACACTCCATTATATGTGGCATAATATTTTAGAAACTTCTCCGATTGAAATCAAACTCAAAGCCAAAGATAATAATATGTAGATGAATAATCCTAGGAATTTTCAACACAATCAAATGGAAGCAACTACTCCAGGCTCAAAACTTGTCGAGTGACCCTCGTATATAACATAAGATTTAGCCAAGATTCTAAAATCTTGGCCAATTTACACTTTTTATAACATATATTATAACATATATATACACATTACTCGAGTTTTAATAGTAAGGATAAAATACGTAATTGGTGAGAGGGGGCACGGGTGTAATATTTGGAAGATAAAATGGGAAAAATTCCCAACGTAGATGAGCATTTATGTTAGCTATTTTGGACAATATGGAATAAGAAATCGTAATTCTTTTTTTTATAAAAAATTCCTCAAAAATATTTTAGCTGTACTTGTCAAATATTCCCATTCACAGATTTATAATACTCTATTTTTGGTGCAAATATCTTCTTTGTTTGATTATATATTGGCAAAAATTTTAAACTAAAATGCCTATTTATTGGATATTGCCGAATTTATTTCCCGTAATATTTACATATGAAAAATATGAGCTTTTGGTTCGTTCACTCCACAACAAATTAATTTAACTATTTTTAGTATACTTTTTTAAATTAGTGTATTTCATAATAGACCCTTCAAATGAGAAATGTAATGTTGAATTCTTTACTTTGGTAATTATACTAGCTGAAGAATTAATTTCTAGAAAGTTTTTATTAATCTTGTATATTTACAGTAGTTAATATACCATAATTCAATCTCCAAATCAGACAAACAACACAGAGAAGCAGACAAATAGCATTCTATTTAATTATATAGTAGATAACCAAACCTAAAATTTACTTATTTCAGTTAAATTTGCAAGTCATTTCAATAACTTACCTATCTATACTACGTATTATGTACTTATATACTTAAGTAATTAAGAATTTTGTTAATCAATATCAGAAGATTCTTCATCTGTGTCCCAATTATGAAGTTCTACCCTCTCTATATCACTTTCTTCATCATGACAGTCGCTGCAAGTATCAGTGAATATTTTCCCCTGTTCTTTAGAAAGCCTCTCTGCATTATCCCACCGTAAATTATAATTATATGTCACCATACAATCAACCAATCTCTGTGGGTATAGCTCGTGCTCTAACTTGGTCTTAAATCTAAGATCCCAAAGATTTTGTATTCTGGAATGTAGCATCTCTCCGCTCTGCTCTGAACTTATTGCTGCCCCTGCTGTTAATTGAGGTTCATAATGGAAGAAGTATTCCATATAATGGTCGGAAAGTATATGCGATTTTAATGACCAAGGTAAACCGGTTGCATCCCATGATTCTCTGAATAGACAAATACTCTCTTCCCAACCAGGCTTTCTTAAAAGACCCAAACACCTGTCTTTTACCATCTTTAATGATTTTAGGGCGTTTAACAAGGAGGTGTGATGGCTAGGGAATGGTATAATATCTAAATTATCCAAAAGTCGAGAGCAAGAGTTACCTTCTAGAGCGCCATCCCAGTACTCAGATCGATATACTTTGCATCTTTGCAAAGCTTGACAATGTTGTTTATACAGTAAACGATCATATCGGTTAGTCGCATTCTGAGATGGCCTAGCTACACCATACAACCGATTGACGAGACCAAGAAGTATATGGAGAGGAGCAAGAGCAAGTATTTCCATAGGTGAATCTGACCACTTGATAATTGGTTCATGAGATACGCTATTAGTTTTTGAATGAAAATCCTTAATTAATTCCTTATACCTTCTTGCACGAAGAGGTGTTCCGGTACATTTTGTATTCTTCCGCCATATACAAAATGGGCAAGGATGCTTGCTGGATGCTTGCTGAATTCCAACGAGCATAGCAGCCACTTAAAATCGCATGCAATTTGGATCGGAATATCCAAGTTAAAGATGTTTCGAATAGATGTTAAATTTAGTAATGAGCGCAAGTTTTCTGAATTTTCGGATGCGTGACCCATCGCGATTACAAAGTTGGAAAGAACGCTATTAGGATTTGCTCTATTCGGAAGCATTGAAACTATATTGACAGATAGCTTGAGGAATTGTTTACCGCCATCCAATTGTACTTTAAGTCTCGAAATTCTGTTCGATTGTTTATATGTGATTATATTTAATAATCTTTCAACATCGGTACAAATTCCCATTGGAACCAGTTCAAAGTTTTGTGTTTCTGAACGGATCATTTTGATGGATAGTGAAGTAAATATTTCTCCAAATATTGACCATTTTTCATCCCATGCTCCTTTTATTCCCCCCGTGGGAAAATGGATTCCTTCTTTGCGAAGAATTCTACCCAGCTCAAAATACGACTTTTTCCCCAAACCAAGGTGACCTAACTTCTGCATATCTCGGACTGCCTCTCTGCTTAAAACGTGATTACTAATATTTTGTTTTGCACTCTTATACGGAATTGTAGCCACAGCTAATTGATTATTCGAATCGAATGGATGACGTAATTATAGGGCATTAAATGGTGTAATAAGGCTATTGTCGCTAACTGAACCTTCGAGACTACTTACCAGGAAGTTAGTAGTGAGATTTTCAGTGTATCCACGAGACTCTACCCTTTCTGCGAAGTGTTTTCCAGCCTGCCGAGAAGATTGTGGGCGTTTCATAACTTGTTTGCAAAAGTCGATATCATGAACATCAGTAGACATTCCACACTTGCTGCACATTAATCTGACAGGAGATTGTTCTAAAGGCCTACCAGGATTAGGGCCTTGTGTCTTGAGTTTTGAGAGATGATTATTCATGGAGGACGAGTATATTTTGCATAGATGGCATCGATCTGTAGGGACACAAAGAATCGCCTTCCGAGTAATGTTACATGGAATTTCGACATTTAGGTTGGATTCAATAATAGATCTATCGGAAAGCCATTTATGTATGTTAAGTTTGCCACTTTCTAAGTCTGATAACCGAGATCTACAACTACAACAAAATACCTTTGGCTTAAAGAGATCAATTATTTCAGCGCGAAGATCTATGTTGTAAAACTTATAGGCTCTGTCAATCACTAGATTAGTAGGAGGCTGTCGCAAATTTTTCTTAGGCAAATCTTTTGGCGATAAGCGGATATAACAAAAACGGCATACTTTGTACAGTGAATCCACATGGTAATCATCCCAAATATTCAAGAGATTATCTGGTATTAATAATGAAGAAGACATGTTACTGAAAAATGAATAAAGAATTAAATTTTTGTGACACTTATATAGAAATGGTATGTATATGGTTCCTACATAATAACAATAGATTAGCAAGACAGCCAAATAGCATGCAATGAAGAAGTCTTAAAATCTTACTCATATTTGTATTTTTATGTTATCAGAATATAATTTTATGGTTAGTATTAGAATACAGAAGTAGTATCAGCCAACCGTTGGCTAAGCACGAGCATACTATAACATAGCGTTACCCAACGGTTAATTACTTAAACTCATTATTTCAATAAAATCAGTTTTAGAACATAGGCATAGAGAATTGTCAAAGTGAATAAAATTGCAATGACATGCAGAAATTATACTCTGACTGACAGAGAATAAATTTGGCATTATCCAATAAATGTGTATTTTTAGTTTAAATTAATGCAAAATTAAATCAAACAAAGAAGATATTTGCACCAAAAATAGTGTAATATAAATCTGTGAATGGTAATATTTGACAAGTACAGCTAAAATATTTTTTAGGAATTTTTTTAAAAAAAATATTTTTTCCGGACAGGCGGGCTATTTTTGCGAAAAAAAAAATTTTTGGACGTCACAGAGGTTAAAGAATCACGAATTCT
This sequence comes from Aphrocallistes beatrix, assembly GCA_963281255.1. Classification (NCBI taxonomy): domain Eukaryota; kingdom Metazoa; phylum Porifera; class Hexactinellida; order Sceptrulophora; family Aphrocallistidae; genus Aphrocallistes; species Aphrocallistes beatrix. Next base: position 1,603,705 of record OY725500.1, on the reverse strand, counting down.
TATTCCATATTGTCCAAAATAGCTAACATAAATGCTCATCTACGTTGGGAATTTTTCCCATTTTATCTTCCAAATATTACACCTGTGGGGGGAGTGTTATCTGTCCAAATAGCGGAACAGATGTTGTTAGCTTCCAGGAGCTTGTCCCTGGACCCCATTAGGGGGCTTACTGCGCCCCCAAGACCCCCAGCTGGTTGATATACCCCCTACCAAAATTCCTGGCTATGCCCATACTCTAGTTTAGTAAATAACATATACCCTCATATATTTGAATGTTTCCGAGTGATGGAATCCCGACAGAATTCCAATGTCTCTATTTTCTGGCTGAGAAGCAGTGAATTGAAAATTTTTGTTTAGAATCTATCAACACAATGCTTTATTGTTAGGCATGACATTAACGCGCCGGTGCCATGGTTTTAGAAGTGGTCCAGTTTTTACCTAACCAACTGGACCACTATCAAAAAGTTGTCCGGTTTACCATGACAAACCTGGGACCGCCTCCATTCTCCATCATTAGGATTGTATTCCTCCCCAAATAACTCGATTGTCTCAATTCTATTTTCAATTAGGTCAACTCTCAATTAATCATCCGCAATGTGCCGATTGATGATGCGAAATGTACTTTTTAATATATGCACTTGGGGTGTATGCATGTATGTGCTCTGGACCTTAAGGCACATGTGCACTGGACCCAAGGCACATGCGCTCTGGACCCAAGGCACATGTGCCCTGGACTTTTCAATACCTCTTGCAAAGACAAAGTGTGCCTTTTGTTTGTCAGATATTCAATGACAAAACTGTTGCTGCTCTTTCAACTTTAAAAGATAAGCTCCGTATTAGTGAAGGGGCCATTGTTTTTGTTAAACTCATCACTGACTGGTTCCATATGATGAATGTCAAATATAGGTTTTCTGGGATAAATACGCGTGATGAGTGTCGTCAACCTGCTAATGTTGGCACACCACAACTTCAGGTATGTTTTGCCTGGTGTGTTCGCGGATGAGGCCCTAGAGAAGTTTTTTGGCCAAGCTAGACAACGCAGTGCAGGAAATTTCTATATTGACGTCATTGACATCAAGGCATCTGCAGAAACCAAGAATCTTCACACTCTTTTGAAATATGATTCGACCCCACAGCCTCATAGTGAAGTAGCTTGCACTTGTAGCATTCACCTAGAAGAAGATCAATTTGATATCACTATTTCAGAGACTGAATGTCTTGTTCAAAGTAATGACACAATGAAACATAAAGTAATATTTCTCGCTGGATATTTGGAACATAAATTTCGAGCTAATATTTCAACGGCCGAAGCTGAAGATGATGATGACAATCTGACTGATTCGGAGTTCTCACTTATTTAAACAGGGGTAGACTAACTGTACCCCTAATTTCAACTGTTCTTTTCGTTCATTCAGCGTACAAACTGTTTGTTAATTGCAATTTACACTGCTGTCGAGCTCACCTCAGCCAAGCTTTATCTCGTATTGACAGTCCAATGGCTATTATTCAAGGAGCATGTATTACTTTGTCAAACATACTTTTAAAGTCCTTTGTGCTTGATAATAGTGATAAAGAAAGGCAAATTGGCTGCTTGAGAAGGAAGGAAAAACTCTCATCTCAAAACTAAATAGGGAGTAATATTCCTGTTCACAATGATATCCCTATATGTGTAATATTGTGTATGGTTGATTATGCGCCAATTTGCAATGTTTTACCTTTTGTTTGCATTTTATACTGACCTTATTAATTCATCCGTGCTAATGTTAGCATTTAAACTGTCATTTTGACTTATATTATCACAATGTAAACTATTTTGACTGTGTTTGTCTCGTTACCTTGCATTTGAATAGAAAAATACACAAAATTTTAGATAAATTCCTGTTATTTTGAGTGTTTTAACCTTCAAATGACTTTCAGGTGACCTTATAGAATGTCAAAAGTATAAAAGATGAATTCCACATCCCTCAAAACCCCATGTTAAACACCAAGATGAAGCTTTTAGCATGTGTACAACCCAATCTATGATGGGACCCAAGTTCCAGGACCCGAGCATAGGAGATACTAGTCCTTCTATTTAAGGAGTCTATGTCTGGATAGATACAAGGAGTTTTCAATAGGCTCGCGACCCGTTTCACTCATTGGCGATATATCTGACGAGATATCACTTGGATCGACAAAAGAACCTGGAATTACAGGGGCTCTGGTAGAGGAAGATTGTATTCGAGGGAGTGCCGACAGCTCGGAGCCTCAAAGATCGGGAAATGAAGAGGAAATTGATCACAGCTGGACGAAGATGAGATCAATCACAGCTCGCACACAATCATGGAGACACAAGAAAGCGACAAAGAGAGACGTTATCCTAGTCGGGTCAAGCCCACTCAATTACAAGACGGATTTATCAGGTGGGATCATTTGTCTAGAGGGTTTAGAGAGAAATCGTTCACTCCCGCAAAAGAGACCGGTCGGGAGCCATTCAAAGAATGGGGTGATGATACGGGGTACACGCAGTAGATTATAATATCGACCCTTAACTCTCTTAGTTAGTCTAGACACCACAAGTAGCGTAGTTAGTTTAGAATAGTATAGTAATATTGTTATATCCGAATACTCGATTAGATTTCTTATACTTATTACTATCTGTTGACAGACAGAAGTTATATGGAACAGTTTCGCGAAGTATCTTTTGATTGGAAAGGATGTCGTATCAGATTAAAGTAAAAAAAGTTTATAAATTTATATACCCCCCGAATCCATGCTAATAAGTTCTCAGGGGGTTTACAATCTGGGTGAGGTGCTAAACCTACTGATAGTTGCTGACATAGGCGTCGGACCCACCCGGCATGGGCCGGGCGGCCCTAAGGGGCTGCCCGGCTCTACCCGGCCCATGCCCGGACTATGACCGACTCTACCCGGCATCGTCGGTTATGAGGCCGGATAGGCCCAGAGGGACTACCTGGCTGGGTACAAGCTTTCTCGATACATTCCCAAAGTCCTAGAACCGTGTATCATGCAGTTTAACTGCGCAACAAGCGAGCAGGTAGCTCAGTAGGGAGTTTCCCGTCTTGGGAAACCACTATCGCAATACAGTAGAGTAGATTATGATAATAGTCGATTTCTATAGAGTTTTAGTTATGTTAGTGAATTGTGAGTGTGATATTTATTTATGTCGTGAATGTAGCGGCCCCGGAATAGATTGGTCCGACCCCGGATCCTTCGTGCCGGGCGGCCCGAAGGCCCGGCGGACCCATTTCCGACGCCTATGGTTGCTGACTGTGGTGTATGCATATGATAGAGTGTTACAGAGGAAAAAATCGGCTAACAGTAGGCAAGAAATATAGCACCTGACTTAACTAAGTCTTGGTATTCAAACGCCCTAATCACTGCACCACCTAAGTAGATATTTACTCACGTCTTCGCCCAAACGCCCCTAAATGTAGAACACGCGATAGAGACGGGAAATTCGGGAATTAATATGTGGCCAAGAAGAGGTCCCCCACAATGGGAGGACGAAATCGCGAGACAATCCAAGGAGATGCTCAACAACGGGAAAATACGCCTCTCAAAGGCCCGTGGGCCAGTGACGTAATACTAGTACGCAAGAAAGATGGCAGCCTTAGGTTTGCCATAGATTATCGGAGATTAATCACCGTGACAAAAAAGGATGCATATAACCTCCCTAATCCACAGACCATTCTGTGGATTTCAACTTGCGTGGAGTATATACTTCAGCTTCTTGGACATTGCTTCTGCTTACTGGTGTATCGCCGTGCGTGCTCAAAACGTCGAAAAAGCTGCGTTCTATACACCGCGAGGACGGTTTGAAATGTACCACCTTTTGGCCTATGTAACTCACAGGCCACATCCAACGATTGATGAATAAAGCTATAGACCAGTTAAAAGGAATGAGCATTTGAAAAATCTGAGACAAGTCTTGCAATAGTGATTTAGACATTTATCAGTGAGAAGGTGGTGTTGAAATACCCGAACTGGGAAGATGCGTTTTACATTGAGGCAGATGGGAGCAGAGACGGAGTTGCAGCAGTCCTCTCGCAAAAGGACTGTGATCAGTAAGCTCCGACCACTTTCGTACTTTTCATGGTCGCTTAGCGGATCTCAAGCAAACTACTCCGCGGGAAATACAATGGTCCCTGCAAAGTGTTGGCAAGGAGAGGTTCAAACGTGAAGCTGAGACTCGTGCGAAGAAATAAATGGGTGCACTTGGATAGATGTAAGGTTTATCAACAGGAATTCCAGGTAGCGGGGAAGTGGAGTCCTGTGCTTAATCGGAATGCACCCTCAAAAATTCATCAATCGTTGGATGTGGCCTGTGAGTTACATTGAGTTACGGCGACAGCAAAACGGACTGAAAACGAAGTCCAGGCTGCCGAAGACGAGATCCCGTCGAGAGGGGCTGAGAGACCATCAGAGTCAACAGATGAAGCGAACTAGGATCGGGTATGGCAGGGACATAAAGTCAATAAGAGGGGGGTGATGATACAGATAGGCATGTTATGAGCCATACATTATTCACTGTGTTCCCATAACCGTAGTTATAATAAGTTTTGTGTTAGCTGGACCTTTGACTCCCACATACCAAAAATCAGCTTTCTGTGCCAGGCATTTTCATCAATCAATTCGTTACAGATATATATACGTATATACACTACCCGGACAAAAGTATTTGCACACTTCATTATATCAAGTGCATTTAATACTGAAATGGGTCTATTCATGAAGATTAAAACTCCGAAACGGTAAGTGATAACTAACCGGGTTTCAAATTCGAAATCTTCTCATTCGAATTAGTTATTGCAGGATATTTCTAATCAATTATTATTTCCTATGTTTTCAAATTATCAATCACTGCCACTTTGTGCCACATATGACCCTTTTTGTCACTATACATGATGGTGTACTGTGCCATAGGTTGATAATTTTACTCATTGGGTTGAGCAATTTGTTAGAAATCTTCTACTATTACTAATTCGAATGTGAAGATTTCGAATCTTAAATCAGACTCTTAATAGCTCTTAGAGTTTGAATACTTTTCCCTTCATGAAAAAAGCCAATTTAGTACTATTTGTATGGAGAATAATATAGTGTACAAATACCTTTGTCCGGTTAGTGTATATATGTATATAAATACATACAAGTATATCCTTGCTATTAAAACTCGATTAATGTGTCCATATATATGTATCCTTACTATTAAAACTCGATTAATGTGTATGTGTGTGTATATATATATATATATATAAGTTAAGCAACACAGCTATTCGAGCATAACTCAGCCATTATAGGAGATAGAAGGCTGAAATTTTAATAGAATCTGTATACTAACATATCTCACATAAGATGCAACTATCATCAAAAAATGATGACTCAACACTTTGCTATGACGTCATCATTATTCATCAAATTTTAAAAATTGACAAATTTGGTGTTTTTTCGAGTGACATCGATTTTTAAATTAAGATGGACATATTTAGAGATTATATCTCCCTTATAATTAACCAATGTCACCTCCAGGCGACCGAAGGGAGCCTCCGGCGGACACAAAATGTCCGCCAGCCGCGCAGCGCAAGCAAGCGAAGCGCGCTTGTCCTGATTAAAACTCGATTAATGTTTGTGTATATATATATATATATCTGTAACGAATTGATTGAAGAAACTGTCAGGGCCAGAAAGCTGATTTTTGGCATGTGGGAGTTTTTTGGCTATGGCTCCACTAAGTTCTGAGCTCAGAGCAAAATGTCGACTCATCATAGAATTATGACGTCATTGTCACATTTTTAAAAGTTAAGCAATACAGTTATTCGAGCATAACTCAGCCATTATAGGAGATAGAAGGCTGAAATTTTAATAGAATCTGTATAGTAACATACTTCACATATGATGCAACTATCATCAGAAAATGATTACTCATCACTTTGTTATGACGTCATCATTACTCATCAAAATTTTAAAAATTGATAAATTTGGTGATTTTTCGTGCAATATCGATTATAACAGTAGGACAGACGTATTTAGAGATGTTATTCCCCTTATAATTAATCAATGTTATCCCAGGCGCCTCCGGCGGACACAGTGTCCGCCAGCCGCGCAGCGCAAGCAAGCGAAGCGCGCTTGTATATATATAACACTGAAACTAATTTATTGAAGAAACTGCAAGACACAAAAAGCTGATTTTGGGCATGTGGGAGTCTTTTAGCTATGGCTCTACTAAGTTCTGACCTCAGACCAAAATGTCGACTCATCATGGAATTATGACGTAATTGTCACATTTTTATAATTTTAAATTTCAGTTTTTCGACTATAACTGTCATTTTAGGTAACAGAAGGCTGAAATTTTAATAGAATGCATATTAATATACCTCACATATGATGCAACGATCATCAAAAAAGATAACTCATCACTCTGTTATGACTTCACCATTACGCATCAAATATTTTAAAATTGACAAATTTGATTATTTTTCATGCGATATCAATTATAACAGTAGGACAGACTTATTTAGAGATGTTATCTCCCTTATAATTAATCAATTTGACCCCAGGCGCCTCCGGAAGACACAAAGTGTCTGCCAGCCGCGCAGCAAAAGCAAGCGTAGCGCGCTTGTGAACAAATAAAAATTAATCGAGTTTTTATAGTAAGGACAAGCACGCTTCGCTTGCTGGAGATAACATCACTAAATAAAGGAGATAACATCACTAAATACCTCTGTCCTATTGTGATAATCGATATCGCAACAAAAATCACCAAATTTGTCAAATTTTAAAATTTTGCTGAGTAATAATGATGTCATAACAGAGTGAAGGATCATCATTTTTTGATGAAAGTTATATCATTTTTGAGATATAATTATATACACATTCTATGAAAATTTCAGCTTTCTATGACCTAAAATGGCTGAGTTATAACCAAAAAAACTGAAATTTCTAATTATAAAAAAAGTAACAATGACGTTATAATTCCATGATGAGTCGACATTTCGGTCTGAACTCAGAACTTACTGGAGCCATAGCCAAAAGACCCCCATATGCTAAAAATCAGCTTTCTGTGCCTAGCAGTTTCTTCAATCAATTCCTTATACATATATACAGTATAACTCGGTTAGTACGTACTAGGGATACAACGTACTTCGGCTTAGTACGTACTCATTTCTCTGAACCAGAATTCATTTATTATATAGCTTCCTATGTAATAACAAGTTAGGTTAGTGCGTACCTACGGATAGTACGTGCTTTTTTTCCGCTTCCCGGTGGGGTACGTACTAACCGAGTTCTACTGTCTATAATAGTATGGATATATATCTTTAACGAATTGATTGAAGAAACTACCAGGTACAGAAAGCTGACTCTTTGCTATGGCTCCATTAAGTTCCAAGCTCAGACGAAAATGTCCACTCATCATGGAAATATGGCACTTGTATATGGGTCATTCCATCCCAATTCGACCAACTGTTCCATGTCGAGCATCTCAGAAATTCTTGTAATTTTGCCTGTAGGTTTTGCATACTAGTGCATGATCATTTGTACAATATCAGCTTTCAATACCTTTTGGTTTTATAATTATAGCCATTTCAAAATTTGACGATTTTCATAGTTCGGACATTCTTGTTTTAGAGGCCCCTTAATCAAATGTGACATATATCTTTCAATTCTTAACTTAGATGTCCAGTTTTTTTACTGGTTGTTAATCATATTGCTACCTAATATTCTTAGCTAAATTGGGTATTATTATTTCCTAGTTTAGATTTAATTCTTATCTAAACATATATTTTCATCAATTTATCAAAAAAATTTCAAAATAATAATTCTTCATGTCTCCAATGGTTTAGAATTTGCCCATTTACTTTTTAATTTTGCTCTATATATGTACAATCTTCCTGGAAAAATTCATGGCTTACATCAATTCTTTTACTGTTAAATTCCAACCTATTTTAAATTATTCCAAATTTTAATTGTTATCAAATTTTTCAAATTTTCCTGATGCCTACGAATGAATAACTCTGAAATAATTGATATTTGTTTCTATTTCTTAGTCCTACAATTATATAGATATACTTTCTCCAGTTGTGCGAATTGTAGTTGAAATTTGTGTGTGTTTTTATCACTTGTACTATATATTAGAAGTATTTGTACAAGTACTAATAATCTTCTTTTTTCCTAATATTGTAAAACGATTATCTTCTTAATTTATTTAGTTATCGATATGTCTAGCTTTCTATTGACAAAATAATTAATATATTGTTCTGTTTATACACATAGCATGGCAACGTTTCGTTACCATCCAAAACTTGTCAAATGTGGTTTCTAATTCGGGATCAAATTTCATCTGCACAACTTTGCATATAATTAAGTATTGTAATAGTAATCCATCTAAGGGTTCAGTTTATTTCGCATAGCATGGCAAGTTTATGTTGTTATGTAAAACTTGCCAAATACGGTTTCTATTTCGGGATCGAATTCCAGCTGCACTACTTTGTATATAATGAAGGATTGTCATAAGTATTGTAATAACATAAATACTTTGGTGTCGTCGTATGATCATGCGAAAACTGCAATCATTGATAATTCAGATTTATATAACTTGTTCTTGTCTAAAGCAATATGGATATTGCAGGGTGTTCTGTTGGTACTACGGGCGTTCAATAAGTTCTGATCAGTACACTGTAAAACATTTAAAATACACAATAAACAAGTTGTTAATGTTTTATTTTTTCAAAATACTCCCCACGATTATTGATACAGCGTTGTAAACGTTCTAACCATTGTTCAAATACTTTTTTATAGTCCTCTGGAGGTATAAGGTTTAGATACTGGAAAATCGCCGAACCCAGTGCTGCATTTGTGTCGAAATGGCGGCCAGAAAGGTACTCTTTTAGCTTCGGGAATAAATAAAAGTCACAAGGAGCTAGGTCTGGACTGTAGGGTGGATGCTCAAGCTCAACCATCCCCATGCTTGCAATTTTGGCTTTGACCTGCTTGGTTTTGTGAGGGCGGGCATTATCGTGCAATAATTTTAACCCCTTCGCTCCAGTACTAGGTCTTCGTTTAAAAAGTCTTTGTTCAACTTCACGAAGACACTGGCTAGTATAGAAATTCCCTGTAATGGTTTGTCCTTTTGGAACTATTATCTGAGCAACTGGG